>OZ007574.1:2601822-2914322 GCA_963931925.1 Onchidella celtica | reverse complement strand
CGTCCTGCTCACCCCCACCACCTCCCCCCACCTCCCACCTCCACTGACACCCCTACATAAACACAGCTTTCAGCTTGCTCAGGTATCAAAACCTTCCCCCTATCTGCAATGAGAACTCCAGCCCTGAAAGACGTAAGTTGTATTTTGGTGTTTTCAATCTTGTCAGCTGTAAGATGGACTAGGGGTGAAACTCGCGAGGTTAGCCAGACTTTTCGTCAGACAGATTGTCAGTAAGACGGATGGGCAGACAGAACATCAGAGACTATACAAACTCACGGTCGTGTAAACATCAGAAATGTTATGGAAAAATGTCAGAACATGCCACAACATAAACAGATAAACTGACGGGCCATCACATTATTAAACTTTTGCTGAAATGAATCAATATTGACTGTGTAAACACGAGGATGGCAAGATTAGGACAAGAGCTGAATAAGTCTAGGAATGAACAGACACGGTGTTCCTTAAATATTGCACATCCACGCATGAAAATCTGAAGGTTGGGGTGCGTAAACAGATGGTGATATAAGTAAACAGAGAAAGAGAGAGAGAGAGAGGGAGAGAGAGAGAGCAAAGACAGAGAAAGAGAGAGAGAGAGGAAGAAAAAGAGAACGAAGAGAGAGAAAGAGAGAGAGAGAGGGAGCGAGAGAGAGAACGAAGAAAGAAAGAGAGAGAGAGGGGGAGAGAGAGAGAGAACGAAGAGAGAGAACGAGAGAGAGAGGGAGAGAGAGAGAGAGAACGAAGAGAGAACGAGAGAGAGAGGGAGAGAAAGAGAACGAAGAGACAGAAAGAGAGAGAGAGAGGGAGAGAGAGAGAGAGAGAACGAAGAAAGAAAGAGAGAGGGAGAGAGAGAAAGTGAGAGAACGAGACAGAAAAGGAGAGCGGGAAGAAAGACAGAGTAGATAGACAGAAGAAAGGGAAGTGTGTGGCAAATTTTCAAAAATCATTTGACAAAGTTATGAATTTCAAAGGAGGATGAATTTACAAGTTCGCTGATTTTACTTTGAATACACGATATCCATGAACGGTCATCTGACCGAAATACAGACAGGGACGAGACAACAGACAAGCTTTATTATGAAGACATGCACTGGGTCTATGAAGGCCGCTCTCTGGTGTTTCGACAGGTAATCAACACCAGAAGTATCCACTGTGAGAGATTTCTGTCGGCCATGCTACGCACCCGGCCACTGCATGAGAGACTCCGCCAAGGAGCCCACACTTCAGCTTGTCACCTGTCCAAACAAACAGGTGTTTCTTCAGGCCCCAGGGGGGGCGGGGCACAGGAAGCATCGGGCAAACACAAGTACCAGGACAGGCGGGCGATTACATATTGACAAATCACATGTACTTGCGGGTCACTCAGACAGCAGTTGGCTCCCCTCTCCACAGAGCATGTGTCAGGAAATGATTTCTAAACAACCTGGCTGGTGATGAGTGTCACGTGTTCACTACTCAGATGTGAGAGCCATACATAAAGTAAGTATGCTCGATTTTGTCTGTTTTTGACCCCCCCCCTCCCAACTCTGCGCTTTTCACACGTTTGGCCTACACCCCCCCCCACACACACACATCCCACCCCACCCCTACCCCAGCCAGCAAACCCGACTGAAATCCGATGTGTGGGACTGCCCTCACCTTTGCACATAGCAATGACATCATTCCTGCCCAGATCCGCTGGTTACGACATCCCGCCGACGTCGTCTGATGTCGCTAACCCCCCCCCCTCCAGTCATCCTACCAACCCTATGGAAATCCTCACCATACCTACGTCTGATTGATGTAGGGATGATGACCGGATCCCCGTGTACCAGCGTAAAGCCATTAGAATTGTGAATGTCCATGATAAAGCTTTGATTTCCTGGAACTTTTTGCACGGATTATTTGTCTTGTTCATTAGAAATGTGATGTTTCCCATCATATTTTGTTGAAACTATAGAAACGTCAATGGCGTCCTTGTACCTTTGACCTTGCCAATAAAACATGGCGAGGCTGACAAGTGCTGCCAATCTTACAAATTCAAAAGATCATGCACGTGAAGAACATTAAGTCTGCATTACCAGAATACTGACCCTCGCGCCCCCCCCCCCCCCAAAATGTACAAAAATAGAGTACTATCATTTCTTCACAAAACCTGTGTTCCATTTTTTCTACCAAAAGAAGAGGCAACAGCGGAAAGACACAGCTAGAACCACCTCCCAAACCAATCCGTCTCCATTGTAATTGACAATTTTCTTGGCGAGGTTTCTAAAACCACAGAACTTGGCGAGGATCGACTTGCTCAGAAATCTTATCTCACACCCAGAGAGAGAGAGAGAGAGAGAGAGAGAGAGAGAGAGAGAGAGAGAGAGAGAGAGAGAGAAAGAGAAAGAGAGGGACAGACAGACAGACAGACAGACTATCCTCGCTTGCGAGGGATGAACAACATCATCATCTACCATCTTTAATGACTTCTTTTTTTTTTCAAAGAAAAAAGTTAAAACAGCCAAACTACAAAATCCCTGACCACCACAACCACTGGTGTTACCATGGCAACTACCGCAGCGGCAACAGTTAATACCACGCTTGTAGTGACGGTCACCACCACCACTGCCACCACCACCACCATCACCACCACCATTACCACCACCACTACCACCACCACCACCATAACTACCATCACCACCACCACCACCACCACCACCACTACCATCACCACCACCACCACTACCACCACTACTACCATCACCACCACCATCACCATCACCACCACCACTACCATCACAACCACCACTACCATCACCACCACCACTACCATCACCACCACCACTACCATCACCACCACCACTACCATCACCACCACCACTACCACCATCACCACCACTACCATCACCACCACCACCACTACCATCACCACCACTACCATCACCACCACCACTACCACCATCACCACCACTACCATCACCATCACCACCACAACCATCACCACCACCACTACCACCAGTACATCCACGGTCTATCCACTACCACTAGCTACCTACTATTGTCCCAGACAGCTATCCTATGAAAGTGCCACAAGTAGGACTGACGTTAAGTTTGCATGACATCGTTCCTACGTAGATCTGATGGTTACGACATCAATTGATGTAAGGAACCTGCATCCACGGTAATCCTACCAACCCAACAAAACCCTCTACAAATCTTCGTCGGCTAGACGTCGGCATGCTGTCTGGACAACTGCCACTCTCACCTCTATATTCATCGTCATGGTTCTTACAGAACAGCTCTACAAATTGTAATAATACACATGTCATTTTTATGTACAAACGTTACACAAGAGTAAGTAACAATAACATCACAAAAAACACGCCATACGCCAGAATCATATTGACACCTCCCCTACCCCCTTTTACTTCCCAGGTCTCCGTACGGTGCCAGGTGCCCTAACCAAACTGTTGAGAGAGAAATGTGAGCTAGCGGACAAGAACAAAGTAATCCACAGCCTCGACATCTCCGACATCGCCCCAGACAGGAACTAAGTAGCATCCTTGTATGAACATAAACAAGATCGGTTATGGGTACTCGGTTCGCCACACCTCCCACTATTTACTCTGTCAGTGCACACAAGGCAACTAATTGCAACCAGCGCTAATGTCGCTAATTTTGCCCTCACTCAAGAGGGCTATTTTCGTAACCTTTAAAAAAACATGGGAGACTACGGAGGTTAGAGACGATTACTTGCCAGTACAGAGGTCTAGCTTTAACCAGGCTGAGATCGTTCAGTGTTTACATACATGTCCAGGTAGGTGTGAGAGGGCCAGGCCAGAGTGCTGCTGCTAAATGGAAAGCTTTGGTGCCTCAGAGGTTACAATGTTGGGGGAGACCACAGAGTATAGATATATAGAGAGAGTTCACTTCCGCTAAAATCGCGAAACTAAGTCGCTGCGGTAAACAAGAAATTGAAGAATTGAAAGAGACCTTCTTCACCATAGTGTGCATGTTTACTGTGGTTTGTACATATTTTTGGGCTGACTGAAACTATTTACAACCGTTTGTAAGCTCTTACGCCCCGTGGAAATGCACAAACGGATATTGTTTACCGCAGCGACCTACTTTCCGCTCCATGGTAACAATGGTATCGCAGAGCCTCCCGTGTCTCGCAGTGCCAATCGACCAATAGTGAAACCTCTCTCTATATAATATATACTCTCTGGGGAGAGCTGGCATTTCAGAGGTTACAAAGTTGCGGAAAGTTGGGAGTCTCAGCGGTTAAAGGATCAAAGCCAGAAAGACTCGGCGGTTGCTGAGTGGGGACCATTAGACCTACGAGTTTTTATACTACACTAGTGTAAGGGCCTGTTCGAACGGGTTGCATACAACACGCACAATCTGCACACAGATTATGTAGATCTAGGAAGAAAACCACTCACAACTGGCACAGTAACACCCACATGGCCCGTACCGGGCATAAGGCAGACGGCACAGAAACTCATGCCTTCAAACTTTGAAACGCAATCGGAAGTTTAAAGTCGAAACAAAACAAAGGCAGGAGGGAGGCCATCATTGTTGAGGAGAAAGCATTACTCGATATTTTTAGGCCTATTTTCATTTATTACAAAATTACGATACTTCGCTTTCATGTCAAAGGAATAGACATAGTAGCAAAAAGAACTATCTTTCACATGTAATTTTTTCAGGTCTGGGCATTTCTTCCTCGCAGCAGTGAATTTGTTTTCCTTGCTGTTTTTTTATATAGAAGATAATCATTCTGTTTCACGTGTAATATTATTTTGGAAGTTCTACAGTTCAAGACCTTTCGTTTTCCCACATCATGAAAAAGAACGTGCGAGAAGCGAGAACTGGGATAGTCTGAGCCAGACACGAATGCAGCAGATGCTATCGGGGTAGAGGAGGACTGAGCAGTGCGAGAGGACAGAATGAAAATGTGGACAAAAATGTATTGTTCATTGCAAAGCACTAGAGAGAGACATCTGATGGTGTTATGAGGAGAGAGAGTGACAGGTGTCTAACGGTTGTGTGGGAGACAAGATACTATGACAGGCAGAACAAATGGGGGCAAGGCGGGGTGAGCTGGCAGGACATACTTCAAAAAAACAAGTATGAAAGCGGGAAATGGTGGTGCATGATTATAAAGTATATTTCCAGGAAAGGTCGCGCTGAGAATTGATGTGACGGGGTCCGGTATCAAATTGGTGACGGGTGGTCGGAATACAAATGTTGCCAGTTGTCTGATGGGTGAGGATTTGTTCACAGAGAAAATGACAGACACGTGGGGGGGGGGGGGGGGGGGGATACAGAGATGATGAAAGAAAAGACATATCACAGAAAAGGGGTAGGAAGATCCACCCACCCACCCATCTATCTATCTATTTAACTATCTATCTATCTATCTATCTATCTATCTATCTATCTATTTAACTATCTATCTATCTATCTATCTATCTATCTATCTATCTATCTATCTATCTATCCATTCATACGTTCGTCCATCTATCTATCTATCTATCTATCTATCTATCTATCTATCTATCTATCCGTTCGTCCATCTATTTATCTATCTACACCTATCTATCTATCTATCTATCTATCTATCTATCTATCTATCTATTAGTTCGTCCATCTATCTATCTATCTACATGTATCTATCTATCTATCTATCTATCTATCTATCTATCTATCTATCTATCTATCTATCTATCTATCTATCTATCTACATGTATCTATCTATCTATCTATCTGTCTGTCTATCTATCTACTGTTCAGTGTGATCTGTTCACACAGTCTTCCTCTGCCATGATTTGTCCCGAATAGCTGTCTGCCCTGGTTTACATTGCTACCCAACACATGGAGACAGTGCATTGACGTTAAACCCCCGCACCAAATTCTACATCCAGGTGACAGACAGGAGATTTCGTGATAGGGGCATGGAGGTGAGGAAATGCTATTGATTGTTAAAGTGTTAAAAACCCATGCTTCACCAATCCCAACATCAAATAGATCGTACAATGTGCTGAGGTGTTGGCAGGAATGAGGAGCGTCAGGCAAAGTTGAGGACGGAGGTTGGGGTGGGGCGGGAGTTGGTGATCCCTAAAAAGTAGTTTAGGGCTATGTAGATATCTACACAGAGGAAAATAAGAGGAAGAAAAGTGATGAAAGATTAGTCTAGAAATGCCACTGTAATTTAAACCCTTAGCTTCCTAGTTGTAACGACAACTCACTTGTAACGACATTTCGGCAGCGGCCCTAGCTCTCTCGTTATAACCGAGTGTCACTGTGTCCGTGTGCTACACACCCAAATGGCCAGAGCTGCCCCTGGAATGTCCACACTCGCACTACAATTCTGCCGCTCCTCTAATTTAGGGTGCATGTTTGGCTTGGACAGAAGGTTTCTGGCCATTTCATTCATGACTGACAATGATGCACATTATTTATAACTTTTCTCCATCGGTGACCTCACTCTTGCCTCGCCTTCTTTCTCCCCATAGTGACGGTTCTGTGGTGATACAGTGTTAGATCTGCAGCAGAAAGGTTCCACACAACTCACCTGACTTGACCGTTACGTATCATCTAAACTACGGATGTGTGCCAGTGTACATTTTAAAACAGTGCGAGATCTGCGTGACCGAGGAGAGACCCAGACAAGTCCCAATGCCCAAGGGGACAAAATGTCCATTATTTCGTTTGGAGTCTCTTATCTAATTTTATTTTGCTGTTAATGTCAACTTTCAACTTCCATCTATGGAACTAATCTGATGTGTTTACACAGTGTCTCCGTCCCGCTTTTTCTGAGCTCATTTCTAATTATCATCATTATCCCACAGACAGACCATTGACGTCGTGTGTGTGTATGTGTGTGTGTTGGTCAGTGCGTGGACGGGTGAGTCAATGGCTTTATAATGAAAGCAAATGAAATGACTGTGCGGAGACTCAGCAAACTACAGACAGACTAACCACCAATATTTGTTTATCCTCAATCAAGAGCTGAATGGCGCCCGATGAATTAGACAAGGGTTACCATGACAACTTAAAAGTATGTTGTCAAAATTGTTATTCAGGCAAAGTGACAACAACAAACTTTGGCAATAATTGAGAAAAAAAAAAAAGAAAGAACAGAGACTGATGTACAGAACTGATTTGGTTTATAATTTCTCCTTTTGTTATTTATCAAGAAAAGTCCCCAGCAGAGAACACAGAAATCTGGTAGAATGAGATCGTCTTCCCTGTGACATTGTTCATGCAGAAAATGGTGCTCAGCTGAGTAAATCTGGGTATGTTGTGTGTTCTTACTCACCCTCCAACGGTTATTTTACAATGTGTGAAATTTTCTCTTTCAAGGCGTAAACTTACAAAATGCCTGCCCTATCAGCGATGTACCGTGGCTTTCATAAACTACAGCCAATCGATCTTTCTCAGCCTTGAGCGTGTCCAGGGAATCAAGAAAATTTAATCCTCTTTCAAGCAGAAAATGAAATCTTATGCTTATCTCTAAAAGTTTTCCAGGGAAATTTTAATGTCCAAAGAAACAGACAAAAATGTCTGTGCTAAAACTCCAGAAATAGACATCATATTCTGATCCCTGGGAAATTTGAGTTTGAGAAATGCAAGACGTAATTAACTCTGTATGTGTGGGTGTGGGGGGGGAGGGGTGGGGGGTGAGGGGGGAGGGGGATTTGTTGTTTGTTTGTTTGATTATTTTGAATTTTAGCCAGTTTCGCGCCGAAGACTGTCTCGCCCAAGTGAAAGAAAACGCCATATGTAGATCTAATTTATAGTATATGAAACAAAGACATCTCCAAACTGGTGTCAGTTAATGAAAGTCTCTATACAGAACCAATTCACTTGAAATTTTCAATACAGTTTATCCTACTTTCAGACCTAAGACGATTCTTTGTGAAGTTTTGGAGCCCCACGCACTATGTACGAATTTCTACAAACAATACTTTTCGATGACTTTCCAGTGGTACAGGACAAGTTTTAACTAAAGACCAAGGCCAGGAGACCGAGTGACTGCTACAACCGAATGGACTTTTTTGTGCTGATTCCTTTCGGTCTAACAATAAATGGCGCCTTGTTTCTGTAGAACGGGGGAAATTACTGGTCAGTGATATGAGCATTATAAGTTTGTCAAATTAGTGGAGGCTATCATAATGGCAGTTCCATTTATACTTATGTCCGTTTTTTTACTTTTTTGATGTCAAAAAGACTGATGTGACAGAACTGTGAGATGTACTTTCCTAAAGGATCAATACAAATGGAAGACATGAATAGCAGTCATCAGTCGAAGACATAGCATAGCAGTAAGACATAATGGTCAAGCTCTTCCATGTATATAAGACAGGCATTTTACCTTTGGTTCTATCGCTCAACGCAATTGTTCTGATTTAAGATTTCATGGTTACTGGAAAAAAACACGTACATCCGTTTAATGCAACTGATCATAATTATATTAACTATACCAGACGTAGATACTGGATACATGACCCACACTAATTATACACAGCACTCCCTTACTGACAGAACACAATGCATGTATTATTAATGCATGTACAATATTTTGAGTACTCTCATCTGAGTTGAAACTTCTGAGAAAGGTGCAACAAATGAACGTCAGGTTTCAGTTCTTTTCCCACCTTCTTCAAAACGGCACACGTCAAGTACACGACACACAAAGAATGGCCTCCTTTCATTCCCCTTTCCTCCCTTATTTTCCTTTCTCTCTCTCTCTCTCTGGCCTTGAAAAAGCCCAAGGTTAGAAGATTTAAGTCAGACTAAACATTCCAGCAGGTCAACGCGCCAACGTTTCAGCTGTCCGTGGTCTGGGCCCAGAGACCTGCGCCATCCACCCGAGCCAAGACTTGGGGGTGAGACGCTGACATCCACAGTAATCCGGCAATTATAGCCCTTCCTAATCCTCGTCAAGTAGACAAATCCCTTGCATAACTCCAGGGGAGGGTGAAATGAATGGCTACCTGGCCGGGTTTACCCCACATCTTGGGAGGTTCAGGGTGTTCACCAGACACCTTTGTGCTTCAGTTCGATTACGCATCGGTTTGAAAAGACTCAGCGCAAGTTTCTTTTCCAACGATCGACAATAAAATTATGCGGCAGAAAGTCTCACTGACCAAATGTACGTTACAATGGGAACAGATCCAGGAAGCCATTCATTAATACTAGAAAACCCCGGCAAGGTAAATCTTGCAAATTTTCCCTTTACCAAGTCGAGCTGTATATCTAGATCTAGGCCGCATTCATAACGATGCTTAGATTCGATGCAAAGAGTAATAGATCGTTTTGTTACACCACAATTCTTTGCAGAATAGACTGATGTTGTAAGTTGTCTTTGGGTTGGCAATGTGTGAATAGTGACGTGAAGGGCAAATTTCCGGTCACAATTTTCGGTTCTATCCGATGAAAATACGTCTCTGTTTTTGCGGCTCAAAAAAATTTAATATAAATAATAGTAAAGACTGATTTTTGTTCAAAATGAATGTGTCCACGTAACTCTTCGTCAAGAATTGATGCAGTTCACCAAGTTTCCTAATCTTTGATGGCGTAGTCGCGAAGTTTTAGCTGCTTCCAGGTTCACCCTAAGTAAGATAGAATGACTTTAGCGTAAAATTCTCGCCTTTTACATTGGTACGTCCTGATCACTTTGAACTCGTGCATATCTTTACACAGACTGTCTCAGTATTTCCTTTTTGCTTTCCGGTCGAAAGGATAAGGGACAGGGTTAAAGACAAAGTTGGCTTTGCAGTTATGGATGAGTACAGGGCTAGAAGTAGGTTTTCCGGTTTGGAATAGGTTTAGGGCTAGGGATTGCATAGTTAGTCAGGACATCAGGAACTCTACCTGAAGGTGTACAGTACGGACAAGCAGCTCTGATCAGTTTCCCCTAGGTATATTTTTTATGATCAATTCACCTATCCAAATCCTCTATAAAATGTTTAACCGTGTCTTTCGGTCACCCCCAACGGAAGCAAATACTGTAATACTTTTATTCACAATAGCACTGGGGACTGGGAATTCAGCACCTGTGAGGAATGTTGGTATTCGTGCTAGGTTAAGATAGGAGAGAGACAGAAAGAATATCAAGGCAACGCTAATGCTTTAACTGGGTGGATTAAGACATTGGTCATCATTTTGCTTCTATTCCTCTACATCAACATTCAATCTATAATTATGAACGCAGGATAAATCTCTCTCTTCTCTTCGGGCTCTAAGAAATACAGAATGGCAAATGATTTCCCATCCCATGAGACCGCGGTACAACACTCTCTGCCCAACTGCAAGACTCCACAGAGAAACCCCGGGTCTATGGCAAGTAGAAAGCAAACTGTATCAGGCCGTCACGAGGTGACATGTAAATCTGTGATCCCTCTTTAGGCACAAGTTCCATAGCTACTTGGTGCCGGGAACCAACATCTACGCTGTTTCACTCAAATGGAAAAAAGAGATTTCTCCATGGAACAAGGTCAGCAACTAGACTACCCAGAAACAATTTTACTCCGACAGTGACCACAAATACATACATTTTCCTGTGATCCGCTTCCGTCAGGTGATCAAACTTCAGTTCCACTAAAACTCTTTCAGTCTTTGCCATATTTCTGATTCAAAGGTCCAGAATTGAAAACGCAAATTCCAAAGAGACCTTTTTTTTTTTTTTTCAATGCTCACCCACAATATGTAAACCTTTCTGGTCATCAACGACCCCATAACGTGGTTACCACTCACTCACTGAACGGTTCACGCCGTTTGTCATCCATACGATACCGTCATTTTCAAAAGCCATTCTGCCGGTGCAAGACGCCAGTGTCATCAGCTGAAAAAGCTCATTCTAGCTCAGCACTGTATTCATACATCAAACTCTTTAGCCATCGCGGGTCTATAGAGAAAAAGCCTGTGGTGTCCAAAGAAGCGGAGACTGACCATTATCCTGTCATCCATTTTGCTCAACTCCAAGTTTTCTGCAGGCTGAGCTAGACATCATCAGGCGGAATCACTTCCAACATTGCAGCCATTTCCAGGATCTCTGCTTCCTCTTCAGCTCTAAAGTGCCAGTAAATAAGGCAGTCAATGCTCTCTCTCTCTTTCTCTCTCTTTCTCTCTCTCTCTCTCTCTCTCTCTCTCTATCTCTCTCTCTCTCTAGCTATCTCTCTCTCTCTTTCTCTCTCTCTCTTTCTCTCTCTATCTCTCTCTCTCTCTCTATCTATCTCTCTCCGTCTCTCTCCCTCTCTCTATCTATCTATCTATCTATCTATCTATCTATCTATCTATCTATCTATCTATCTCTCTCTCTGTCTCTCTCTCTCTCTCTCTGTCTCTCTCTCTCTCTCTCTCTCTCTCTCTCTCTGTCTCTCTCTCTCTCTCTCCCTCTCTCTCTCTCTGGAAATTGTATGTAATCAGTAGGCTATGTAGACTTGGCTGCGGTCTCGGCAGAACGTTCTCTCTTTCTCTTTCATTCCCGTCTCCATAATAGAGTTTCTATACTGTTCGGATGCCGCCCTATATTTTGTCTGTCTGTCTGTCTCTCCCGTCTGTACAGTAACATTTCCCCCCAAATTAACCAAGGCATTCAGGAATAAATCTGAGTGTCTATTATGGCCCCCACTTCTGTCTATACCTCTGTTATTTTTCGGCCAATGTCTCCACAGACCCAAGCCAGCATTACGCCCGGGGAGGTAATCGGTTGACTTCCCCGCGAGGATGTGAAAGAAATGACTACGATATTCGATAATTACTCCCCTTTTCAAGCCTCTTCGGTTCAGGGAATGCGGAGTATGTATGGGAGAATTACCACTCACTCCACCAGCATGGGAGCCGCTTCCGTTGTGGCGAATGGCAAATGTGATGACGTGTGATGACTGCAGTTGAAAAATGGGCCTAATCTCTGAGTTGTTGGTAGTTTTTCTTTCATTTTTATTTTTTTTTGCAGTGAGGCACGAAAGTTTATTTCCAACTTCGTAATTGCTCACCAAGGATACATGTGTTGTGTTTAATACAGTAGAATTGGATGCCTCTGTTGCAAGTCTGTTATGTCTTCAGGCCATTTTGTTTCGCGAGGCGAAAAATTTGTTAAAAATAATAATAAATCATGTAGATCTAGTTTTGTCCTTGCCATTTCCTGTTTTGCGGCTGAGCTGCGTCCATCTCCGCTCTGGAGAGTTCACAGTTGCATTGTTACTGTAAATTTGTGTATTTAATGTGGAAGAGCGGTGGAAAGGGGGGGGGGGCAGAGATATGGTGCTATTCTTATCTCAGGGCAAATAATGAGAAATATGTGGAAAGTTGGAAATCCTAAAGAGCAGAACGTACATGGCAAAATTGAAATTAAAATTAATAGATTAAAATTTATTCCTATCCCTCCCCCCCCCCCCCCCCATATCACCAAGAAAAATTTAAAATCCATTATTATAGATAAATATTAATATATATTCAGCTACTATTATAATACTTTAGAATACAAGTTGTGAGTTGTGAACTGTAGTGAATTGTGAACTATATTATTGTGAGTTGTGAACTGCACCTAACAGGCTGCGTTACAATTTGCTCTGAGATAGAGAGAGGTAGAGAGAGTGAGAGAGAGAGAGAGGGTGAGAGAAAGAAAGAGCGAGTGAGAGAGATGCAAATCGAGAGAACAAGACTTTCTGTAAAGCGCATAGAGCATTTTTAATGGATATGCGCTATATAGATGCCATCCATTATTATTATTATTATGTGCCAAGGGCAGGGAAGTGAAACCTGAAACATCTGGAAATGAGTTATCATTCAGAGATTCGACCCGACTTGTTGTAATATTTAATTACTGGTGTTATTTTGTTTCGTGGTTTGTTTGTTTTTTCTTTCGCTTTCTTTATCCTAAAACTTTCTGTTCTTCTGCCCATTTTAAGATTTCCAAAATGCAACAACTTTTTTTTTTCTTTTTTTTCCTCGCGGTTTTCCTTCCATGACGTCGGTTGCCGTTAACACATCCAGTGAGAACATTTAACATCTCATGCTCAGTGTATTCTGTTGAACTTTACCTTGAAATTCAAAACCTGGCCATTCTCCTATTGTGTCAAAAGATATTTTTCATGATTCATGCCATGTTCAACACTCTCCTTAACCTTTGTGTCTAGTTTCAATCTTAAATTCTACAGTTTCCGTCCATTTCGGACCAAAAAAAATGTCGAAGTCTCGGTTTTCTGATCGCTGAGGGAAAAAACATGGCCGCCGATCTATGACAACCATAGGTCATGTCTTTTTATGGGGGGGGGGGGGGGGTGGAGCTAAATGGTGGCTCTGATAATTCATTTATAAAGTCCCTGTACCGAAAATGTGTGGGTCATGACGATTACATATAATGATATGGATGGTTTTCTTCAGCTTCAATTCTGCGGTTTACATTTCTTTTAGGGCATTTTCTTCCGCTGATGAAAACAAGATGGTCACTATAGAAAGACACATCCATAACATATATTTTAACTATATATTATAATGATTGTGTGCTCTCTGCTCTCAGCCCCCGGTATCCAAACTTGCATTAATTCGGGTCCACAAAATACTATTTTGGGTATGCGGTAGCGCAGCTTAGATATTAGGCGTATGGAGACGCCCATGCTTCCACATTCCCTGCTTACCCAAGACCTTGGTTACGCCCCTGCCCCTGCTGTGAGTAGGAATACCATCAAAGCGGGGTTTGCTGCCGTGAGCTTCGGCCAAACGTCTACCACTAAATTTCCGATTTGTTACATTCGTTAGACCGGCGAAATGTTGAGGGCTATGAAGAAGTTTTCAGTCAAGATAAGATAGAACGGCCAAGACAGCAGAGCAGTGGCGTGTGGAAAATGGGGGCGGCATTCTTTCAAACATCAGGAAAAACGTTAGTAGGTAAGTTGGACAGAACACACACGGAGTCAGTCAGAAAATAGAATCTGGTATCATCTATGTGATGTTTTTGTTTCTACGGTGCATTGTTTTTCCCAAAGACTACTTTTCCTTCTACTATTCAACACAAAATACACACGCATCCACATACACTTACTACTCATGAATACCAAAGACCGACAAACGTCTCACACACACACACAAATACTCAGACACGGACACAGACAATACACCTTAATTACGTAATCATCATTATCATTTGCAGTGCCATCGTTATCATCATCACTGACCCAATATCACATCAAATTATTCAACTTAAATATTACGTTGATCAGATCAAAAGCCAGATAGATGGATCTACATTCTAATTCTGCCTGTCCACACTAAAACCCATCAAACTGTGTAGGGGTCTCTCTGCTAACGACTCTGCTCTGTATTGCAGATTTCCGATATCATCAGATTTAAATGTGCCCACACTACCAGGTTGCATGAAACACTAAAAATAATTTTCAGAACTATGTCTCAACATAACTAGTACAAACGTTAGGGACATAGATTTAACACATTACTATTGTCTCTTTCAACCTATTGCGTAGTTTTCAGTCAAGAGCGCTTGGGACAAAAAGTGGAAGCTGTCACTGCCCCACACGTAACACTGGCAGTAAGCTTTTCAAAAATGTATTTTGATCATTCACTACAGAGTGATGGTCCAGACAAAATGAAAGATTGATGGTCAAAGGTCAGAGGTATTTCCAGGCAGCCTGGTCCACGTGCAAACTGGACATGTTCAAATAGTGTAAAATACTGCAGTTCATCATCAAGCACCTTTCACTTCTTCCTTTTTCTAACCGATCCCTGAACCCTTCCCACAAATGCCTCAATTTACCCACATAACGCCAGCAACGTCTACATTCTACTGAATTATGCGCAACAACATCTTAGCTATAAAGCTGATCATAATTCTTTATTTTTATATGAGTAATAGCAACAATTGTATTATTATCTTCAATGTTGTTGTTGTTGTTTTTGTTTTGTTCCCGCTAAATTCTCCAACTTATTTATTTATTTTCCATCACTTCTCACGTGTTGCAACTTTCATGCTTGCCACAAGGAGACAATTTAAACGAAAAATAAAAAAAGATCACTGGTCCAACCTTTAGACATCGCTGACGCTTAGACCACAAGAAAATCTTAGAACAAAACACTGAACTGCCACAAAACTATTCGATACAACCAGGTCGACCAGGCCATGAAGTGAGAATATACTCATAATCGTGCCTTCTGACAATCAGCATCTTCTGGACATTTTCAGAAATTTTAAATATATAGCCCCTTCCTGATTTTTCTTTTCTTAGCCCCCCACCCCCCCACCCCCAAAAATAAAATCTCCTACAACAGCCCCAGGGCCAAGAGCCCCAGATTTCCTCACAGAGTTAGAGACGTGCAGTGGCTCCCAGGCAAACATAGGAAACAACATCTCAAGTGGGCCTTACTGACACTGACTGACAGGTAATCGATTCTATTGCTAACTTAACGTCACCTTTTGCACGGCTAATGAATAATAGATGCCTTAAGGAGCGATCCTGGTTTGATAAAGGAAACTGGGTTATCGATTACTTTCTGATTTGTCCTGTATCGTTGTATGTATGTATGCCAGTGGCTGGATCAACAAAATGATTTTGTCATATTTATAGGTAGAAAATATGTAGTGTATCTATCTATAAAGACTGTAACAGCTGAGGTTGTTCTAGTACGTTATAGTAGGGGGGAGTTAGTTGATCTAACTACAACCCTTTAGAAAACGAAACTATTACAGCTGTAAAATAAATAAACACGAGATCCTACGATAGATTAAATAATACTAAAGTTTAATAACTGTATAGTGAACAATAAATTACCAGGAAGACACCAGCGAAACTAAATATCTACGCCACACAAAAGGAAACTCACTTACTCACCGACCAACCACTCACACAGGTCTATATATATAAACATTCCTACAGAAAGTTCCCGAAATAAACGTTACCTTTGCCCTCGCACAAACTAACCAATCACGCATCAATACGTCATCAGGTTACATCACTCAAGGCCAAATCTGGCGTAAACATTCGTATCCACAACGTTATCGAATATTCGGGAACATACTAATATTTACTGAACGAGTCAAAACACCTGACAACAAGCGAGCGAGGAAAAAAACTACTCACTAGAAAAGAAGGTCAGGTCCCGGAGTACAGTACACTCTGGCGGTTGTCAACAATAAAATGAAAAAAGTAGTGGACACATGCTCAGCCACCAGCACAACAACAAAACCGGGGGAGGGCAAGGGGCAGCCCGCAGATGCTACAAAGACTATTAAAAGTCTGTCTGTCTGCCTGTTTGTCTGTCTGTCTGTCTGCCTGCCTGCCTGCCTGCCTGCCTGCCTATCTGTTTGTCTGTCACGCCAAATTAGCCAAACCGCAAGTGGTACACGATTCAAAGCTCGTATCCAGGTGACAATTTGATAGTCAGATCATTTATAATGACCGGCGCCGTGGCGCCTTGTTTTGCAAAAAAAAAACAAAAATGCTTTTTTTCCATGACTACTTTACAAACACAACAGCACAGAAGGCCGCCAAGCCATTCATATTTGACGTGTTGCTGTTCACTGAAACAGTAAAAGCCTTTCATAAATGCGCACCATCGCGTGAATCAAAATTGGTGCGCGATCACAGAATTGTTCATTAAACCAAAAATTGTTTCAAATAAGAAAATGCTGGCGGCGGAACAAAGAGGAAACGGGGAAGAGGAAGGATGGAATCAGGCGAGTTCTGTGAATATTATTTCTGTATAAATACTTCAATGCCGTACTTTGGTATGATCACTCCTATGATGGGTACAACTGCACCAAGATGATTTCAGCTAAAACTCATTTCTTTTGTACTGAACTTCACTGAACCGATATCATGTTACAGAGTACAAAATTACACAGATTTTTCTTCAGTTCAGCACATCTATACATCTCCACGGGGTGCAAGACGCTTCAAGCAACTGATCAAAAAACCTTTCCTCTACACAAATCCCCAACTGTGCGTCTTGCTGTCCTCAACATATCGAATTCAACATTTCTCAGATTGCAATCAGCGCTGAAATACAGAATGCAATATAATATACGTCCTACTATTTTATCGATCAGTTGTTTTAATTCTACTCCGTCAAAAGCTTTTTAACCTATTGTTCCTTGCGTTTCGTTTTGTCCGCGGCGAGTGTAGGAAGAGCTATGTAAAACTGCATTTCAAGTTCCTCTGGAGATTTACCGCTGTAGCTGTACTTCTTCTGCGCCTGAGAATTCCCACAAATTTTCATACTTGTAGTTTTTCAGGTGGAGGCAAATTGAGTAATGTGGCCCAAATATTCACAATAGGCTTTTGTGTGACCAGTTTGTCACCAACTTTCAATTACGTGACTGCGGCCATTTCGCCAATGTTTGGCCTTGCTTGTGGCAGGCCAGCCAACTGTGATCCTAACCCTAACCTAACCTTGGCACTTTCCCGACATTTCACGATGCAAACATAACTCAATTTGGTCACATGATCTAATTGCTCACTCCAATATATAACGTCTACGTTTCCCTGTAAAAACTATATTATTTCAGTTACTTAATAAATTATTGACACGAACTGTTGTTTGTTTGTTTGGTCTGATAAACACCGCCAGGAAATATATTTCAGTTTTACCTGCCACATACAGTAAACATGGCTTACGATTACAGGAAGTTCATAAACTTAGGCATCAAAAAACCCGCAGGAAACATGAGTGAGATTTGTGCTGGCAGCTCGTGCAGTAGATCAATAAATCTACATTAACAACACACGTCATTGATTTTGCAATGGGTATTTCCTTCCACTCCACGATCACGGACTATTTAACAAGAGCTAAAAGCACTCAGGAAAATGTTACAGACATGTCGATTTCCTTTACAACATCAGCTATTGAGATAGAGAGATTGTCCACCACCTCATTCCTCCACTGGCAACTCATGCTCCTCTTATATTAATCAATGTGAAATCTGTTTCGAACTGATTTACTGAGCTGTTGCTACACAATAACAGTACACAATAACAGTACACAACAACAGTACACAATAAAAGTACACAACAGTACACAACAACAGTACACAATAACAGTACACAATAACAGTACACAACAACAGTACACTACAACGTTATAAACGGCTTGGTGGAAAAATGGAGGACTTTCTATCCTGAACATATTCCTCAATGCTGGTTCGTACTGTATATCAAATGCTTGGCATCATTCTACTTGTCAAACGCATTTTGCTGTAAATTCCAAGCAAAGGTCTCTCAGGTTTGTCTATTCACGAGAAATGACGTATTTACTGTAAGAATATTGCCTATCATCGCCTGTCATAACTATCAGTCAACGAATATCTAAGTTGGTAGCAAGACTAGACCTACATCCTAGTGCTCGCCGTAAACATCCTACAATCTATAGGAAGTCATAGACGTGATCCTGATGGTTCAAAGTTTGGTATAAGGCCTGATGCATCCTTGTTTCTTTTAACCTGTAGAGTGCATTTAAGTAAAGGGATATTCCTCTTCTGTATATTGGCGCAATACATTCTTCACCAAAACAGATTTGCCCCCTTAAAAAGAAAATGTGTTTCTGGCGTGTACAAGAGTGAAAATCCAGCAATGTTTCATAGAATCTTTCAAATGTCAGACTAGATAAGGGAGAAACCTAACAAGGAGGTGACACGCCAGCTTGTCTGGCCCAGACCCCGGTCTGATCTCGTTTGTAACTTGTTACTTTTTTAATGAAGTTAATTTAATGAGAGAAACAACTTTATAAGGGAGGGGAAGGTGAGGGCTGGGGACAAAAATTCTAAAATAAAATCTGGCTATTTTGTGTTTGTCTATTTTGCAGTATTGCACAAGTCAGTGTTCAAGCCGTGACTTTTTTTCTGTTCTTCCCGCAGTTAAATGCCATTTGCATCGTTACTAGTGGTGTGGTGACAATGTAGTTAGTTCCACAGTCCCCACTGGCTAGCTTTCTCATTATTGAACTGACATTTCTGTTTTGTGAAAGAAACAAAAAAACATCCCGTGGGTATTTGATTTTGCTTTTTTTTTTCACAAACAAAGGGACATTTCTGATAAGTTTGTTTTTTTTTTTAAAGGGACAGGAAAACAACACCCACAAAATATCGGATGCAGATCCAACAATCGAAATATCAATCTCGTCTTGTGACAAATCAAACAGCTTCAGATCTTGCCGCAGATAAGCACATTTATGTTGACATAAAAAGAACACAAATTTGAGTTCCTTGTGTCAAAAAGCCAACTTTTTCTAGAGCTCTGCATTTTGCTATACCACGAATGAGCATTTCTTCCCATGAATTCACCTTCCTTCTGTTGTTTTTGTTTGTTTAAAAACTTCTGAACTGACTCTGCTGTTTATGGATTGCAGAATACTTTCAAGTTTACACTATACTACTTGATTCTGATCTCCGATAATTAAAATGCTTCTCGACTATGGAATTTTGGAAGCCTCTAGAGACAAGGGCGATGGTTTCGGCGCAACATCAAAACATCGATGAGATTCAACACTCCTGAAACCCACACCAACATATTTTGTGGGTTACAGGAGTGTTGTTCTACACCGACGAAAATCTGTAATGATTATGATATCTACTTCAATCTGTAACTAATACAATCTACTTCGATCTGTAACTAATACAATCTACTTCGATCTGTAACTAATACAATCTACTTCGATCTGTAACTAATACAATCTACTTCGATCTGTAACTAATACAATCCACTTCGATCTGTAGCGATTACTTTTCATTATAAGCTAATGCAATTTATAATTGGTCACAAAGCAAAATACAACAAACAATTAATTCATTCAACCATGCAGGAAAACAACAAGCACAGAAGAAAAATATGTCGAGTTTCAGTCTGCCATAGAAGGCAATGCGGCGTCATCAAAATAACACGTTAAAAGTTAATCAAAAGAACCCGCGATTTGACCAATATAATCGGTCCGTCAGTTCTGGACAATGGACAAGAATCGATATTGACAGGTCTACAGCCATCGCGAGCTGTGGTGGCGGCCGTGTCGCTGAACAAACACTCAGGCGTCAGGATTTGGCCTGCTGAGAGAATGTTCCAGAGAGTAGATCATACTGCCATCTTATACCCCTCATTAGTCAGAACAAACATTACGACTACTGCAGGAGGGCAATGACACGCTTGGTCACCGACGTACTGCCTGCTGGAACTGACGGAACACTGCTCTAAAATAACCTTTGGATGCAGCTAATTGGGTTGTAACAGTTGACGTCACAGAACTTACGCTCCCATCAAATTTTGAATCTGGTTTTGCCTCCTGTCAGAAGTTCCACTGCCATTACCTTTCCTTCCCTGAGAGTTTTAATTCTTCTTTCTTTTTTTTCTTTTTTTTCGGTTGCCTGCGCATGCACAGCCGCCGTGCACTGGTGGGCAGGAATGCGTGCGAACAACAACGCAATTTTGAGTGACGTAAGTTAAATAAATCAATATAACAATTGAGCTGATTGTGAACGGCCACAAATAAATGAGGTAGGAGGTAGCCGAGGATGGCCTTGCAGTATGAATTGACTGCCTGGACTAATTTCTAAATTTGCACACATTTTCCCCTTTCCTTGTGTTACCGTCAGACGTTTGTCCTCTGTTTGTCCCTTCTTAACTTCCAATCATTTTTTTCACCCAAACGTCACACAATATTTCCTTTCTCTGGCCTTGTTAAGACTTCAGCACTACGCAAAACCCCGAAGTCCCTTGGAAAATCTGACTTTATAACTGTCCTTCACCATTATCTGATTTTATTAAAGAAAACAAAATCTGTAAGAAAATTCACATCTTCTCTCCTTCCTGTCACCGGTATTAACCCCAACTCAAACCCCGTACACTATCACCAGTCCTTATCTTTCAAGAAGTGCCATGAAATTCAAAACCTTCATAAAGATTATCTTTGATCTAAATGAAAAAAAAAATCCAGTGTACTTGTTAAATATCTTTTCACGGAAATGCAATAAACATGTACAAGTAATATAAATTTGTCTCCACTCATTATAAAATTCTCTCTCTCTCTCTCTCTCTCTCTCTCTCTCTCTCTCTCTCTCTCTCTCTCTCTCTCTCTCTCTCTCTCTCTCTCTGCACTACTACTGTTTGGCTTCGAATGGATTCTCTTTCCATTTCCAGCTCACGAAGACCAATACTGCAGGCTCCTCTCACCACAAGACACAGCATACAATCTGACAATCGTGTTAAACTGCAAACTGTTCGCCATGCCATGAAGCAATTTGTTCCTTGTCCCTCAGCCCTCCCCCTTCCCCCTCCCACACTCACACACACAATCCCCTCCCCTTCTCATCCAGTTGATTGGCCAAAGACATGCAGGCTTCCAGCCCTCTATGCGCCTCGGGCCATCCTCCCTTTTCAGACCTTGGATCTTTCAGGACACACACGGATAAAGGGGACACACGGAGCCAATACCGTCAAGTCGTGTACAGTGTGTGAGCTGCGGTGCTATCGACCTTGACGATATTGTTATTTTTATCTCAATGGCCGTCTACACTGAACATCTCCAATATCGTTCTTGATGACCTTCCTTACTATGATGTTGTCGTTGTCAATGTTGTTATTGCTGCTATTGCAGATTTTGTCACTTACAATGAAGTTACAAGCTGTTGGTGGTGCCGACCTGGCAGTGATGATGCAAGTTGCTTTTGCTGTTACTGTTTTAGAGCCGTTCTAGGGGGTAATGCCGCATTAAACTGACGTCATCTAGCAGTTTGTTTATTTTGTTTAATTTTCATTTTCTAAATAATGCTGTTGTTGTTGTTGCCAAGACGCATAAATAGCATTAAGGACAATAATTTGGTTTTAAATCTTTCCCACTCAAACAAATTGCAATTTACTGTTTTGAGATACAACCAAGATGCATTCCATTGGCTGGTACTACAGTAGTACAGCACCAAATTCTACAATGTCTAAATTCGCTTCCAGTTTCATGTAAGCACACACATGTGTTCACGGTCACGTCAGCCAAAAATCTGTATAGATCATTATATTTATATGTGGTTACGGAAATTTAAAAAATCAGCTTGGGCAAAAGAAACTTCAGCATCAAGATATCCATATTTGCAAAGAAATCTAAGGTCTCTATTGGAAGCAGAAGCAGATTATTCCGAGCTGTCCGGCTCTGAGAAGCCAAATGAGCTGGGAAATTGGAGCTGTAGTTCTCCACCATTTTCTGGCTCAGCGCGCAGGTCTCCGCTATGTCCATGGCAATCCCACGACCTGCCAGTCTTGTCTCTCTATCGTAAATCAATGGTCGAGAGTTGCCAGATCCTTGTACTCATTACAGATTGACTCGCCCGGGCCCTGATCGGAGCCATGTGCTAGTTTGTCCTGCTTCCTGATGCCAGCAGATTGTCCTGTGTGACACCGTCTCTGATTGAGTCTGCGCTGACAGTTTAACCGTGTCTGTCTGTCTGTCTCTCTGGCTGCCTGGCTGGTGCTGCTGTCCTTAAGTTTACTCAATTTAATTCTATGTTCGTTGGGACATGATTCTTCTTCTATTTTGAATTCTTGTCATTTTAACTACATTTAAAAGGATGTCAAAGAACCAGCTAATTTGGCCATACACCGCACGTTGGTATGCATTGATGTCTGACAAGACTTTAAAAAAAAACAAAAAAACTTCGTCACGTCCTCTCTTCAATTATAAATACTAGCCAACCCCGGCAAGATAAATCTTGCAAAAATGTCCTTGTACCACATCCAGATGTATATCTAGATCTATGTCGTATTCATAACGACACTTAGGTTTGATGCAAAGACTAATAGATGGTTTTGTTACGCCACAATTCTTGCCGAATACACAGATGTGATATGTTGACTTTCGGCCGGCAATGAGTAAATAATGACGTGGAGCGCAATTTCCGGTGGCACTTTTGGTTCTTTCCGATGAAAATGCCTTTCTGTTTTTGCGGCTCAAAAATTTTAGTAAAAATAATAGTAAAGACTAATTTTTATTCAAAATGAATGTGTCCACGTAACTCTTCGTCAAAGGTTGATGCAGTACACCAAGTTTCATAATTTTTTATGGCGTAGTCGCGAAGTTTTAGCTGCTTACAGGTTCAACCTCTAGCTCAATTATCTGTACTAATAAAAGTGAAACTTTACGACAATTGCAGCGCGCCTTTCGCTACTCCTCCGTTAATGCTGATTCGGTGGCCCTCAGATTTTATACAGCGCTTAGTATAGACCGTGGTCGTGTCCCCGGCACAGAAAATAAAAGAATAATTAACAACTCGCAGAACGTTTGTATTAGTTTCTAATTTGCGACACATTGGCGTTCGATCTATTTTTTCGGCAAATTAATGTAATTGAGATTGGTTCCGGTGTCTGTATCACACTCACAAAACAACTTCCGGTTAGGACTGGTTTGAATGATGAGATTGAGTTCTAAGGCTATGAAGTATGAAACTTTGTATGTGTGTTCTTAATGTGCCTATACCAGGAAAAAGAAAGGGTCTGGAATTGGGAGATTGACGCTGCAGGGCCAAAAGTACAGGTTTGTGTTTTCAATATGCCTAGGAAAATATTATAATATTTCTTTTCCATTAACACATGACGTTATCACTTCCTGCGATGTGCAAACAAACTAACCCGTGCGCAAATCATAGCCATTTGACGGATGCTGGCGGGAGCAGTAAACCGTATCTAAAAAAAAAAAAAAAGGAACAGGCAAAATGAAGCAGGTCCATAATAATCACCCAGAACTGAAACTAATAAATCGATTTATCCCGGGCAGGGCCGGGAACTCAGCTAGTAGTAAGATAAGATACAAAAAAATACAAAAAATTCTGGAAAAAAACCCTGATTATTTCCAGTGAGTACAGGATGCTCTAGTTTACAATGTACATTTCCCTTGCCAGCGATGCGGGTACAATCAGACTGCCATTAGGTTTTTATCTTGGAAACTTAGCTACAAAATTCATCATATTTATGATTACATACAATCTTTACTTTCCTTGCTATTTTCTGAGTTTACCGACCGTAGTATGTTCCATACTCAGGGCCACAGCGCTCACGTTCATTATGTCGATTCAGTTTGCTGCACTAATGACTATGTCAATTACATAACGGACGAAGTGTTCACTAAGAATTAACTGTCCGGTTCTCTTATTATTTACATGTATTACTAAGCTGAACTTTTGCAAACCTACTTTTTTTTTTTACTTTGGTGGCATTTCGTAAGAGGCCTGGCTAGGCTTTACTTACTTCTTCCATCACTGCATCGATCATATCGATGTTTACTGGTTGAACTAAATCCACTGCTCAGCCAATACATGCGGCAGTTCTCTGGACGTCTACTCAGCCGCCGGTGGCAGCTTTTCTTCTTTCTGCAGCAAAACCTGTACTGTGTGGTTTATAGATCTCTTTCTGAAGGGTCATTAACTTCAGGTTGCTTAATCAGTCAAGACAATAATTTTTCCATAGATTCTTATACATGCACTGACTTTTGGTGTTCCATCGGTCATAGCTAGACGTACGTGCGCTTCATCAAACTGAGGCATACACTGCTTTCTTAATATAATGACAATAATAAACTAATAATTGTCCTAAAAAATATACATACAGACATGTTATATCAATCATACACGAAACATATACAAACATAAATACTAAATCTCGCTTGTACACACACAGATACATGCACATGACCACAGATCAGCCAACCAAAGCACCCTGCCTCTGTATCACACAACTTACTGACCAGGATTAAGCCCAGCCCAGCCAGTCTCTGACATGTATAACGTACGGGTTTGTCTTCAGATCAATGCAAACTGTCACGTGTCATCAGATTTTCAAGTGTGCCCTCTAATGGGCCGCCCCAGGTAGAGCAGAAAATAAAATAAACATTAGGGCACTCTGAGCCAAAGATGGATGACCATTGTAAGCACCACAGAAACCACGAAGGGCGACCAGACCTTTCAGGTGACCGGCGAAGGGACGAACTGGAAAATACTGACCATTTCTTCTCATTTCTGACTGTCTTCATAATTTGATCTGGACTACAAAATTAATCTATGAAAACTGTACGGAAAACCAGGGATTACTCTAGCAACTGCCGAACAGCGAGAGGTAAACTCTTGACTAATCTCTCTCTCTCTCTCTCTCTCTCTCTCTCTCTCTCTCTCTCTCTCTCTCTCTCTCTCTCTCTCTCTCTCCCCTCCCCTCTCTCTTTCTCTCTCTCTTTCTCTCTCTCTTTCTCTCTCTCTCTTTCTCTCTTACTCTCTCTCTTTCTCTCTCCCTCTCTCTCTCTCTCTCTTTCTCTCTGCTTCAAAAAAAACAAAAAAACTGTCACGTCCCTATTCAATTTCCTAGATCCATAAATGATACATATAATTCAAACGACGAATCGGAATGCAAAGATTTGTATCGAATGTTTACGGTAAACCAGCGGCAGGAAGGAGCTCATGAATCAACTCCAGCCCAGACCAATAGTTCAATAATGACGTTAGATGTCAATACAAGTGGGGAGGGGAAAAAAAAGGCGGGGGTGGGGGGGGGGGGGGTAGGAAAGGAGAATGTTCGAGTCCACACGTGTCTGGCATGTTCGCCATACAAAATCATACTGACGTTCCCTCTTCTCTGAGTTCTTCACTCAAAATCCATTATTTTCTACATTGACTGATGAAATGGGATCTTGGTATTTTCCACAGTAAGTTCTAATTGAGCAGTGAACACAACTCAGCATTTCCCCATTCGGCTTTGCAGTGAGACGACGGTCCCTTTGTATCAACAAGCTTCTAAGCTGACTTTTGTCGCTTAACTTTTGTTCCTTTCCGCTACTGCCAAATTGTAGCTGTAATTAACTAACTGTCATCGCTACCAAGAAACATGCAAGGAGGAGTTGTACAATGCGAATGCCTACAGTAAATCACATAATTTCAACAACGCCACAGCCATTCAGTGCCGTCACTTGGCATGTGGCATAATTATGTCCCTAATATCATAGGGAAACGCAGGTTTTTGGGCCATCTTCCTCTGGGGGGGGGGGGGGGGGGGGAGAGATTTTCGCTGCGCTGAGTAAGTCGATTGCATCCGGTGAACAAGAGAGGGCTTTCTATACTTTCCACCTAGAGGTGGTTCCTCCATTAGCCTGTAAAAATAAAGAGCCCCGGTATTTTCATGGCTGCTCTGATACGTCCAGCGACAACAGTAATTACACAGTTTTCATGTTTGTTGTTGTTTCAATCGTATTCTATGTTACCAGCGTAGTTTCTAAATTTCTTTCTTTCCGTACAAAAATTTTTGTGTTTTTTTTTTCCTCGTCCCTCGTGCACTGAATTCGAACGGGCCAAGACAACAATGAAATCAGATTTGTTTTCAGATTCGCCAGCACGTCAAAGGCTGAGGATAAGAGGTTGTACCACGCTTGACCGCTCAGTGTCAACAAAGAGGGGGATAATTACAGCATCAGGGGACACAAGCATGACAAAGCAAGGGGGATAATCGGGTATTGGCTTGAAAAGAGTGGACCTGGTGTGTGATTGGTGACGGCGACGGGGGTAGTGCATTAAAGAGAAGGGCCGTGTCATTTTTACTGTTGAAAGTATCGGGAGGTCCTTCAGTTTCACAGACTCGGCCGGGAATCGGCCGCTGGTCCAGGGACAGAGGACCCGAGGGGAGGATGAAGCTTGACAAACGACATGCGAGGCTTGGAACAGCCAACGGTGTTCGGTCTTTCAACCATCCAAGTGTACTTTTACGACATCACAATTCAGCAGCGACAGATGAAGGATTTCCATACTACGTTGATGATTAATGACTTCTTTCGTATTATCGAATAATATCATTCTTTTGAGAAAACCAAAATTTAATAGTAAACTTATTTCATGCACGCCTGATGGGTTAAATCTCAAAGGCGCGCAACAGATACTTGAAACATATTTGTACAATGCAAATGGAAACCAATCTATTCGTATAGGTAGAATGCGCATATTTCACTTTACTTCCGGGTCCGCCATGTTGTTTGGCTAGACCTGTCCACAACAATGGAGGATTGCAGTGTAGAAGACGCTAAAGTAAGCCATTTGGACCCAGTCAATGCTATGCAGATCAAGAATTGTAAAAATTTGAAATGAATATTCTCTGGTTTCACATATTAGCAGTTATCTTTGTGTTCTATTAGTATTACTGTTCTGTGACCGCAGTTTCAACTTGTATCACCTACAATAATGGGGGAATTCCCCCAACCTATCTGTGGCAGCTCAGTTTTGCCTTGTCATTTTAACATAAAATTTTATCAAATTAAATTACACTGTATCATTAAGCAACAGTAATCTGAAAGGACAACACGTTGAACTTGTTTAAAATGGATGAAATCAGGCCTACTAGATCTAGGATCTTGATCAGTGCAGTTCAGAAGGAATTTATTGAATCTGCTGAAAACACACCAACAAGTATGATGTTCTTAACCATTCAACTTGAACGAAATTCACAACTAACCCAGTTCCAAAACCTACTACCGAACTGCCTGGTCCTAACCGTTAATTCTGTCAGACACCTACCTTCACTCGGATATAATATATTGCTCTAGGGCCCTAGGCTAGATCTATCTGGCCTGCAATATCGTGCAATACATGTAGCCTATGGAGATCTAGATCTAGCTCTCCTGCGACGAAAATAATAGGCTTAGTTTTATCACATTATTCAATTAAGATGTAAAATGATGATTACCCGAGACGAAGTGCTCGGCACAAACAAAATGGTGCGGCTTCAGAGTTTTGGAGTCAATTCCCTTTCTGATCACTGCCTTCAACCACAGACGACGTCGACGTTCCGTTAATTCTGCCACTTCCTTTCCCTCCTTAACACGGACGCTAGGGAATCTGAACATCTTACAGTCACCCTTTCCACCCTTGTTGCTGCAACCAACAACGATGCATTTCACTATCATTGTAACTGTTTTAATATCCAAGTGGAATTCGTCACGCTTCGCACTCACTTGAATCGACTCCACTGGCCAAACAACATGGCGGAAAACCAAAACGAAACCACTCTGTGACGTCATGCGCATTCTACCTATTTCTTAGAACAAATACCAAAAGCAATCGCACCATTTCCATTAACGCAGGGAACTTCCGTTGAAATTTTGACAAGTGAAAATCCGGTATCGGATATTCCAAATTTTCCAAAGAAACTTGCACATCAACCAGTGAGACAGTTTCTTCTTTAAAAAATTGTAGCAAAAACAAGATTCACATCATTAAATATGACATATTTTGGGTTTAATCATAATCATCACGATTTTCTGTTTGTTCTTGAAATCAAAACATTCCGTATCTGCTGGGTATTTGTTCGAATTGTTGATCTCTTGAGAAATGTACCCATGGCAAACCTTCTGGTTAGGACTAAGGTTAAGCACTGTGCACTGTGCATTTCATGTGATTCCAAACCAGGTAATTTCAAACTAGGTAGATAAGCACCCCACACCCAGATGTGACTAGCCAGCCTAACTCAAATGACAGTGGAATGCAGAACAAACTGGCTACGATCATCTGGCAACTGCACGCATTTCCAAACATTTCATTTCCTGCTGACCTACTCAACAAAGTACATTTATCACAGCCAATCACGTGACCACAAGTAGGTTATTATTCCCGAATAAACTAACGCAACAAATACGTGAAGTTTTATTCTGCTGATACCAGGGCTGAACCGTGTACAAGACTTATGGCTTGAGCATCCTGGTCGTGTGGGTTCCTTCAAAATCTCTTCACATACTTTCTGAAATGGAACATAAACAAAATGAGGACTGAGGGGCACTTGCCTGGTGTGTGACTGCACAGCCAAAGAAAACCTACAGCGCCGACATATTTCTGGAATTCCTTGTTTGTTTACTTTGTGTTTCTCAAGCAAACACTCGCGCATACAGAACGCTAACCTCCCCCCCCCCCCCCCCTTTTTTCTAGCAATGTGTTAGCTGATTTATTCAGATATAATTTTTTTGCTGCCACCAGGCGGTCCGGATGTTTTCATAATAATGTCAATGTTTTTAATGCCTTTCCATGATTAACAGCACAAGTTGGCAGCAAATGGAAACAGTGTGGAAAATCATAGTAACGGATTGTACAGGTCGCTGCTCGTGACTGTTATCAATATTTTTTATTATTATCATTATTATCATTATTATTATTATTATCATTACTTAAACCAAGCAGCACGTTCAGTTTTAACTCTTTGTGTGCCAATCACCGATAAATCGCTTCTTCCGCTGGTCACACGTTTGTGCCAATCACACCGAAGTATCTGTGCACAAGTATGCTAGGCGATTTTGTTTCGGGGTGAAAGAAAGTAGACTTTCTATAAATAGATGTTGCTGTAGTTATGTCTTCATTCATCTCTTCCACTATTTTCTTCCCGTACTGGCAAACATGAAAAAATTCAAGGCTCACGAAGAGTTAACCAAAACTTCTGTTTTCCTTATCTGGAGCTCAACAAACTCAGGTCCAATAATCTTTTCCTCTTCACTCAACACTTTTTTCTCTAAACAATTATCAGGTTTGGACCTTTCAATCTCTCCAGTGTGGAAAGAAAGAAAGACAGAGCGTGTTTACGCACAGAACATGAACTACAGGTTGGAACCAATTTCCTCAATGTCATGCTGACCACAGAAAACCCAAGTCCCACAATGATGACGTCAAAGTTTTGTTGGAAAGCATCACCACTAGACTGTACAGACAAGTCATGCTAAGCAATATTTAATGCTACATTGGAACAATGCTTTGTCTACTGCCGTGAGCAGTATTCTAGAACGTACCCTTTTCTCGGTGATTTCCAAACCCTTAACCTTTGCACGTGGGCAGCTCCGGAAACTAGTGGCGTGAAGGTGCACACATCTTGACGAATTTGCTCACCAGTTGGAATGTAGCGTGAGTGACATGCTGAGAAGCTAACAGAGTCTGGGGTAGAGAGGTTCAAATGGGAGAGAAACGTTCTGAGAAGGTCTTCTATACGCTCGCAGAGTTCACCCCCCGGGGCTTGGAGAAATAGGGTGGTGAAAACGGGTTATATCTAGGCGAAAACTCAGATTCCTTACCTCAACATTCTGTGAGGGAAATTCTCAGATCAGAGATAGATCAACTGTGAGTGACTTTTACGTGAGGGAATGAAACAGTACAAGGTGTCTCACAAAAAGAAGGAGAATAAAATGTATACACAAATGAACTGCTTACAATTGTTTGCAATTCTATTGAACTGCTACGTCATCAGTGTCTGGCCATCGTTTCAACACGTACGTACGACAACTCAAATAATTACATATTCGTCCACTTTTACTTGATAAATCTTGTATGTAGCTTAATTGACAATGTAGTAATAAATATTCAAAGTGTGTATGTATGGATTTTCTGAGACATCCTATATTTTGTCAGACTGCTACACTGAATCATGTGACATGCAATAAATAACAGGGTCGTTCATAGGCAAACATATGACATCATGGCTCTCAGGTTCTGTTAGGGGCCATAGAAAGAACAATCACAGTCATCCATTTTCGACATCAGGTAACCTATATTCGTAGACATACTGGCCCTTCCACGTCACAGTCTCGCGTGCAACTGAGTACTGGTACTGGGTGCGTACGTGTTCAAACTGTCAAATCGCGTCATTCTGTATACATGTCAAATCGCGTCATTCTGTATACATGTCAAAACGCGTCATTCTGTATACATGTCAAATCGCGTCATTCTGTATACGTGTCAAATCGCGTCATTCTGTATACATGTCAAATCGCGTCATTCTGTATACATGTCAAATCGCGTCATTCTGTATACATGTCAAATCGCGTCATTCTGTATAAAGGATGCTAGAGAAAAAAACAAAACTGTCTTCATTTCAAACTAAACAACATCAAGTTGATGACTTGGCCTTGAATAAAATGCCTGAGACATTCTGCTTGATTTAAACAGTTACAGTGAGTGGTGATGGTTAGCTGCGTGGTGATGGTTAGCTGAGTGGTGATGGTTAGCTGAGTGGTGATAGTTAGCTGCGTGGTGATGGTTAGCTGAGTGGTGATGGTTAGCTGCGTGGTGATGGTTAGCTGAGTGGTGATGGTTAGCTGAGTGGTGATGGTTAGCTGGGTGGTGATGGTTAGCTGCGTGGTGATGGTTAGCTGAGTGGTGATGTTAGTTGAGTGGTGATGGTTAGCTGAGTGGTGATGTTAGTTGAGTGGTGATGGTTAGCTGAGTGGTGATGGTTAGCTGCGTGGCGATGGTTAGCTGAGTGGCGACGGTTAGCTGAGTGGTGATGGTTAGCTGCGTGGTGATGGTTAGCTGAGTGGTGATGGTTAGCTGAGTGGCGATGGTTAGCTGAGTGGTGATGGTTAGCTGAGTGGTGATGGTTAGCTGAGTGGTGATGGTTAGCTGAGTGGCGATGGTTAGCTGAGTGGCGATGGTTAGCTGAGTGGCGATGGTTAGCTGAGTTGCGATGGTTAGCTGAGTGGTGATGGTTAGCTGAGTGGTGATGGTTAGCTGAGTGGCGATGGTTAGCTGAGTGGCGATGGTTAGCTGAGTGGCGATGGTTAGCTGAGTGGTGATGGTTAGCTGCGTGGTGATGGTTAGCTGAGTGGCGATGGTTAGCTGAGTGGTGATGGTTAGCTGAGTGGTGATGGTTAGCTGAGTGGTGATGTTAGTTGAGTGGTGATGGTTAGCTGAGTGGTGATGTTAGTTGAGTGGTGATGGTTAGCTGAGTGGTGATGGTTAGCTGCGTGGCGATGGTTAGCTGAGTGGCGACGGTTAGCTGAGTGGTGATGGTTAGCTGCGTGGTGATGGTTAGCTGAGTGGTGATGGTTAGCTGAGTGGCGATGGTTAGCTGAGTGGTGATGGTTAGCTGAGTGGTGATGGTTAGCTGCGTGGTGATGGTTAGCTGAGTGGTGATGGTTAGCTGAGTGGCGATGGTTAGCTGAGTGGCGATGGTTAGCTGAGTGGCGATGGTTAGCTGAGTGGTGATGGTTAGCTGAGTGGCGATGGTTAGCTGCGTGGTGATGGTTAGCTGAGTGGTGATGGTTAGCTGAGTGGCGATGGTTAGCTGAGTGGCGATGGTTAGCTGAGTGGCGATGGTTAGCTGAGTGGTGATGGTTAGCTGCGTGGTGATGGTTAGCTGAGTGGCAATGGTTAGCTGAGTGGTGATGGTTAGCTGAGTGGCGATGGTTAGCTGAGTGGCGATGGTTAGCTGAGTGGCGATGGTTAGCTGAGTGGTGATGGTTAGCTGAGTGGTGATGGTTAGCTGAGTGGTGATGGTTAGCTGAGTGGTGATGGTTAGCTGAGTGGTGATGGTTAGCTGAGTGGTGATGGTTAGCTGGTTGGTGATGGTTAGCTGCGTGGTGATGGTTAGCTGAGTGGTGATGTTAGTTGAGTGGTGATGGTTAGCTGAGTGGTGATGGTTAGCTGAGTGGTGATGGTTAGCTGAGTGGTGATGGTTAGCCGAGTGGTGATGGTTAGCTGAGTGGTGATGGTTAGCTGAGTGGTGATGGTTAGCTGAGTGGTGATGGTTAGCTGAGTGGTGATGGTTAGCTGAGTGGTGATGGTTAGCTGCGTGGTGATGGTTAGCTGAGTGGTGATGGTTAGCTGAGTGGTGATGGTTAGCTGGGTGGCGATGGTTAGCTGAGTGGTGATGGTTAGCTGAGTGGCGATGGTTAGCTGGGTGGCGATGGTTAGCTGAGTGGCGATGGTTAGCTGAGTGGCGCTGGTTAGCTGCGTGGTGATGGTTAGCTGAGTGGCGATGGTTAGCTGCGTGGTGATGGTTAGCTGAGTGGTGATGGTTAGCTGAGTGGCGATGGTTAGCTGCGTGGTGATGGTTAGCTGCGTTTTGATGGTTAGCTGCGTGGCGATGGTTAGCTGCGTGGTGATGGTTAGCTGCGTGGTGTCACCAGCACCAAAGTCATGATTCACCCTCCTGCAAGACTTTGCGGGTTTTGTTGTTGTTGTTGTTGTTTTTCGCGGCTCACACGGGCACTGACTATCGTGCCTGTTTCAGTCAGTAGATCCCACAATGTGGCATGGGCATTGGATTCTGCAGGTAATTCGGGGACAGAATTCTCTGGTTTCTGTCGGAGTTTCTTCGAGGGCAAAAAAATGTATGAGTTATTTTCGACCGCGTACAATGAATCATTGGTGAGTATTTACTAGTGTACTATACGCTGGTCGTCATACACTTGTTCGTTCAGTCTATCAATTTCACGACGCACTTCTGATTTCTCGGGCCTACTGCAAGTGAGAAAATTTCAATCAATTTGGGAGACAACATTAATGTATTTGCGCCATACAAAATCAAAAGTACAGCATGAAATCCCTGACAGACCTAAATGGTTCATCGTACGGAAGTACCAGACTTTATTTGAATCTCTTGTGTTGAACAGGATGATTTTAACCGAATTGATCTGGACGTCATGACGTAAGCAGGATCTCCCTGGCTAGGAATTCTCATCGCGGTCTCTCTGAACTGACTTTCTCAATGCCAGGCATGCTTTGTTCTCTCCAGGAAGATGATCCGCTTTCCCTCCCCTCCACAAGGTGGATGATGTGAGTGGACATCTGTATCGCGCATGCTGCTCGTGGATTGAAGTTTTTTTCCCGAGGGGTCGGGGGAGTGGGGTGGTATTTCCTTGTGGAACGGCGAAGGTGGGATGTATTGTTTGTGTCTCTGTGTCTATATGGATGTCTCTACCGATGTGTGTGGCCATTTGACTTTATGAAATTTACAAAAAGCTGACATGTGTATATATACAAAGTATTCACAGCGGAATTGGTGGCAGCTACAACTGTACGAGCCCACGCGAGAAGTTGATATGGGGTGAACTGTATAACAATAAAAATATAATAAATCAAGAACGTAACTTTAACTTAAATTTGACAACCTTTAATATAATAATAATTTTATTCACAAAACTCTCACGACTTACATCAAACATCGTCTTTTCTCATATCTGTAAACTATCGCAGTGTAGCAGGCCTACTCGAGTTTCCCTGACGCCGATTATAGTCACAGTCAGAAGTTCGGGTATTTTAAGCAGAATGAGGTTGACATCACGTGCCAGCGAAATATGATACAAAGTAGAAGACTCCAGATCAATCTAAAACCATCACAGGTTAAGGATGTCATTAAATCTGAGAAGAAACGATGAACTGGCAACAGGGGAAGTGTGAACTACCCGCTCCTACAATCCTGGGTGTGCGTGCAACTTGATCACAAAGGAAAAGTCTCATCCAATTTGCATTTCCGTCGATGGTCCACGGGAAAACATCCCTGAAAGGAGGTCATTCCACCCGCTAGACAACTGTTAATACCCCAGACATTTGTGGCCAATCGCAGTGTCATCTCCCTTTACGACCCAACCAGACTTAACCTCTGTCTGTTAATGAGGCATCCCAAACTGAAGACTTTACGACCTGTCCCCGACTACTGTCAAGTGAAAGACAGACTTTGCAGTCTGGACATCAGACTATTAAAACCTTTGCAGTCTGAATGCCCAATCAGTGACGATGTACTCGAGTGTGTCCCAGGAACAGATAAACAACGATTTACTGCAAGCCCACACCGACAGTCTCTTTACCTCAGTCTCTTCCTTCATCTTTGGAATTTCTGTTGTACATGGAATGATATCAAGTTGTCCTTATCTACTGCCCTTTTCCCAAAGATTGGTCGGTATAGAATGCATGATTCACATTACATGTTCATTTCCGATTGTTTGAGCCAATTCTCCTGGATCCCAGTCCCCTCTTTCTCACTCGACCTTTGTCAAAATACTCGCTGGCCTATTTAATTCAGGTATATTCTCCGATAACACAGCCAAATGAGCTACTCCCACACGGACATTAGTTAATGCCGTGTCATAATGGACACTCACCAGAAACCATGATAACCTTTAGGCCAATTTGCCATCCTGGCACGGGAAATAGTCAAGGGATAGATGGCCTGGCAGCTCCTCTGGCTCTGCATACCTTTGGGCCAGGTGGCTGATTTGGGGCCACACCGCTCTACCCTTTCATCTTCAGGACTTGGCTAAAACCCAAGACTCTCTCACACCCTAACTTTCTCTGCTCTTAGAAAATCATGCACATATGTACTATTTCCTCCTGACCTTTGGTTCTTGCTGTTGTTGTTGATGTTGTTGTTTGCTGCTGCTGTTGTTGTTGCCAATACACAAACTGTGAGACAACATTTAACAGCAAAATGTTTTCATAACGAAATTGAAATATTTGTGTTATTTGCCACTGTTCCAAATGTTTACAAAATTTCAAGTTGACATTTGAAACAAATCTGGGCCGGTTCCTTATGTGGATTTTGCAAAACACGGAATGAATGTTGCAGAACTGGTCTAGCCAGCGACAAAGAGCATTTTACACCTGACGGAAAAGAGAGATGAAATGATTGATGTCTACTCGTACCTTTTGCAGGCAGCCAAAAATTGTAAATAAATTATAATTATATCAATCGCATCGTCTTGGGACTAAGAAATGATTACATGGCCACAAACAATTCAGATCAGAGATCATTAACATAGGTGTATTTTTGTGAGTTGCCAGCAACACTCTTACAACTGACACTTCATGTGCGCCAATGTACACTCTGTTGTGGCCAGGTCGAGGGGTAATGGTGTCAGCGAGTTCACTTAATCTCATATGTCATTGTGTGTGTGTGTGGGGGGGGGGGGGGGTAACATGCGACTGCCAGAACTGGCTGCAGCAGAAAGTATCAAACTCAGAAGAATGACTGAGGAGAAGAGAGAGGGAGGGCTAGAGAGAGAGAGAGAGAGAGACAGACAGACACAGAGAGAGAGAGACAGAGAGAGGGGGGGTAGAGAGAGAGAGAGAGACAGACAGACACAGAGAGAGACAGACAGACAGACAGACACAGAGAGAGAGAGAGACAGAGAGAGGGGGGGCTAGAGAGAGAGAGAGAGAGACAGAGAGAGAGAGACAGAGAGGGGGGGCTAGAGAGAGAGAGACAGACAGACAGACACAGAGAGAGAGAGACAGAGAGAGGGGGGAGGGCTAGAGAGAGAGAGAGAGACAGACAGACAGACACAGAGAGAGAGAGACAGAGAGAGGGGGGGGGCTAGAGAGAGAGAGAGAGAGAGAAACAGAGAAATGCTGTGGAGAAAGGGAGAGAGGAGGTGGGGGTAAGCTGAAACGGGTTTACTGGTGAGGTGTTGAGTGAATGTGCGTCAAACCTCCAAGATGAAAAGGCAACTGAAGAACAACAACGACGACCACAGTGAGGCACTCTAGAAATGGTGCGGAGGAGGAGGGGGGGGGGGGGAGGGGGAAATAAGATGGAGAGAAACGCGTTTGTTACAGACTGGCTGATGATGGTACTCGGCATCTCTACTTTCATGACGAGGACAAAGACTCGGGCAGAGACGGTGGGGGTGGGGTGGGGGGGGGGGGTTGGGGGGTGTAAGCAAGAAAGGGTGTTAGGTTAAAAATAGATCGGATTAGTGAAATGAGCAAAGAGATTTGTAGGATGTCTGTGGAGACAGCGAGAAAAGACGGAGGTAACGGACATGGCAGGAGGATTTTGGGTTGAAAGCAGAACAAATTACGGTTGAGCTCAGACAAGCATCTTGGAGAAGGAGTAAAAAGTTGGAGGGAAGAAGACAGGGGGGGGTGGTGGAGGAGGAAGGGTTTGTTTGCAGATTCCGTGTGACTGCATCTTGCCTCATCCACTTAGCCTCAAAGTGGAAAGTAAGCCGACCGTTAGCCCTGGGTGTCAGGTTCCCGGCAAGGTGAGAAGCGACCGTCGGGGTCGTTGTGGCTGGTGTTCGGTCGGCGAGAGGGAACAAGGGCATGCCGCTCTACAATACATACAAGACAAGTTGTGTTAGCTGTCCGCACGCCCGACAGGGCTGCCCTACAACAGGACTGGGACAAGCTGTCTGCGCACTAGAGCTGCCCTATTCCAGGGCCGGTTTAAACATAATGAAAGTACGGAACATTTCCCACACAGACATGCTTTTTCCTATCTTTCTCCTCCTCGATTGTTTATTAAAAAAAAAAAAAATTCCAGTGGCTATCTCTCTTTTCTCTACTTCCCAAACTCCTCTATATTTCGTTCCTCTCCAATAATTTATCTGTCTTTTTCTATCGTCTTACTTTTTCCTCCCACCGTTATCGTGTTGACTCGCTTCCTCTCACAGACAGGGAGATCGGATGACATAAGGAAGCCCATATCCGTACAACGCACACAATTCGATGACGTAGAACACACACCGGAATACCATATTACTGACCTTGTTAATTTGCATAGTTTTTAAAAATATGAATCGGCTTGGTAGCAAAACAATCCGACTTCTGCTCGGAGATTGCGTGATCTAAGCTAATAATATACTTGAGTGTACGTCGATCACCAATGGCTACCCTTTTCGCCTGATTAGTCAATCTGACTACCGCCCATTGATACAAACTGACTAGACTCTCACGCCCCCAGGTCCATCTGACTATTCCATGTGTTGTCACTTTAAATTCGTGAACACTATACCAGGTTTTGTTTCAGCAAACCTTTACCAGTCGCGATTTTAGTAAACATGTTGTACGGATATGCACTGTCCATATCCATACAACATGTTGTACGGATATGCACTGTCCATACCGGCACTTAATCTTCTGCCGTTTCCTTATTGTTGTTGATGATGTAATATAATTGTTTCATTATTAACTGTAGTGAACATTGTTTAAATCAGTCATCCTAAAGTCAGGGCTACATTGAAAGTATTCCTCCTCAATAAGAACGTTATTTTCAAGGCTCACAGAGAAAGACTCAGTGACGGATTGTCTGAAAATGACGCCAGAAACTTTATCAAAACCAGTACAGACACGACGTGGGAGATCAGTTTTGTGTGGTGATGAATTCCTGGCCAGGTAAACTGGATTTTTGTGTGTGTGTTTGTGGGGGGGGGGGGGGGGGGGGCTTGAAACAAAACGTTTTGAGAAAATCATGGGCAGTGCAAGAACAGGATGCTGAGGTGGGGGCAGTCACTGTGGGAGAGATCGAGAGAGTGAGAAAACGGAAGAAACAGTGACAAAAAATTTACACAGGTCAAAATGACATCAGGCAGTAGCAGGTGATACTGTCACTATTGTTGTAGACACCACTCGGGAATGAGACAAAACAATAACAGTTGTTGTATTCATTGTCATTTCATTGCCACATTCATTTTCTGTGTTTTTGATTACCGGACTAACAGCATCACCCCCACCCCACCCCTCCCCGTCTAAGATACATCTGGGGGCCCCCACAACTCTAGCGTTGCGGGAGAACGGGGAGGGGGGGGGAGGGGGTTGAGGCGTACAAAGGGCCCCTGAAAACAGTGGTATGATCTCTGTCGCACGAGACGGACTTGAGCCAAAAAGTGGGATTCGGAACCAGAAGGAACAAAATGGTGGGAAGGGGGTGGGGGTGGCAGACAGGTCGGCTTCCTACTGCCCTGAGTGACAAGTCCACAGCACTGATGTTGTGCCCTGTTCGCACTACAAGGTCACCATACACGGCTTTCTCTCCCCCCCCCCCCCCCCCGAGCACGAGCCCATTGCCCCAGTTAGCCAGGGCTACCTTCTGACCTGACCTATCGCTGTGACATCATTTCAAACCTCTTGCTGGGGGCACAAGACAAAAAATGGGCAAGTCGTGGAGAATAGTGGGGGTAGGGGGAGTGGAGGGAGTGCCTCATTATCTTTCGCCTCTGTTTGCCATGCTGATTAGCTAACTGCTTGACCAAACCTGACATTTTCTGGCAACGTAACGCTAGTCGACTGGGCATTGCGAGTTTAAGTTTATATCTGACACAATGTGACATAACCTGATACAAATTTCATCATGAATAGATTGTCAGCCGGAAATTCTCTTCCCAGAATGTGAGACCCCGCCCTTCTATTATTCATATCTTTCCCAACCATTTCTTCACCCCCTCCCCCCCCCCCCCCCCCATTACCTCTTCTTCACCTTCCCCTCCCTGTCTGCAGGGCGAGCAGTGTGATGAAGGTGCAGGCGATGAGAGCAGAGCCACAGTACACACTGGATCTATTAACTCATTTCTCGGCTGGTCAGAGAAGCCAACAAGATCATCAGCTAGGCTGGAGACTTGGGTGAGCATGTGGAGCGAGATAGATGCTCTATAGAGCATAGATACAGTGGCCTGCTGGTTCTCAAATTTCAAGCATTCCGGGTACCAATTCTAACATCAGCAGCAAACCCAAAGTTGGGGTTTCTAAATCTGGTCTTACACTTTTCTATTGAAATATGGCTATTTCCTTGACTAATGTCAACAAATAATGGTGCTTTTTTTTTTTTAAATTTTATTTTCGCCGGTCATTGCTTTGGTGATCGTCCGGGAGCGAGCACTCTGATACAGTTGGTTCATGTGCTAAACTGATTCCAGGCCAATGAGAAATCTTTCTGTACGAGCTCTGACAGTTTTTGCTTTTCGGCCCTGGTTAAAATGACATCGCAACAAACGTAGGCTATACGCAATACAGTGTCTCTGGGCGACGGTTCATATTGACAGGTGAAGGTTGTTTTTTGTTTTTGTGTGGGTGTGAATCGAATTATACCAAATTTGAAACGTTTAACATGTTGCTGGGGAGGAAAACAGAACAAGTCACGTGTACACACAGTTGACTACACCAAAATAAAACACCTTGACGATCTCACAATTCCTACACACCTAAACGCACGAATATAATATTTTACAGAACATCCACCTTACAATAGGGACGGCATGTCTACCACAATAATGTGAACTTCCCACCGCAGACACTGCATTTTTCAAATTAAAGAGCTTTATGGAAGAGAGAGGGGATGCTGCACGTCCTCACCTTGTACACCAGTAATGCCAAGATAACAGACTTCCATCTTTCATAAATCATTAATCTCTTGCATTCTCTCTTAATATCGCATCAATTTTCATAGCCAACTCAATCCGATTATTCTAGAGCTGAGACCAATCACATTGACTGTTGAAGCCAGTCAGCAAAGATACTGAACTTTCGCAATGGAGAAAATCTTAATGCTTTTCAAACGGGGCCATCCAGAAAGTAGGTAAGCTCCATTTTGGCAAGTTATTTTTTACTCCCTCCCCTGCCCCCACATACGCTTTTATACGCTTGGCTCTATGTCCTTCCCCCCCGCCCATCCCCTTCCCCACCCCGTGTACGAGCGCACGGCCCTAGAATGGTGTACGACCAAGGCAAGACTTTGATGTTGAGAAACCTTTTGCGGCATTTGCATGGACCATTTTGATTGTTTCATGCGATACGTCTTATCTATACTCCATGTTTTATATAATGTAATCCTACATGGCAACTCATTTGGTTGGGGAAAAAAATAGCTTTAAAACAAACGAACTTTTTAATTCATTACCATAATTGTTGTAGACCGTACGTGCGATCCCCCCCCCCCCCAGCCCCCAATGCAGACCTACGTTTTTCGTACACTGGGGCACCCCCGCACCCCCTGTCGTGCGTAAGTACTTTATAGTGGCTCAAGTGGTTTTTGTATTTAGCGGTTCTATTTTTATCCAGGTTGTCCACGTAATGTTGTTCTCAGACTTGTTGTCGTTGTTGTTGGTTGTTGTTGCTGTTGTTGGGCCCATCTGACACGTTTCAAGGACACAGGAATTTGCCCGCCCCCGCTGAAACAGCAGCAAAATTACCAGATATCGACTGGAGAGGAATGGCGACATGTTGGATCCCAAGATGGATGGCGGAATTACCTGGGAAAGCATGCAGAATTCACAGTGAACGTTTCCATGATTACATGTCTGCCATCCATCAATTATTGTGTGACTTTTTCCACATCGTCGTCCGTCCTCACGAGGCCATGCTGGTCACGCTCTCTGGAACTCTTGAATACACTAACCTGGTTTAACTTCGTGCCAAATTATGATAATTGCCGGCTGGTGGAATCTATGTAGATCTATGTATCTGTCTAATCTATCTATCTATCTATCTATCTATCTATCTATCTATCTATCTATCTATCTATCTATCTACCTGCCGGCCTTTCTATCTACCACTGTATCTGTCTGTCTGTCTTTCTGTCTCTCCTCTCTCCCTCCCCCTCCCTCTCTCTCTCCCCCTCCCTCTCTCTCTCTCTCTCTCTTTCTCTCTCTCTCTCTCTCTCTCTCTCTCTCTCTCTCTCTCTCTCTCTCTCTCTGACATCCAATGTCCACACAGCAATTATACATCCCCCCACAGCCCTGGTCACGACCTATCATTTAACTAGACAAACACTTCATTCGTGTTTTATTTAACCCTTTCACAGCAAACTTTTCTTATTTTCTCATCGCTACTTCCTTTTTTTCCTCCTCTAATCTCTATGACGTCACCAAGTCTTTCAGTTTCTCCAAATGGCATTTTGAAAAATCCGCTCCCTCCCACCCCCTCAGTCTTTAGCCGCTCTTTCATGATTTATTATTACTGTGTGCAGTCTCCCGCTCTCTCTCTCTCTCTCTCTCTCTCTCTCTCTCTCTGTCTCTCTCTGTCTGTCTCTCTCTCTCTCTGTCTCTCTCTCTCTCTCTCTGTCTCTCTCTCTCTCTCTCTCTGTCTCTCTCTGTCTCTCTCTCTCTCTCTCTCTGTCTCTCTCTGTCTGTCTCTCTCTCTCTCTGTCTCTCTCTCTCTCTCTCTGTCTCTCTCTCTCTCTCTCTCTGTCTCTCTCTGTCTCTCTCTCTCTCTCTCTGTCTCTCTCTGTCTCTCTCTCTCTCTCTCTGTCTCTCTCTCTCTCTCTCCCTCTGTCTCTCTCTGTCTCTCTCTATCTCTCTCTCTGTCTCTCTCTCTCTGTCTCTCTCTCTCTCTCTCTCTCTCTCTGTCTCTCTCTCTCTCTCTCTCTCTCTCTCTCTCTCTGTCTCTCTCTCTCTCTCTCTCTCTCTCTCTCTCTCGTTTTCGCCGATGCTCAGCATTTTCATCCTCTCATTTCCACCTCATTTGCCTCTAATCCTCTATTCGCCCTTTTCCTCCTCTACCTCAATGCTGTTTCCGCCTTCTGTATATTTGTAGAAAAACACAAACAAATAAACTCGCCCACTCACTCGTCCCCTCCACCCAGTCTCTTGTGGTTGTCTGTTTCTGATCATTAATTAATTTACACATTGAAAGTCCCAAGAATGACAGAGAAAACATCAATCTACCAGAATGTTCCCCGGGAAAATAGAACAGATCAATCTTTGAGCTCCGCGCGCAGGGGCGTCGCTTCCTTGTAAACCTCCAGACAAAGGCGCTTCATGCAACATTCTTTAGAATACGCTTGTAAAACAGAAATAAAAATCTGGAGCCAGCTGGATAATTTGTCTGGCTGGCTTCAGCATTTACTTCCTTTCATCATAACTCCCTACATGCGGATTCTGTACTTATGGATGAGAATATTAATTGAACCAACATCAGTATATAATTATATATATTACATAATATTTTAATAGGTGTATGACCTGGGATTCCCGTAAGACGAGAACAAAGGAGAGGAAGAACAGACCAGAAAAAGAACATTAGGGTGCCCCCATCTCTCTCTACAACGAAATGTCAAGCGAAAAAAAAAAAAGAAGAAACGCCCTTGACTCAGCAACTTCCCGCACTGTGGACATTTCGCCCCTATAAAACTTACTGTTGACATGATGAACTTGTTGTGCATAAACAAAACGCAGAAATTTTGTGTTTTCGTTTACGTTTGAAACTTTGCCTGTTTTTAATACAAAATTTCATAAAAAACATGCTTTTTTTAAATCTTTCTAGAATTTTCGGAATTAATATAATACCGCTGTAAAGGTACTGAAACAATTTATTTTTAAATCATGTTCAGATATTTCGGTTCAGTTAATTTCATTTCTTTTATTTATTATTAAATATTAAATTTTTCAAATTCTATTTGAATCAGAAGCAACACACTGTCTTGTACACATGCCGGCCACCAAAAAAAAAGGGGGGGGGGAGAGATATTGCATATTTATTTGTATCATGACATGAAGCATTAACTATTGTTATTCGTCAAGAAAATTATCATTAACTTCTAACTGAAACCAGTTCAGCTTGATATTTTATCAGCAACGTTAGGTTAAACAATCTGATTTTGACTGAAATGGTCAATCGGTTCCCGCCTGTACAGAGTTGAGAGTTGTTGCCCTCCACTAGTACAAAACGCGTTACAAAAAAATTACGATGTTTTGTTATTTTATTTATGAATATCGTCATATCGTCGTGTTGATACTGAAATTCTCTCAAGAATCAGCAAAGCCAGCTCTGCATTTGGCAGGCTTCGAAAGAGAGTATGGGATGTTGCCGGCATTCGCAGAGACACTAAGCTGAAAGTGTACAATGCTGTGGTCCTTCCCACCCTACTCTATGGGGCTGAAACCTGGACAGTGTACCAATCGCATGCCAGAAAGCTAAATCACTTTCATCTGGCCTGCCTTAGAAAGATCCTAAGGATCAAATGGCAGGATAAAATTCCAGACACTGAGGTCCTCAATCGTGCCAAGGAATTGAGCATCTTCTGCCACCTGAAAAAAATTCAGCTACGTTGGGCAGGACATGTTGTCAGAATGCCCGACTCCAGACTCCCTAAGCAAATCTTCTTCTCTGAGCTCTCCAATGGAACGAGGAATGTTGGGGCCCCAAAGAGACGTTACAAAGACACTCTCAAGCAATCACTGAAGGCCTTTGCCATTGATGTGAGTGAGTGGGAAAAGCTCTCGCTTGATCGTGCAAATTGGAGGGCGGCCCTTACCAGAGGCAGCAAAGCATGGGAAGCTGACAGAGTCCAGCAGGCTATCAAAAAAAGAGAACGGCGCAAGAAAAGGCCCAGTGGTACTGAACCAACGGAGCACTCTTGTCATTTATGCGGAAGGATCTGCAGGGCAAAAATAGGACTTATCAGTCACATGAGAAGCCATAAGTCATGAAAGAACAGTCTTTCCGCTCTGTCCTCTGTGTCCTTTAGTTCTCTTTATTGTCCATGTGTTGAAATTCTCAACAATTTCTGTTCTTTATTCCTCTGGTGTTGTTAAGGTCATCATCATACCTGATAGACGAACTATTATTATTATCGTCATGGAAACGGAAATAGGGTGAAGAATCGCTTTGCCAGACTCCCCGAGACAATTATGCAAGACAATAAAATCTTGATCAATAAACAATGACAGTAACAGTCGTATGTGTGTTTTTTGTTTCTATTTTGGTTCAGAATATTTCAGAATATTTCTACATATTAAAATTCATAATTATATTAAATTCAGTTGCTCGGTTAGTTGATTAACAAAGTAAATGAATTTTGTTCTCCCTAAAGAGATAATATACATTATGTATACAAACAACAACTACAACATCAAAAATACTGAGAATTAATTCACGAAAATTAGATAAATTATTTTACTTTAAAGTGAAAAAATTAGGAAACTCCGTAAACTTCCTTTAAAAAATACTTCTGTCCAGTTTCCAGATACGAAAAAAAAAATATAATTTTAATTTCGCAATAAAACTTTTTTTTTTTTCCCCAAGCCATTTGTACATTTGCCGTGCAGGCATCTGCTATTCAACTGTGAATGGTGAAGCCAGACTTACATTTACAGATGTACAAAACTTGTCCGGGGTTACTTGACTATCATTTTCCTGTTGTTGTTTGGTTTTTCTTTTGTTTTTCTTGTTTTTTGTGTTTTTTGTAAAGATCCCCAGAGTTTAGGCGCGAGGAAATTCTCTGTGTCTTCAATTCTTGTATTCTGATCACATTTGTTTTCCAAAATGGTAGCACGAGATCGTTCAGTGCACTGATGTGTTTGGCATTAAGTTAACATTCAATGAAATCTGTAGGGAGATGAAGAGTTTTCCTGTCCGTGATAAATCCACACATACCGCAGCATGTAAAAGCAAATTGTGACACTTACACTGAGGACTCCGCGACAACCACAAAACCTAGAGACCTAAGATTTTCACCTAAATTCATTTCCGAACATACAATGTAGTTTGAGAGGGACGAATGAAGTCGTGGGTACAGATTTTTCGGCATCGCGTCGCGTTTTGAACAATAACATTCCCAGCTTTTTCCTGTCATGGTTATGTTCAAATAATAATAATAATAATAATAATAATAATAATAATCACTTCTCCCCGTGTCATCTTTCGGTAGTTAGGCTGCTCTGTCCGGTGCAACATTAAATTATCACCATGTAAAAAAAAAAAAAATCCGAATCACGACGAGGCAAGCATTGTTTTTGTACGTCCGGGTGTAGGCTGAGCCTCTGGATTCATAAATAAATAAATAAATAACACAGTCTCTGAGCTTCTGTCCATCTCATCCGCTAAAAATTGAAATAATAGATTAAAATTTATCCCTGTCACCCCCCATATCACCAACAAAAATTTAGAATTCATTATTAAATAAATATTAATATATTATATGTTCAAATATTTATTGTAATACTTTAGAATACAAGTTGTGAGTTGTGAACTGTTGCGAGTTGGAAACTGTTGTAAGTTGGGAACTGTTGTGAGTTGTGAACTGTTGTGAGTTGGGAACTGCGCCTAACAGGCTGCGTTACAATTTGCTCTGAGATAGAGAGAGGTAGAGATGGTGAGAGAGAGAGGGTGAGAGATTGAAAGAGAGAGAGAGAGAGATGCAAATGGAAAGAACAAGACTTTCTGTAAAGCGCCTAGAGCAAACTCGTTTGGATTAGGCGCTATATAAATGATCTCTATTATTATTATTATAAAAGTCGTTGGATAAAAGGCTGAAGTTTTACTGATTTGACCCATGCATTCGAAAAGTTAGTGAAACACAGCGGTACATGTGGTTGCTTTTGTCTTCAACAGGGAAACTCACTGCATATATTTTGATTTCTGACCACAGATTATCTGTCGCGAAGTATTCATTCTTGTAAACTTATCAATGATGTTGTAATCTAGAAGAAATGCACACTTGGCGGTTTCTGCTAAACTCTCTCTCTCTCTCTCTCTCTCTCTCTCTCTCTCTCTCTCTCTCTGACATTTTCATTACTCAAGCTGGGGCTCACCAGATGGCTCTTATTCACCAAATTGATCTTTTAATCAGATTTGACAACTGGGTGATGACGTGTTTCCGATCAACGCCCTACAGAGACATGTATTGTTTACAGGAGCAAAAATCTGAACTGAAAAATATGAAAAAAAATGCATTTCTAGGCCGTCATCCCATCCGTATCTGTCATTTTCAATCAGGACTTGCATGCGTCATACGATCTTATACTGATTCGCACGGGCACGGTGGATAATTCCATCGCTTCGCCATTACAGCTTTTGTTTCTTCCCGGACTGACAATTTTATCTGCATCAGCATTACTTAATAGAGATGTAACTGGGCACGGTATAAGCATTGTAATCTATTGTCACGGTATGGCCCTCCCACTGAGTTTTGGAGCTACCCCAATTATAATCCTATTCACATATATATCATAGCAGCGAGATTTTTTTTTCTTGTTTTGTCTTTTTTTTTTCTTTACTAGCCAACGGCAGATGATAGAGAAGATAATGGATTGGGGAGGGGAGGGGGGGGGGCAAAAGGAGCAACAACAACAGAACGGCAGTGATAACAATGTGCTTGACAGACATAATGAACGTCACACTGATGACCCTCATCTGGGCAGTGGTTAGCGCGGTGGCAATGAAGGTGGTGAGGAAAGAAAGAACTTGTAACTAGATCTATATAATTATATCTATGTCGCATTCATAACGGCACCTATATTTGATGCAAAGACCCATAGATCGTTTTGTTACACCACAATTCTTGCAGAATACACAGTTGTGAGAAGTTGACTTTCGGCCGGTAATGAGTAAAAGGTGATGTAGAGCGCAGCAATTTCCTCAATGAAACCTTAAAATGGCGAACCATGATGACTCGAAATAGATCTAAATGGATGCTGCGGAAGGCGGAGAAGGCAAGGGCGCGGAGTGGCGTCTCTAGGTTTGCTGACTTAGATGAATGTAAGTGAGTTCAAAAGGACACAATTATTCTAAATACTATACATCCACGTCAAACAACAGCTGCCTGATATAAACCAAACGAATGACGATTCCAGGAGAAAATCTGTCAGCAAATTAATTTTCCATATCCCGAGCAGCAGTTCGATCTGCATCAGGCCCAGAGATATCTCTGATCAGGCCTAACTACCACTGACATAAGCCCGGCTTTACGACCCGCTCGCTACCGGCGACCTCACACAAATGATGTGAGCTGCACGTATCCGCAGGCATCAAGTGCTGAATCATGCACATCAAAGGAAAACCTTGATGGTGTTTTATTAGTTCAGTGGAATTATGACCTAATAGGCCAGTTTTGGCCTGAACTCTATAAAACATTCAACTGTGTCAATATGGAAACAAACAAGGACCAGCCAATAAAGACTTCGCGATCCGCGATTAAGATAAAAGAGCAAGCTGAAAACAAATTAAAATTCTATTCCACCTGGCCATGCCCTACTGACGTATTGCAAACTAGAAGCGAACCGGCGTCAGACTGGGAACTCTTTCATACAAATTTATATCGATGGTGTCAGGAGGAAATCGGCCAAGTCGAAATAAGCAAATTTTACAGGAGAAAACTGCCGCTAAAACTAATGGGAAATGGACCTAGCCGGTTTGATCACATGCTTATTTTGAGTATTTCTACTGGATAATGGTAACAGCTACATTTACATATGATGCAGGATTCCAGGCTTCATAACTTGATACTACATGAAGTTATATGAAATTTTTGGACTTGGCCGGTTTACGCCCGACACCATCAATATAAATATTTTATTATACGTCTTTAAAATGAGAGGAAAAAAGAAAAACACTGACTACATGGAGTCTGAACAAATGTATTACACATAAGTGAATGACTTAAATCTTGTAATCTTGTTTGCAATTCCACGGAACTGTGTTGTCACTGGTGTCTGGTCCAGAACTGCCATCAGTTTAAGCAGAGGCGATAATCAAATAATTACACATCCCATCCTCTTTAATTTGAATTATAAACCGTTGACGTACCTTTTACACTGCATTCATAAATACATAGTATTTAACGTGTTTTCTTTTCTTTTTTTCTGACGCCCTGTAGTCATGCCTATCTGCCTTCATCGCAGGCTGCGCTTACATTGACTCATTTAATGCATTAAGATACATTATTAAATATATTATGTTTATCTTCAGAGTCGACCAACAGTCGGAATTATTCAATGTTGCGAGGGTAGCACTGGTTTAGTTCAGATTAATTATGTTTTCCTTTGATTTGAAGTGTTTCTGCCATTGTATAGCTCCGTATTGCATGTAGATCTAGCACGCAATTGTAAACGCGCGGAAAATGGTTGCCAGTCTAAAAGCGGCCAGTGGGAACAGAAGTTTCGCCGTTAATTTGTTGTTGTTTTAATCAGACAGGAATTCTCCAGACCTGCAAGCACACCAGTCCTCCTCATACCCCCCTCAACTCCTTTATTTGGCAGCATATTTAAGAATTTAGTTTTCATCATCACTCCATGGAAATTTTGCAACAATAAATGAAACGACAAAAGTGCAGGTTGTAACACACGCAGTATAAATTATGATTATTTTGAAAGGCTTGCACTTCTGCACATTACAATGCCATGTACATGTATTTTTTTTTTAAACAAAATTGTTTATACAAGACAGCCGCCCTTGCCTTCACCTCATTAAAATGCAACATTAAATAGACAAGGACAATGTCAATACAGCACAATGTCACTTACAGATCTGGGTCTTTTTGCTCTGAGATTCACTCAGAAGTAATGTAAAAATCCATACGAAACTGGCCGACTGTAGAATCCAGTCATGACCATACGCCATGATCAGGGTTTGTTTCAAATCACACGGCCACTACTTCCGGCTACAGAACTTTGTAAACAATACACACAGAGGCCAGCAGGTGTGAGCCACACTAGATACTCCAGTCTGTCACAGGCAAAATTTTTATCACTCTGCGGACTTTGCTTCCCGAGCGGTTTATTGATAAGGGAGACTCCAGGCAAACAGGAAAATAATCCTCACAGAAAATCCCACGAGTCTTCCCTCTAAAAACACAGAATCGATCGGCGACATGACTGAAGTTTTCACATCATGTAGTGCCTTGACGAAAGACGTGATGAGGAGGATCTGCCCATGCTGGCGCAGTGCTGCTAGTCACAGAAACCAAGACGCGATCGGTTTTCTACTGAAAACAGCGCGGCTGTTGGTCGCTACAGAATCCAGCGGCTGTTACAGAATGGGTGGCGGGAGAGAGTGCAGAGGCTGGGGGGAGACAGGGGGAGGAACGCCGGTACGCGGTAGGGACGGAGCGGGCGCGACCGGCGAGCGTGCGTGTGGTGATGTGTGTGTGAATCGGAGCTTTGATGTTACTGTAGTCATGGGGTCACGAATTGACCCCGGGCCGAGCGCACGACTTCATTATTCAATCATAAACCAGTGAACCGCTCGCCTCTTCACTTGATGCCCTGGTCCCTGGTTTTTCTTTGCTATTGAATGGAGTTTCGCTGATGGATAAAGCAAGCAAATGCGCTGTGAAATTAGGAATTAAGTGGAACAGATCTACGGCGATAGAGCAAGTTAATTCTCCTCTACTTTCCTTAACTGTCGGATTGTTTGCGCTGTCTGATCTTTTGTCAACAGCAACATCGGGGTCGGAATCGTAGAATTGCGACCTGATTATAATTTTGTCGTGAGCACCAACCAGAGATTTACTGCATGGCGTGCAGACAGGCTGTCCGAGACTGGTCTGAGCCCAGCACATGTACCGGAATAGTTATGTAGGCAGGTAACAATATAATATCTCCCCTTTGATCTATCGGTTCTGATGTACCTTTGTCAAAGACCGCCCCATTGCATCACCGAAGCCACCAGCTGTCAGAAACAATTTCTGGTCGGATGAACAGAGAGAGAGGAGAATGTGTCATTGGAAATGAGGATTACCAACACAGAAGAGATGTAGGTGTGCTAGATTTGAAAAACAAATACGTGCATTGCCATTCATTCTTCCTGTCATTCAGCTCCATTTCATTTATTCTGTTATCCCTTTTCTGATAATTCATAACTGAAAAAAACCTATCAGTTTTCTATGTGCATATTATTTAAGTACTATAAACTATGCCAGCGTGTTTGTTGACCGTGTTGTGAAAAGTGGCAATGTTTTTTGGTGTGGTCAGAATTTTTATTCAGCTCCTGGTCCTTTCAGTGCCACGTCATACTTGAATATCCTACTGACTACTCCAGCTTTGATTCTAATATGACGATTCTTTTTCAGCTAATGATGTTCAGTAATTGTCTGATACATACTAAACTTACTGACATACACTGAGTAATTCATTACTGTGGGCATTGTGTTTTTTGTATTTCAGTTAAAAAATTGGGGGATTTAGGCGACATTAAAATAATAATAAATCATGCCCCGGCTGGCACATCCTCCCATCCTCACTAAACATCCTGCCCGGTGTGTCTCTGTTCAAGATTTGAAAGCCCGGTACATTTAACAATGCTGGCAACACTTCACATCCGCTAGCAAGGCAAATCCGCGATCGACCCCTGAATTCTGACTATCCAAGAGTTTTGGCGCAAGCTAGGGCTGCTAGAGGAGATAACTGCGATAATTTTTGAACGCCCAAAGAATTATGATTGTCTCCCTTGGTACCTTACACGCGCGAATGAGTGACATGAATGGTAAGAAACTCCTCAGATGGAGTGAGACAAATGACGATCCTCAGAGGAAGAGGGGATTCTTTCATTAGATGTTTCTACCTTTAACTTCCTGACATCTTCTAGAATCCCGGCCACACCGAGTTCATGACTCTCGGTGTTCGTCATCCAACATTTTTTTTTTTTTTTTGTCTCCAGGCTCTTCTTTGGTACTGAGCAGTGGCTGCAGCTAATCAAGAAGAATTCACATTCCATGGACATCAACCTGTGCCCTGATCTAGAATGTTCTGGTTCATATCTGTGTTCTCTCAAGTTTTTTTGTTGTTGTTTTTTTTCATTAGTCTGTCTGTGAAGTCGGCCTACGTGGGCCTTTTTGAAGGTTTGTCCTTCTTTATTTTCGTTGGTCTTTTTTTCACGGTCAAATTATTGCAGATCCCCCGGGAAATCATTGCAATCCTTAAAAGCAATCTATCACTACCTTCCTGGTGTTGCAGTTAGCCAGTGTAAGCTATGTGTCCGTGTAGACAGGGGCTGTAATGCATTTCTTGGCTTGGCTTGTTGATTGAAAACATGTTATAAAAATAGGATGTGGAACAAAAATTTAAACCAAAGGAAATATGATCTTGGTGATGATGTTGTCATTTCAGTGACGGCACCTCACGCCTTACAAGATTGTCTTTAGTAGGTCCTTGTTAGAAAAAAAAAGGGGGGGGGGGGGGGGGGGGGGGAGGAACAAAAGAAAATGAAAGAGAAAGAAAGAAAGTGTAAGAGAGCAAATGACATAATGATACTGATCAGCTAACGTCATCCATTCAAACAGCTTCTCGAGTTAGATTCCACAACCAGCAGATGTTCATAAATCACAGTCCAAAACTAGAACTTTTTAATTTTCATTTATAAAACATGAAAACATCAGAGTTCATTCATTTAACCAAATAAAATGTTTACAAATAAATGAGATAAATAATAATATTCATATTATATGTAATTGAAAGGTACAGTGACAATTGAATGCTAATTATTATTGCTAATATAATATATTGTGGACAGCTGAAGGATATTCTCAAGCACATAATGGCACGATATGTGTTCGCTGGAACTTGCAATTCAGTACAGTATGTGAAGGCAACTACATGTTTTGTTTTTTTATCTCTTTCAATATTACTAGTTTCTCTATTACACCATAGATCAGACCTATAGTCAATATTACAAGATGAATTTCAAGGAATATTCCACTGCAAGTGATCTAACCTGTAGGATAATTCTCCCCTTGAGAAGATAGTTTGTGCTCTATGCAAGATCTGACTAAAAATTAGCGTCAGAGAGTTTTGAGTCCAATGTCTTCAATTTAATAAAACTGTTCATCGGGTTCATGTCAAATCTTAGAAGAGTTGCAAGCAGCAGCTGAGTAGAGGATGCCCTAATCAGGTCACAAATTTCCTACAGATTTACAGAAAAACTTGAATGTGACTATTCTTTCAGGACATACATTTCCTGCCTCTTCATCCACTTTGAATTAATTGATTCTCATTCATACAAATAAAAGATGGCTTATATTGAGTTTATTTAATTATGTATTTCTAATGCTCCGACAATCTTGTATGAATAGCATGCAACTGTAATTTACTAAATTAATTAACACATATCATATTGTTAAAGACTAATTAAAATATAATATCCATTTCCTGAATAATCTCCTTTCCATTGTACTCTACTATCAATCAACCATGACTGAATGAAAAAAAACAACATATACGTTCATAATTTTTTGCAGTTTAATCTGTTTTTTTGATTTATGAATATTGTCCCCATTCAGTTTTGGGTTATCAAGAGTCATTATATCAAATAAACATGATTTAGAGAGCCGTAACCAAAGATATTTTAATTTCGCTATTGATTTATGATTTTATTTGGACAGGATTCAATATCAGATATGATGAAAAAAAATGTATTTGAAACTGCCCATAAGAATTGAAGTATTTCCTACATTAAGTATATGGTTTTCTACTTAGACAATCATTGTGCATACAATGCGGGTTCTTTACCCAGAACTAGTCTGAACTAAAAAATAAAATGGTTTATGACTATATGAATACATTATATGAATCATTTAATGCTATATGGACAAAAAAGGGAGAAAGTTTGATTTTATCCATAGTTTATAGTGAACCGATGAATTCCTGCAACAGGTTGGTAAAGTACAAAGCCATTGTGGAAACAATATGAGGGATGTATTTTCATGTGTGAGATCATTGAAAAGTTAGCCAATTTTTGTCATTATTTTCTCACAATTGACCAGCAGACTTCACTGTGTTCTAGGTTCTCCCAATCTGTGACAGAAGCTGCTAAAGTCTGCCGCTTCACTCTCACTCACTTAAACAAAAAACAAATATCAGTTCCCAGATTTTTCATTTTCATTTCTTAGAATTGACATCATCTGTGTCAAATTGAAGTGAAAGCCCAAGGGATTATTTACAGGAGAATTTAAGTTCAAGCTGCAGTATAGAACAATAACAAAGGTGAAGATATAACATAACAATGAACGGTTACAACAATGTAGTACACATTAAGACATAAGAATGGCAACAGTAGTTTTGATGTTTGTTTTATGTTTCTCTTCCTCATGAGGTCATGGATAAATCTTCTCTACCTTACCATGAGGTTGGGGTTCGATTTTTACTTCATCCATATTTCTTGTCTGATCCTATTTGATCTATATGCCACTCCCTTTAAGTATATTTTTTCACTGGTCCTTTGGCGTGCCACTTAAACTGTTTGGCACTGTGGCAGATTTGTTCAAACTCCGATAACCGTTAGATTTTGGTGTCACAGGGGAGGCAGGAGGTTTGGGTGAGGCGGGGGGTTTGGGGGAGGCTGGCGGTCTTCTTGGTTTGGGGGAAGCTGCGCCTTTTGATGATGATGTTCTCTGAAGCTTAGGTGATCTTCTCAGTGTCGGAGTTGAAGGAGGTGTCGACAGCGATGACAAGGATGATGGTGAGGATGGTGTTCTTTTCCCGTTGAGGAAAGGTAGTGGTGAGCCGCGAGGTGTTGACGAGGTCGAAGATGGTGACGTCAAAGGTGATGATGTTGTTGATGAGGATGGAGTTATCAACAGACTCGAAGGCCTTTTCTTGGTTTGCGTAGACTGAACACACAAAGAGAATGGCATTAGTGGTAACAATGATGACTTATCTGTACGGCTTTGCTACTGTCTTTCATATTTTCGCTGTTTATGTTTTATCTTTGCATAATAATTATTATGTTTGTGAGCTTCAAAGAAGTCAGAGAAATATTACCACCCTTGAATAAAGAATATAGAGTTATAAATATACAACATGACTTAAAAGATACGGGGAAAATTCATATCGATATATCGCAGCATCTTACAAATATTTTAGCTCATCAGTCTTTAGGAGGCTGGATACTTGAATAGGTGGCAATACAAATCTACAAGTGAATGGATAGATCAGTTCAGACATTTCTAAACTCTTAGTATCTCACTTTGCATACAGAACGACAGATGGACAGACATAATAGATGTGAATGTACCTACCTTTTAAGCATCTTTCAGAAGCAAAGATAGACACAGAAATGACGTGAGAGTAGCTATTTTGGGTGATTATATAAGCATAATTAGCATTAATCAGCCAGTCCATATTATGCACTAAGATGTCTTGTCGGATCAAGTGCCGTTTATACCAAAAGAGAATACAAGGCCATAGTTTTCCCTTTTAAACAGCCCAGTAGAGCTAACTGGCTGTTCGAGCTTGTATATCTTACAACTAGCAGAAAAGAGGAAATGTTTCACTTTTGCAGTCAGTTGGGGCCACCAGAGTACAATATGATGTAGACAGTGAGATCCCGAATTCATTCAACTTTCACTGATGCTCTTGTGAGCACCGTTCTCAGCCAGTCACACTACGTTTCACTGATGCTCTTGTGAGCACCGTTCTCAGCCAGTCACACTACGTTTCACTGATGCTCTTGTGAGCACCGTTCTCAGCCAGTCACACTACGTTTCACTGATGCTCTTGTGAGCACCGTTCTCAGCCAATCACACTACGTTTCACTGATGCTCTTGTGTGCACCGTTCTCAGCCAGTCACACTACGTTTCGCTGATGCTCTTGTGAGCACCGTTCTCAGCCAATCACATTACGTTTCACTGATGCTCTTGTGAGCACCGTTCTCAGCCAGTCACACTGCGTTTCACTGATGCTCTTGTGAGCACCGTTCTCAGTCAGTCACACTGCGTTTCACTGATGCTCTTGTGAGCACCGTTCTCAGCCAGTCACACTACGTTTCACTGATGCTCTTGTGAGCACCGTTCTCAGCCAGTCACACTGCGTTTCACTGATTGGTGATTTAACGCATCAGCATTTTATGCCAGCCTCGTTGAGACTGAGGGCAGAAATACTCTGACTGTATGCGCGAATGCTCATGTGTTGCATGTGACCTCCTTTTCCTTGATGTTTTTTTCCTTCTTTTTTTACATCTGTTTATGATTCTCTTTCTATTTAATTAAAGTATACAGCAAAATATCCAGAAAAAACATTTTTTCCCTTGAGACTAATAAAGATCAATATTTTACAGTTTCATCTAGTTAATCTTCTGTCTCACCTTGCCATTCTCCACGTTTTTGGTTGCTGCTCCAAGTTCTACACTCCTGACCCTCTGACCAAAGGTCAAAGTGCACACAGATTCACTCACATTCTTTTCTACTGGAGCCACCTGCACAATCATCAAAGTTTTGCTGTCTCCACCTGGGAGTGGGTACAAATCATAGAATCAATAGTACGGACCATATAACACATGTTTAATTCATACTACTGCCTTTAGCTAATGAAATCAGCTGAGTTTTCCCACTACCTGCTGCCAGAGCCAAGGAAATCATCTCATTTTGTCCCCTAACTGCAGCCACAGCCAATGATTTCATCTTAATTTGTCCACTAACTGCAGCCACAGCCAATGATTTCATCTCATCTTGTCCACTAACTGCAGCCAGAGCCAATGATATCAGCTAATGTTTCCTACTAACTACAGCCACAGACAATCAAATCATCTCATTTTGTCCACTAACAGCAGCCAGAGCCAATGAAATCAGCTGTTTAGAGATATGGGGTTTTTGGGGGGGGGGGGGGGGGGCTCAGATTGAAATGCGAATTTTAATGCATTCATTCTGTGCATGACTCAGAAATTAGATATTGCTATTAAGTTTGCTCAGATTATTATAAAGTGTTTTTTTTTTCTGCAAGTCTAGCAATTGAAAAAGTAGATAAGATTAAATAGTCTAGCAATTGAAAAAGTAGATAAGATTAAATAAAATACAGAAATAAGAATATTCCTAGGTAAGAGAGAGATCAAACCCAGTGGGCTTCTGCCATGTATTTTAGTAGTGTCCTGTACTGAATACTTTGTAGTCGGCTGTTCTCGAACCCTTTAGGTTTTTTCATTATCAGCTGACGGTTTTGTAATTCAGTTACATCCGCTGGTATATAATCAGTTTGGGGGGGGGGGGGGGGGGGGGGGGGGGGGCTCAGATTGAAATGCGAATTTTAATGCATTCATTCTGTGCATGACTCAGAAATTAGATATTGCTATTAAGTTTGCTCAGATTATTATAAAGTGTTTTTTTTTTCTGCAAGTCTAGCAATTGAAAAAGTAGATAAGATTAAATAGTCTAGCAATTGAAAAAGTAGATAAGATTAAATAAAATACAGAAATAAGAATATTCCTAGGTAAGAGAGAGATCAAACCCAGTGGGCTTCTGCCATGTATTTTAGTAGTGTCCTGTACTGAATACTTTGTAGTCGGCTGTTCTCGAACCCTTTAGGTTTTTTCATTATCAGCTGACGGTTTTGTAATTCAGTTACATCCGCTGGTATATAATCAGTTTTCCATGTACATGTGCTTCCAGCAACTAAAAATACTGAATGAATAAATATGGGGGTTTCCTAGTCGCTGCAAGAACCATTAATATCAAATCCATATGGTTTCCACTGACAGGTCAAAAACCTATGTTTAGGTGTACATGTAGTAATTCCTGCCTGGCAGCAATGGCATTAAAACAGGTTAATTCATCAGACTATGATACTGAAGACTACACTTATCTCACAGATATCACTTGAACGAGTGTTGGTAAACATTTCTTTTTGGACTATCCACATTTGGTTTGTGATGCCCCAGTTTATCATGATGACCACAATATGGACTCTACTCAGTAAAACTGCATTGTTTGTCATCTTTAAAAAACTGTTGTAATTTGAATGACTGAAGCTCAAAGATGTCGTAAAACTGTTTGTAACAGTTGATGTAAATTTCAGCACGTCAGGTGATCTGAGCTGCTACCCTTTAAAAACGAAACTGTCTCGAACTGTCATAGAAACAATTGAAAACAGGATCCGATGAACGATTAACATTAACTTTTAATAACTGTAAATGAACGTTGGATATCTCACTGCTTACTTACGAGGATGGCACGCAGTTACAAAACCCAGATTGGATTTTGCACAGACAAAATGACGGGATCTTGCCCACATGCGGAATAACTGACTCTTGCACACCCACTCACTCGCTTGCCATCCTTTATATACCCATCTAGATAGAACGTTCACGAACGGGAAATCCAGAAACTACGGGGTGCATAAAGGCTACCTAATCGTACTTTGACACGTCACAGAATTGCGTCACTCCAAGGCCAACCTAGCGTAATTACTCCGACATGAATGATATGGTAAGTTCTCGACTGAACTACAATAAACAATTATGTCACACAGCGAGACATCAAAGAGAAGTAAAACTAGCACACGAGGGGTACTGTTCACTGTTTACATTAGTGATGATATGTCGTGTTTTATTGTGCACAAGCCAGCGAGTAAACTTGTAGTTCATGCTGAAATTGTAAGATAATTATGCAGTGGGAAAACCAGATTCACTGTCTGTATTAATATTTCTGAACGAATGTGCTTGCTACATACCTAATGAATCTTGCAATAGATATGTCAGTTTCGAGTTTCGGTAAGGCACGTGACCATGCTTGTTGCGCAGTGCATGTATGACGTCACCAAGACAGGCGAGAGATTTGTTGATGCTCTGAGCTTCCTTCAGCTGAAGACCGTCAGCATGTGATTTGCTCACCCTCTCAGAACCTGCAAGGTCAACTAGGTTGAGACGACCTGAGGAACAAGATGAAGTTGACAGACAGTAAGGCAGGGAACAATTATTATAGGCCCACGTCTTCTTCAAAACTAATAAATTCAAAACTACCTAACTGTAGAGTTCGAGATATTATATTACGATTTCAGATGTTTCCATTAACTTAGTTCCGTGAGACATTTGTATACTTACCTGAATACAATCAAGTTTCTGATGAACTGGAATAGTCAATCAACACAGATATTTAAGAACTGATAATATGATTTTGTTGGTTGATTTTAATTTGTATCCATGCGTACCATAATCCATCATCTTTGGTTCTTGTTTCCATATTTTAAATTATCTGATTCCATTGACAGGAATATGGTAGCCATTAATTCCTCGAGTATGGCATAAAATGCAGAAGAAAGGGAGGGGGTGAAGGGGGGACACAATGGAGAAAGAAAGTGAGAATGCACGAGACAATTTTTAATTCTTTTGTAATCTAATCATATCAATAACTTAAATACACAGGAAGGCAAATTATAGACAGATAGATGGAGATGAGGAGACATCCAAAGCTGCGCATTACCCTGAGACTTGGATCCAGTTGTTGGGTTGTGGCCTATGATATTTATACACAGAAGACAGTGAGAGCGGGATGAGTGCTCGTTCATGTTGGTGCACGCTGTAGCTCGGTTTCCTCTGCCTGTTTGAAATATCTGGAGAGAAAGAGATCATGTGACATAGTAATGACGAGATGCTTGTGAGCATAATTCTGGAGTGGAGGTGTTGGTGGTGCGAGTAATGGTGGGGATGGTAGGGACTGTGTTTGCAGGGATGGTGAAGGCTGTGGTGGTGATGACCGTAGTGGTTGTGGGCGTGGCAGACAACATCTGATGATTAAACAGAACAAAAATATTTTTCAGTGGAAGAGAAGAATGCACAATCTCAGCCTTTGTGTTTCACTCACCTGGTTCACTTCCTCCAATGAGGAGACAGGAATCTGCACCAGACCTGGTACATGCAACCCTCCGTCTGGTTTCATTCTGACCTCCAGTTTGTTGGTTGGGTCAGGATTAAGTAGATCTCTGTCACAGAATGGAACAGACACAGAATGATGATTATAATACATGTACAACGTGAATCAACATAGCAGGAAAACGCCCTCACCTAGTATATCTCAGCAAGCAACTGACTTATGACTTATGTCAGTCCAATACACACGCTGACCTCAGATTTGCTCATAGGAACGACATCATTCCTACCCAGATATACTGATTACAACATCGTACCAACATCAATATTATGTAGGAAATCAGTTACTACGTTAATCCTACCAATCCTACACAAATCTTCATCAGACTGGAGTGCCAGCTGGGATGTCAGGTGACATAAATAGCCAAATATATGTACCATTTGAGCAGTTTTTCTTACAAACAGACATACCTCAATAAATTAATAGACACCACTAATGTAACAGGCCAAAACTAGCCAAGTTCACTACAGCATTCTCCAATTTTTGCCAGCGCAAACAGACTTGAGCCTCCAGCCTACCTGATGACCTCATTATAAATCTCCAGGATGCTGGCTGTGATCCCGTACTGCCAGTCTCCATCAACAGTTTCTTCAAACAAAAGCTGAAGTGCTCGCTGGTTGATGCCTGGATCTCCTTTAGGGCCCTGAGGAAATGAGTAACCCAGTGAAACTTTCTTTTCCCTGTGACATGCACGGGGGTGGGGGTTGGGGGTGGGGGATGTGGGGGTTGGGGGGGGGGGGCATAGAGGAATGAGAGAGAGAGATAGTGCTGGGAATTGAAAACTGGCTCGCCACGCTGGGTTGCTGGGATTAAAATGTTTGTTATGTTGTTGTTTTCATAATGCACATAGTATAGGCCTAGTTCTAAACAATGACCCAAAAACACAGAAAAGTAGCGACATGGACCACATCCAGCTCTGTCACGACCTTGATATACGTCAGCAGCAGCAGCAACAGCAACACCACATGATAATTTCTCTCAGGTCCCCTAGAATGAAGAGTCCGCCATACTCATACGTCATAGTACAACAAAGTTCATCTTACTCATCCTGTTCTCTGCTCACCTTTGGACTTACGATATTATACATTGCGGCTGTTTTTACCTAAATTTATGATTTTCGTTTCAAAAAATTTCAAACGCTCACTCTGCATCCCTGGACCCCATTTTGTAGTCAGGCTATCCAAAAATAGTCATGTTCTTTCTCTAACGTTTCCCATCGTTTAGTCTAAATTCATGAACAGTTGACAAGAATGTCAGTTGTAATGACGTGAATGATTTCAATACACAGTTTTAAGTGTGAAAAACGAACAAACCCACTGCAAAAAAAAAAGAGAGAAAATAATGAAAATCCACCCACCTCCATGGTATAGGTTTTACCAGATCCAGTCTGCCCATAAGCAAATATACAAACATTGTACCCGTCAATGACAGATCTCACCAAAGCTGACACTTCTTCAAACACCTGGGGGAAACAAACACATCAAATAATGTCCAAACAGTAAGCATATATTTTGCAGGGCAGAAGAATTAGCAATGTGTATATATATAATTCACCACTGGATGTGGCAGTAAATGTTTGAGGAATGTATGCACATCTGGTACGGGCAAAATAAGACAATTAATTGAATAACAAACTGACAATCTCTTTATGCTTATTTCCTTCTCTCAAAATTGTTCCTACAACATCATAATTTCTCCAGTTTCCACACTGCAGCACTAACGATGATGACGACAGATAGTACAACAGGAAGCCGTGCCTTGCTTTCTACAGCTATACCACACCTACCACTACCATCATCATGACAGTCAAGTACTTCAAAATCTTCTCAGGCAAAATAAATACCAGTCAACATTGCCTATTGTCTGTAATACAATCAAATGTTCTTACTTCAGTGAGTGAGTGATCTTTCTCAGAACTGCACAAATCACTAAAGCTCTCGGGATAAAGACATTCTCAAAGTGCTGAACATGGCTGATGTGCTACACCAGGGCTGTCCGTGGAAATTGATGCCGAGCCCTGAAGTTGCCAAGTTCAATGCCATTCATGCATTGGCGATTTGTTTCTGTGCAATGATTTCCTCTCAGTTGAGCATACAAAAGCAAACAACACTCTGTTTGACTTGGCATTTCTTCTTGTTTTGCAGATGGAGTTTTTGTTGTTTTTTTTTTATCCTTTTCAGACATTACAATTCTGTTTAAGATACAATGTACTTGGCTGTAGATGGATATTGAAGAGCTGAGCTTTCAAGGCGGATGACCGGACCTTCTTATCCTGGAATTTCATGGATCCGCGGAACTCTGACAGCTCAGCTGTACCGCAACAAATTCTATTCCTCCAGTCATCCTTGCCACCTAACACTATGAAATCTCCATATTTCCTCACCTGAGCCTGAGAACTCTGTATGCCAAAGACTTTGTCCATGTCAAACATCTGGTTACGGCTCTTGTTGTTGATCTTAATCAGAGCATCATCGTCAGGGTCAGAGGTCACCACAATGTCATCTTCATCTGTGCCATCCTCTTTAATCCAGGGTCGAATTCGACAGAATACTCGTATGTTTCCTTGAGATTGAGATGGATCAGTTGACTAGTTCACTGTAAAACTGATCTATCCCTTAACCCATAGATTTAAACACATTAATCAGTCGGTATATTCATACATTATTCCCAGAGAAAATCTACTAATTTGCTAGTCTATTTCTTAAAAGGAAAAAAATGGAGGAAATAAAAAGACATTTCTCTGAAAGATCTCATGTCATTCATTTCTGCACCAGGAAAAAAACAAACTTCACCCAAAAAGAAAAAAAAAGAAAGCACTTCAAGTATCCATCTAGACATGACAGTTGGCAATCTCCCAAAAACCATTTACTTACCGGTATCTGAAGAATGAACATGAAGCTTTACTCGTTACCATTTCCATACATTGATAACACTATAAACTCATGTTAAATTCAAGAAACCGATACGATATGTGCAGAGAATGAACAAGAAAAGGAACCTTGCTTTAGGTTCAATCCCATCATGATCCACTATGACACCAGAATGGCAGGACTCTGATAGAAATTTAAAATAAAAATCTTTTCTTCTCAAGCATGGTGAATTTAGCATATTTCACACCTATATCTAATTATGCCTGGCAACATCTGATGAGACCAGAACTGGCAACTACAGAGAATATTTTGCACCAAAACCAAAATCTTCAGAATAATATGACCCACTCACCTCTCAACTCAACCAGTTCATTGTGGTACTTTTTGCGTAGTTTCATCTCTCTGAGGTATTTCTCTATAACATGTTGATATTTCTCATCAGTCTCAGACAGAGTTTTCTGTACCTGTCAGCAATAAAAGGTGATATCATGCATTTTTAATGAGCAAATGATAATAGTCTAGTTTTGAGAGATCTGGTCAATGTAAAGGAAAGAAAATTATTTCCAGGTTTTCCATATAATCATCTTCCTCTCATTTTGTTTCCTTTCCTCACCTTCAATTTCATGGTCGATTTAAAAGCAAGTACGTGATTTCCAACTCTTCTATATCATCATTTCCCTCTCTTTTGTTTCCTTTCCTCACTTTCAGTTTCATGAATTTTATTTCATTTTGAGAAGCTTTCTTCAGATCTCCTTCTGGCTGAGAATTTTGTAAACGTCACCAAACATTCTGGTTCTCAAACATAATGGCCTGAATAATAGCAGTTTGTTACAAAATTATAAACCTTACTCTCTTCCACTTGCTCGCTTTTTCTGACATAACAATATATAATAATATTTCCTTTCACATTATTATTTTTCTGTTTTCCTATCTATACATCTCATGGGCTTTCTGTCTGTCTGTCATTGTCAGTTAGTCTGTCAGCTTGTCTGTTATATCTTTAAATTGTCTGTAGATTACCGAATATCTGTCACATATTAAATTTTATGTCCTACTGTGACAGAACTTATCTTACTTGTTGCTGCATCTGTAAAATGAGGTCACCAAAAGAAGACTGGCCAGATTTCACCTCCTCCTTCAGTGCCAGGTAAGATCTCTTCAGTTCCTGGAATTCCGTGTACACCTTGGGCACGGCCTGACGTAACCTCGTGATGACATCATTCAACTTGTCAGTCTCACCTACGTCATTCCGAGACTGTGCTAACTGGAGTTCCAGAGATTTCTGGTCCAGCTGAAAATACACGTGTTGGCTTTAATTAACTGGGCCAATTCAAGAAAGTCGTGGTGGGACGGGGAAGGTTGAGAATTAGATCGCTTCATTTACTACTATGGAGATGCCATTACGGGTTGTTTGACCTGACGCCACAAATCTTCTGCTCTCACGAAATTTCGTCTTTCGTCGGAAGTTCCAAGGTCATACGTTTCCTCTTCCGAGTTTAAATTCTTCTTTTTAGATTGCAGCTAATCTTTGCGAGTGCACAGTCGAGTCATGCCCATCGTCCTTGCCAAAATATACATCTTTACATGCGCGCATGCTCAGTCTCTGTGTACTCAAAAAAAAAATAGGGGGGGGGGTGCAGTTTGGGTTACGCAAGTGGAACTAACCAGTTGGAATAAATGAAAGAATTTGGAGTCAGATGAAAGTTACCTCTTGTTGAAGTGCAAGTAGCTGACTCTCAAGGGAAGAAACCGAAGCACCTTCGTGATAACCACTGTCTCCAAGTCGGTCATGGGTTATCTCCTGTGAATCACGGCGCGAGATTTGGGGCTGGGGCTGGGGTCGGGGCTGGAGCTGATACCGTCTGACGTCATCAGCATGGAATGAATCGTCAAGTCTGGAAGTTTGGTCAACTATGAAGACACCGTCAAGGATGTCAGAGAAGTCCACACCGAATTGTGACAATCTTTCTCGCAGGCGGGAATTCTCTATACGGAGTCTCTGAAATGTTGAGAAACAGCAAAACGTTACAGATCCTGAAGCAAAACGATTTCCACACAGACTTTTTATTTGACCGTTCTCCGCAGACAGAAAACATTTACATAAAAAATTTGCAACTTTCATGGAAGCAACGACTGTTTTTCTCTACACAAACATCACAACAATGTACAACATTAGAAGTTCAATTCTGCCCGACTGTTTGTGCCAATAATAAATAAACTGTATGAGAGCTCGGCACGGAACTATTTCACTTTCGCACTGCGTGAAACTTTATCAACATCTTCTACCCAGAACACTATCCAGCCAGTAAACCTTCGTCAACCCCATTGAGTAGGTTTGTTGTAGGAAATCCACCCTTACGGTAATTATACCAACCCGGTGGAAAGCCCATACAAAACTACATTGTACATCAGATTGACGTAGGGAAACTGGCTGGGTACACATTTGACCGTCACAGTTTTAGTCAGAGCTGTCTGAATGAATAAATTGTAATGGATTACGTGTGCATGCTTTGAAAATTGTTGAAGTGGATCGACAGCGCAGCTTTCCAGTTATAATCAAGGTCTGTGCACTTTGACATCTTCAAGACACGGATATCTGGCGACCACGTAGTCCAATCTGTGAATGTCCTTATGAATTAGAACTGGCTTCTGGTCTCTTCCTCAAAGTAATTCACGACATAAGGTTAAGGATTTTTTTTACAATTTAAGATGAAAGAAACTCACAGAAAATTCCTTGTCCTGACGAAATTTCTCTCTTTTCATCTTGTCCAATTCCTTCTCTGTATCAGTGGAGCACGGACCCACCTGGAATATAACATACGGCAAATTGACTGAAAGAAATCAAATGTTTCAGAACTCACACAAGCCTGGGGGGCTGAGCTATTACTTTATCAGGCAGCAAAAATCATAAATATGTAGCTGTCTATGTCACGTACTGACGTATCGATGACTCTAGTGGTTTTCTGTTGTGACCACCGTATCGTTGCTGGTGGTGAGAGTCTCACCAAGTGGCGTATCCAGATCTTTGATAGTTTTGATGCTTTTATCATAAATGTTTTTGCCTTGTCAAAGAATAACCAAAGTAGCGCAAACTTCGAAAAGCTCTCTGATAAAATGAGTAAACTGTGGATAAGCCAACACGTCAGATAGTCGACAAAATGTATTTAACCACTCAAGTCAGCGACACTAAACCAGCAGGGCATTTCATAGGTTGAAAATAGCAAGGGCAAAATATCGTTTGTTGTTGCAGAGACCACGCCCCCTCTTGTTTATCACTGCAATCCAATCCACGGAATTAGTTCCTGAATATAAAATCCAGCATAGTGACACCGTGATTAGAAAAGTTGAGTTCAATGCGAGAGGTACCGGGTTCGAATCTCCCATGGTAAATTATAATAATAACTACTGTCTCGGGAGCCCAGTGTCCTGTCCTATGGATTGTCCCGTGATGCTGAAAAGTGACGTAAAACGCGAAAACAAACAAAAAAAAGCAAAGTTCAGTCCGAATTACAAACAAAGCGCAAAGAAATAAATGTATATAATGACTGATTCCCAAGAAAATTAAGACTTACTTCTTGGGAGGTGGGCTCTGTATCGCCGCTTCCACCATGGCCGACTGATGATCTTGACCTGGACTTGGCTGTTTGCAGATTTGAGACCTGGTGGGTACAGAATGATCTCTCAGTGATCAACGTGAGTCAAATGTGAGTAAAGATGCCATCAGCATACTACAGTGATACTGCACACAGTGTTTAAATACACTTAATTCTATATTGCATCAAAATACAGTCAAACGAAATAAAGTGAATAAAATAATGTTATAATTAGAAAACATTAAAATTTTAAACACACACACACACACGCTCTCTCTCCCTCCCTCTCTCTCTCTCTCTCTCTCTCTCTTTCTCTCTCTCTCTCTCTCTCTCTCCCCCCCCCCTCTCTCTCTCTCTCTCTTCTAATTGTGATAATCCTTTTTCACCCCCCCCCCTCTCTCTCTCTCTCAGTCGGCCTTGGTCATTTTCTTTTACACATTAACATTTTTTGTGCCAATTATAAATATGTATGAGAACTCGGCACGGAACTATTTTACATTCGCGCTGCGTGAAACTTGATCAACATCCTCGTGAGTACTCGCGTTCGGTGGCACTGGTTGCGTTACAGAAAATATTCGAGTTTTTACCTTCTGAAGTAAAGTCTCTTTTTCAGTCTGTAACCTCTCGATCTGGTTCAGCAATTTTTGCGTAGGGCTGACCCTTGCACGGCTTAAGGTCCCACCGGGTTGTCGAGCAGCGATGTTTTCTGTGGGGAAATGGTGCAAATGACAAGAGAGAAGTGAGGTATTACCCGAGACCCAGAATATCGAGACGGACCAATTCATCATTTTCCGTCCGCCGGCTTGTGCGCGTACCATCCGTGTCAACAATGCAACAATTCACACCACACTCCCTTCATAATTGAACGAAAAAGACTAGTACCATAGAGCTCTGTGAGTAGTACTCACCGTGTTTATACGCGCACAAGCTGTGGACATATAGTGAAAGAAGGAATGGTCCGTCTCAGTGTTCTGTGTCTCTGGTAATACATTGTATCACAAACACCTAGAGAACGCCCCATGCAAAGCAAAGTGTACAAAACCAAGTGTTGGGATGAAAAAAAAAATTGAAGCAGAAAAGTAAAGAGTTCAGCAAAGTTGAGAGAGACAGAGAGAGAGAGAGAGAGAGAGAAAGATGAACAAACAGAAATGAGTCACAATGGTGTCCCCACATTCTTAGTTTCTCGCCCCCCCCCCCCACACACACACACAAACTTTTCTTTCTCTCCTTCAACTTTCCCTCTCTGTTTATCCCTTCTCTATAAAAATTTGTCTCTCGTTTTCCCTCTTTCCCTTTCTCTCTCTCTCTCTCTCTCTCTCTCTCTTTCTCCCCCGCTCTCTCTCTCTCTTTCCCTCTCTCTCTCTCTCTCGCTCTCTCTCTCTCTCTTTCTCTCTTTCCCTCTCTCTCTCTCTCCCTCTTTCTCTCTCTTTCCCCCTCTCTCTCTTTTTCTTTTCTTTGCTCTTTTCTCTCTCTCTCTCTGTTCGTGGTTACGAAGGCCACGCTCTGTTCCCCTCCTCTCTGTCCAATCTCGCACTACATCCCTACCATCTGTCTGGCCCTCCAGCTCTAGAACTTTCCTCTCATGCTCTAAGATCGTATCTCTCAGAGTGGCGATTGTGTCATCTTTCTCTCGCAGCGTTTCCCGGTGTAACTTTTCAATCTGCAAGAAATGCGCGCGGCTCTCCTCTGACAGATTCTTGTCTGGGGAAGTCTGTGGAGGACAAGACATAATACACTAGTTATAACTACTAGTCGACCTGCGCAAGATAAATCTTGCAAAGTGTCCATGTACCAAGCCCAACGTATATCTAGATCTAGGCTACATTAAAATGTCATTTGGATTCGATGCAACGACGAATAGAACTTACCAACTACACCACAATTTCACGTAGAAATGCACAGATGTGATAACTGCTTTTTGACCACGATGTGGAAAGGGAAGTCAAGGATTAATTTCTGGTCACACTTTTCGGTTCTACGAGATGAAAATGCGTCGAAGTTTCTGCGGCTCAAAAATTTTAAGATAAACGATAATAAATACTGATTTTTTTTTTGTCCAAAATGAATGTGTCCACGTAACTCTTCGTCAAAAAGTTTCCTAATTTTTGATAGCGTAGTCGCGAAGTTTTAGCTGCTTACAGGTTCACCTTCTCGCTCAATTATAGCAAGACTAGCTGAGGTCCCCGGCCCTGCCCGGGATAAATCGGTTTGAATATTAGTTTCAGTTCTGGGTGGTTATTATGGACCTGCTTCATCTTGCCTGTTCCCATTTTTGTTTATTTTATTTTTGTTTGTTTTTAAATAAGTCTTACTGCTCTGCCTTTGTGAGTTGACACCCTGCGCATCCCGTACAATAGCATAATTTGCGCACGGGTTAGTGTGTTTGATAGTGAACACATCGCAGGAAGCGATAACGAAACCTTAAAATGGCGAATCATGACTCGAAATAGATCTAAAATTGAGGAAACAATACATTTCCAATTTTTAAAAAACTACACCGTTTTGAGACTTCTATTAAAAACTGTGCACCCTTACATCCATTCTGATGCACCATATAAAATTTGAAGTCTGAGTGTTGAGTGGTTCAGAAGCCTTTTGCAACGAAAAATCTCAAGTCTACAAATATATATAGTATAGATAACCATTTTCTAGACAAATTAATCTTTTTTTTTTTTTTTTGTCTTCAGACAGATCGTCAGCCATCTGGATACAGACTGGTGTGAATTTCACATTAAGATAAGAAGTTCTTTGCCATCCCACTCCCTTTTTTCTGTTGTAATTTTGATGTATGAAGGTGTCGTGCACGATCATCTTTGGACTGCCCTCAGGTCTCGTAGCTGAACTATAAAAACTAATATTATGTATAATTTACAGAGACGATCCAGTCAAAATGACAGCATGTCTGTCTGGAGTTGACAGAACCTGGACTGACCACACGGCAAATTAGCACGTTCTTAGGTCACCAAGAGAAGGGGACGGGATGTCGGGAGTGCCGTAGAGGTTGTCTTTTGTCCGCCTAGTTTTCCTGCCTTTTTCCTCTTTCACTCTCACCTCAGCATGGGTCAAATAGCTTGTAACTATCCTTACAATTAATGCCAAATCCAAATATTTTTTTACTCTGCATTGTTAAAGAGAGAGAGAGAAAAAAAAAAACCATTATCTTTGGCAAGTTGATTGCGCCCAAAAGAATCGACTTGCATTTCTATCAATGATTAAAATATCAAACCCCGTCCTCTCTTGTCACTGCGGCACTCAAACCTTTGGCTCCATCCAGACAACCATTATACTTCATTTCCTTAACCCCTTTTTCACTGCTGCAATTTGTTGACTTTGTCTGCACGAGCTGTGTGCTAATTCTCTCATGCCAGTGTCAACAAAGGCGCAACCATTTCAATCCACACTTGATCATCAATGACATGACACGGACAAAAGTGATCTGTTTGTTTGGGAACGGGGAGAGAGCGGTGGGTTAACAACTTTCACTTTAACTCATTCAGTGCCAGGGGAATTCTCACGTTTGTGGCGAGACATTCTCGGAATATTCTGTCAGTTTGGGGATGCCCTTGAAAAATGACTAAAAACCCGGTAATATGCTATCGTTTATGGAGAAACTGTAAAAGTTTTACTAACGGAACCTGGGCAACGAAACAATGATATCGTCTGTTTATCGACGATCGACACAGCTCTGTCAATCCATATTATCTCTGTTGGCGCTGAATGAGTTAACTACTTAACATGACCTCATGTGTCATAGGGTTAACTTGATCTTGGTGTTCAGGCGGAGTCAGCTTGACCTTTTTTCAGATTGTTTCATCATTGTGAAGAAAATACAGTGTGAGCATATAGGAAAACTGCTGACTGTCATTAAGTTCACTCCCTGTCTCCAGAGGTTTTCCATTCGTCACTGGAGTTGCTCCATGTCTATCTGTGGTTACCCGACAGATGGCTACAATATGAGAAACGATTGAAAAAAAAAAAAAAATATCCCCTGCCATTTTGACAATTGTTCACATCAGGTCAGTTAACCTGGGCACGTTCCAGCCGATTTTGATCGGCCGATGAGTCAAGTGGTGACGTCATGGCAAATAGGATCCGTGAGAGCACGTGCAAACAACCAAATACCTTGTTCTCATTGAAAAAATTTCGTGACGTCAATATCCAATTACTCGGCCAACCAAATCGGCTAGCGCGAGCCTAGTAAGAACATGCGAATAATTCTATCCATCTGTCACATGATTGGACAGGCAGAGGATCCGAGCGACCCCATTCACATGGTTACTGGATGTGCAGTGAGGGCTGACATTATAAAACAAATTAATATTTGATTGAGAACGTATTCAGGCTAACGCATTTTATTGCTACAGACAGTCCCAAATTGGGTTTTCTATCTCTCATGTTGTTTCAGTGTTTTCCTACCTCTCACTCTATAAAACAGCGAGTTTATGGTCCAGCGTAACGTTCGGGACATTACGTAGCCTACCTTGGCCTGGTCATAAACTCGAAGCCCAATAAAACCATCCTGCTACTGTCCGGAAACTGACCCTGGCTAACAGTGGCTCGTATACAGTCTACTAAAGGGTGTCTCAAAAAATACACACATTTTGATTATTTTTTGACATTTTATAAACACAATGTCAATTATGATACATCCAAGATTCATGATTCAAATTAAAGCGGACATATATGGGAATATTTGAGTTATCCCGTGTGTTCAAACTGATGACCGTTCTGGACCAGACGCTGATGACCATTCTGGACCAGACACTGATGACCATTCCGGACCAGACACTGATGACCATTCTGGACCAGACACTGGTGACAACGCAGGTCAATGGAGTTGCAAACAACACTAAGCAGTTCATTTGTGTATACATTTTTGTTCTGTTTTTGAGACACTTTGCATTCTCCCACCGTCTCTCTATCCTTTTTTCTAGTGCTTCAATATGCTCTCCTGTGTCCGAGATGCACGTTTTGTGTTCTATGTGTCTGAGCCAGGGCCACCTTAGCCTCACCACCAGGATTATTGTCTCTCATTAAATTCGTCATACACTTTCTTAATTACATGCATCAAGAGTACTAGCATTAATTTCTGACTGCAGCCAAATGTTACATGTCAAACAATTTATCACTGCATTCATTCCATCACATGACATTATTGTGTTAGCGTAAGTATCGTGTTTACCTGCGTGCACACCTGGGTATTAAATCTAGATATATCCCTGGTGCATTACTGCAAATGGATCGTATTACTAATGGTTTTAAAATGTGAGGGAAAAAATGATATAAGGCCTCTTTATTGTTGATTTCCACCTGGGCCTTTGCGATACTCGTCACACTAACTTTGTTCCTGACACTGCTGCAACCTCACTGACTTCCTCTGGTGTGTTAAAATATTTTGTCTGATTACAGGGAAGTATGTATATATTTATGTCTCTTTGTGTCTGAAGAATGGATGGATGTTTTGTAGTTTATCTAGTCTGACTTCCCTCCTCTCCCGCTCCGCCACCTCCCCCTCCCCCTCCCTCCCCAACCCCCAATAAAATCATATATAATCATATTTATCTACTCCATCTCCTGTTCTAAAGAACTGAAGTATCCAATGATATTTGACACGATGAGAACCCGTGAGAAGTGTATCGACTCACGCATGCAGTTAACTTGTTTGAGGAAACCTGCGAACACAGAGTGCAGGTGTATCGAGCTGTCTGTCTGTCTGTCTATTGTTTGGACCGGAGCCTAGCAACTTGTCATGCCAGCAGATGGGCAAGGGAGGGGGGAGCAGGGTGGAATAGGGTGGGGGGTAGGAATGGGGTGAAGTGAGACAAGAGCACCGAGTGTATGAGCACCATCAATCCTGTATGAGTGTAAATAACCACTGCATTAACACAGTCCAAAGAATGAACTATATGCAGTTAGAAAATGTTTCTCACGTCCAGTGTTAACAGAATTGATCACACATACATTATCGTCTGTGTAATTCTCTAACCGCCAAACTTCACTTTTTGTGGACCAATCTTTCTTGTTCCAAAATGAATCTACATTTATTACAATAACTACATTTTGGGGGCAAAAAATATCTGTCATCGTTTTGAAGATGCGATTTTGTGATTAATTAATTTGTTTTTTAAAAAAATGATCCAATTCCGTCCAGTGGAGGAAATAAATAGGTTTTTTTTTTGCTGTCTTGGAAAACTTTGTGAAAATCATTTAGACGGTTAGAGAGTTACACCGACGATATCCTCTTTTTCTTATCTTCTGTAGTTTTATATGGTCATATTTCGATGAACGTGCGTTATCAAAACTGACAGGAAACAGCCCTGATGCTGGGGATAGGCACGCACGTGAGACTTGCTGTCCTGTTGCAGTTGTGTCTTGGTGCCACTTTCCTTCTCACTCTGCAATGTGTTCGTGTCTCGAGTGTGAGCATTTCCATTCAGTCGCCTGGAGTTTACACCCCCCCCCCCTCCATCCCCCCCCCCCAAAATGACTCCTACATTCTTTGGCCTAGTCTTACACTGTGTCGGCATGTCCCCTACTGATCTACTGATCCGCTGGTCAATCTCACAATTTAGATCGAGCATTAACAGCGAATACGGACGTGTGTATCTCACATCTCAGAGCTACCAGCTGCACGGCTATGATCATATATTACAGTTCTATCCTGCTGAAGAAAAGGCATTGCTTTAACCTTTGTGTGGGAGTTGTAATTGTTTTAATGATGGTTGTTTTTAGATTTAGAATTACATTTATTTATGAGACAATACCGTGTAACTGTTTTTTACCGAACGGCTTTGTCTGTAAATCTGACCAATCGAGACATGAGATAGTGAGGCTTGTGAAACTGAAAAATTCGCTTACGGATTCTGAATCCGTGGCGTGTCTTGGTATTTTAACTACAAGAGGAAATGCTCAATTTACGCCCGACTTAAAAATGTATGCTGTACTCGGCATCTGGATTCATATTACTTCATACACCCTTATAATTTGATACTACCCACACACACACACACACACAAAAAACGCCAAATCTACCGAAAGATGACACCGGACGGTTAACTAATCCTACAAAATACGGACAGAAAAGACTGGGAATGTTAGACTATGAAACATGGCCTGGAAAAGGTAGTACTCAATTTCGAAATTGTGAGCACAACAGGAATATAATAGCGCCACAATTTGATCAACTGTTCATGGCAATTTGTTGTGTTTTATGTGTTCTCAGAGTTTCCGGCCATACTTTTCCAACTCGCTGTTTTTAGACTGACATTTGGATAAAACAATCCGCACACATTTTTGCCAGTTTTGGTTATCGGTCCATATTTAGAATAGACTGCTAATGAGGCGGTCATTTAACTGGGACACGCAGAATGTTGTCTCCTGTTTACCCGATTGTGTGTCAGCCGATGCAGTATGACATCTAGAACCTACCTTGGTGCCCGAAGCTCCTTCGTAAAACTTTTGCCATAACTCTTGACTTGTTGCTGCTGGCGATGAGGCAGTGGCTGAGGATGGAAGGAAAAGACGACATTAAAATTGATGGCATGAGGTTTTGTTGATAGTGCATTCGTTTCACTCATTCTGTACATTTCATCTGTGCGTAGGCGCCAAATCTGGACAATGCGGACCGCTCACTTTTGTGTCCATGTTGCTAGGATTCCCCGGGAAGGTACAAAGTCTCAGGCCACTTCATCCGGACTTAGACATTTTCTGACGATGTAACTGTTGGTCTCCAAGGTATAATATAACAGCGTTGTAACTTACGATTAGTGACACAAGTGAAGCTACAACAACCCACTAATCCAGCACTTGTGATCAGTTATCATTGACTTTGTGTTGTGTTCTAGAAATGAATTTGAATGTGGTCGGGAAAGAGTTAAACAGTGAAACAAGAGACTTGCGTTGTCGGTGGGTGGGGGGGGGGGGTGAACTTAAGCCAACAAGGGGAGATGAATAAGTTGGAGGGGAAAGGGGTGGTACATTATTCTTTGTTTGTCTGTTCGTTAATTTGTTTGTTTATTTGGATTGAGTACACCAGTAACACACTAGCTGAAGTCTGCAGCTCCCTACAGCGTGCAGTTGCCAACTGAGTCCACCCTCTGACATTTATTAGCCAACAGTAAAAAGGGAAGGACCATGAACTGTCAATTAAACCATCTGTCTGTATGTCATCCGAGGCACCCATTGACGGGACAGGGAGAGGGTGAAGGGGGGAGAGGGAGGTTTTCAAACTGCTTCAAACTGTGACCAAAATTAATGTTACACCTGGACAAGATAAAAATGCCTCAGAACCAAGGAAAGAAAGATAAGAAAAAGAAAAGAAAGATTTATATATTATATATCTGAAACCGACGTCGTCCACGCTTTTTTGACACCTAATTCTAAACACTCCTAAATACGCCTTTTGTACAAATGCCGGTCCTTTAGAAAAATGTTTCCCCTAAATATAAGCTGGGGCTGACGGGAATGTATAGATCTTTAGACACAAAACTTAAATACCTTAGTCTGGGGGAAAAAAAAGCCGGTGTCTGGGAATAATCAAAAGAAAACATAACGGTGTCAGTAGCAACAGTAGTAAGGAAATCACTGGGCCGTGAGAGCTAGACGTGTAAATATAGATCTGGCATCATCACTGATCGCAAAAACACACTGTGAATGTTGTTGTCCGTGTGTCTACAAAAGGTTTCAAATGTCCCAACAGGCGGGGATTTGTGTTCTGTCAGCTGGAATGTTATCCGAATTTTGATACAACAGGACATGAATCACCTTGAGTACAGCATTGCCATTGTGTTTGAATAAATGCTCGGTTGAGAGACAAGTGGCTGTCCTAAACACCAAAGTCAAAAATTCGCACAAAGAAAAAGTTGTGTGCAGCAAAACCTCGTGTAAGAAATAAATACCCAAACGATGCAATATAACGCAAATGAAAAGAGAAGTCAAAATATATATATATATATATTTCCAATATATACCGATTTACCAATATATTAAAAACAACAACAACAAAAAAAAAAAAAAAGTTCTTCTGAGAAAAATGAAGTTAAAGATTTTTTGGCTGTCGGGAAATGCCTGTATCTTGTTTGTTTTCTGACGGATAATTATAATTATGTCCATGCTTGTAACTTCGACATTGGAAACGAGACTGTCAACAAAGATAGGTCAACTCCATTTTTGACGTATACAGATAGGGAAATCTGACACTTTAAAAAAAAAAAAAAAGCACGATAGACACTTGTCTTTAAAACCAACCAAACGTCCAAGGACAAACTGCGACCCCACAGTTTTTCTGTGGTTTTTATGATATTAAGGACAAACTTCTGCATGTTTCCCTCATTGTAAAATTACCTGTCGCAGGTAGCGCAAGTACAAGTTGCACAACGCACAGGGAAGGATCTGCAGTAGCTATTTATTTTGTCCTACAAGTCAAATGTGAGGTCAGCTGCCATTCATGTCAAATCTCCCCGGAAACATTGCAACCAGGTTAATGATTGATCGATAGAGTGATTGATTTTTGTATCCGTTCGATGGTTCGCAGAGAAAGAGTCAGTAGCTGTAACAAAAACTCCTCTTGCGGTCGTATTCAATTTCGGGGAGGGCTGGGGGGGGGGGATGGTTGGGATCGATACGGACAACAGGATTAACGATTCATTTATTTTGATGATATCGAGATTTTTCATTGATCTGTGTAGTTTGCGATCACGCCTAATTACACCAGCAGGTTACTATTACTGAGATGGTTAGGTTTGAAACAACTGAAGGGTGACACAGGTACAGAATCTTACGGTGACACTTTTGTAACAGTGTGTAATGACAAGAAAGAGTGATACACTGTTCATAACTGGCGGTCACGGACAAGATGTGCTACTGAGTTTAGAAAAAAGAAAAAAATCTACAGACATTGCGACACAGAGCTGGCCCCAAGCACATTTGTGTTTGTACATTGTCATTATTCATAATGTTGGTTGTCGGGGTGGACCACTACCAGAGCACAGGTGACTAAGACACCCCGAATTTCAATGTAGGCAGGTAAAACATGCACTTGAAATTTAAAACCTTTTCGAGGGAGTGGTTAGAACACATTGGGGTGACACGGAGGAATGTTTGAGGACTACGGACCTGCAGATAAAATTAATGATGTGTAGTGAGGTGAAGGATAGACTAGCAGTTTTGTTGATCACACAGACAGTTTACGTTGTAAACTTGTGTAAACTTCTGTCTTTAGACACTGGTAAAATATCGACGTATCCACCTATCCATCCATATGTTCATCCATTCATCCACCCACATCCATCTATCTATCCATTCCTAAACCCTTAAAATAACATTAAATTTCTTATAAGAATGTTTCCTCCGCATCACCCCTCCACCATTTCATTCCACATAATGCACCCTCCCCCTGGGGCCGAAATCTCCTATCTCCCATCCGCGTGCCAACTCATTGACGTTTTCTGCGCTGCAAGAAAAGAAAGCAACAAAAAAAAAAAAGTTTCACTTTCTTACATCTAAGTTTTTCTAATGTCCTCCTAATGGCCTCGTTTTTATCGACAGTGCGGCTTAACACGGCCCCATGCTCGGTTGGAGATGTCTACAGAGTGGATGTCCTTTGGCTGACGAGTGGATTTTAGTGGTGGATTGGGTTTTGTGTTGGTGACAGGTAAGCTCAGGGATGAAGAAAGACATGTATTGTGTAGGAATCATTGAAGATTTGTCAACTGGAGACATTAAGTATTGCGTGGAGATGATAATTCTGGAGGTTGGTGGGTTTTACGTAATTCTTGCCAATTTGCAATAATTGAATGTTTTGTAATTTCTCTCATCTTCGTGCGTGACTCAACGAGTGGTTATTATGGACAGGGAAAGATAACGCTGCATTCACTTGTATTGTATGTACCTCAATACCTGTTGATTCAGGGGGTCCATGCTTGATTTCACAGTGACAGGAATGAATTTTGTCTGAAGCGGAAAGAGAGGGTGGAGAAGAACCCCATTGAATGTGTGTGGGTGAATAGGCCTAAGTAATTGACTGTGTGGGACGCCAAACTTGAAAGTGTGCAGTTCTTTTGGAGGGTGTGGGTGGTGGGGAGATCGGACATTTTGACATTTAGAAAGTTCATCTTTGTACTGTTGTCGGTTCATTTGTGTTCACTAATTAATTCTGTAATTACGCACGCCTACACTTTGGATTTGTGGTTGCTGGTTCAGCGTCCAGCTACTGTTGTGAATTATTCTCAAACTCACATGACATGACGTCATGATAGAAAAAAATTGCTGCGTCCTAAACTGGATGAAAGAAAATATTATTGGCTAGTGAAGGTGTGTGAAACCGTCATCATATGCCCATAATATTTGAGAAATTATGGTTATTAACTCTTTCAATACGGAAAGAACATTATTGTTAAGTCTTTACTGCCCTAACAATTACAGATTTTGACTGTCCATCACTAGCTACTAAATACAGGTCAATAGCCTGATTTAGATTCATAATATTCACTATTTAAAGTAATTGAAATAAGTGGATCTTCATAACCAGATCAGAGAAAATTTAGCTATCACATCGTCAGTAGACAAAGGGTTAACGTCCAATGTTGTAAGAGAGGAAACATGACCGGGGGGGGGGGGGGGAGCTGACCACTTTGATCTTGCGGACAATGGTATATGTTATGCTAGGAAAAATCATTCTACCCGATCTGTTGTCATGTAAATATTTGAACTGACAGAAAATGAAGGCCAGAAGAAAGGCGGTGGTTAGACATTGTCAGAGCTTGAGAAAGAGACAGACATTCCGCATGGCTAACGCTCGCTACCATCATAAACATAATTATAGACCATGAACGTTTGTGGCGTGACGGTATGTACACTGTACACTGTTTACCTTATAGACCATGGGGGGTGAAGGCGTGGGTGTAGGGGGTGGATATGGAGAAAAAGATTAATTGTTGTCATATCGCGCGGGTATAGAGCAAAATTGTTGAATCTCCAAGTTTATGAATTTGGGGTTCATAATGGCAATACTGTAAATGACAAACTGCTTATTGCATTTTTTTTCGTTATTCCGCTATCTTTAACCAGTTCCAAGTTACAGAGAAGCAGTATTGTTGTATCTCCCTTAAAAATGAGATCATTGAGACCAATATTGTGGTATTTCCGAGTAAGCTCCCATTATTCATGTCACTGGCGATGCAACAATTTTGCTCTATACCCGCGATATGTGTTTTGTGTGAAACTGAGACATGAATAAACTGCCACGCCTCTGCTATTTGTCCTAGATATTCCCTCAACTGCCATAAGAGTGGCGTACACAAAAACAGAGAGTTTAGAGTTTGAACCCTCCAAATGTCGGCCATAGAAACAACTCGGATTTGTAGCTTTTGCCCCAGTTACTGAGCACTGATCTGAGGCGGACAAATGTGCTGGTGTTCATTTTTTCCTATGCCTTTCTTGAGTAACAGAGCAGAAAGCCATAAAAGTTTCACAAAGTCAGATTCTCAGCCCGTAAATGGAGCCAGTCATTCCTCTGAGGACTGTTCATAGATACCCAAACTTCAGAATAGTGTTGGTGGTTACAACCTGTGTTGAAGAAGTGACACTGAAACTGTCACGAGCAGAGTTAGGGTCTTGGGGATGTTACGACTGCACGAGAGGCAGCTAACTCACACTCGGACACAACCACACAAGAAAAGTATTAAATAACTAGAGCGTATATATGTCAGGCCGGTCAGGCCATAGTTTACATAAATATTAATAACAAAGCAAAAGACAATAGAGGTATATATTCAAACCAAAAAAACTCTAATTAATAACTTAACCAATGATATTCATTTAACTATGGAGGTACTGCAATCAATAGCAAATAGGTATATTATACGAAACTAGATATCAATTTAAAGTGACAGTTGAGTCGCCACTGGCCAGTCGCCAGGCAAACTCTCCATAAATCATATGGGCTTAAATGTTAGGAGAGCCCAGTACGTTCAAAGCCTACAGAAGCACTCTTCGGCTTGTAGGTAATTTAAGCCGTTGCCAAAAGACTATATTTTATGCACAATCACTATTCAATTCATCAACAATGTGCTATATTATTCTAATCATACTATGGCAATAGATCTATGATACAGGACACTCGTGGTCGAGTGCCAGCTGGGGTTTCCTTAGTCTTCCTATGAGGCTGTAGTTCTCTCTCTATCTCCGATCTCTATTATGCTTGAACAAATAAAATATATTACCATTGCTCACGCCTACTGGTAGGCGCGAACATCAAAATAGCGCAGCGTGGGCTTTCAAAGGTCAGCCCACTCAGACCTTTCTTTCTAGAGCTCAGTCAGTCCGTTAGCAAGGACTTCTTGTCTTCAAAGCACACAGTTCAGGTACTGGTCGACCGGAGATACTTCACGACACGATGCTTCTGCTCGCCTGTATTCACCTAATCTGAACGTTACACGATGTTATATACTATCTAACTACCCAGCGTGCTAGTCCGCTGGCCCAATTAGTTCAGCTATCTCATAGGTCGAAACCTCCCACCATTTTAATTGTAGTAATACGTCTGCACTATTCTACCAGCCAGTTAACGTGCAAAAACTTGTCTAGTCATACTTAACAATGTCAACTGTCCCCACCTTGTTTCACCCCTACTCCATTACTTATTAATCACGAACATTAAAACCCACAAACGTGAATCCAACCGTTTAACTTTACATTTATTTACTCACCAACTATAATTTGGCGAGGACCGTTCAAGGCCACCAGCCAATTTTTCATGGCCCTGGTAAAAAAACAACTCACTCTCTGCGTGAGTTTTAATAACATCTGAATCATGACAGAAACTGACAGCATGTTTGGAAAACCTCAACTCACAAAGCCAGCACACTGGAGAGAAAGTTGAACAGATATGAATAATCTACATTCTACACTATTCCAGGCATTTGATCGTGTACTTATGGCTATCCTGTCTTTGGGGGACATATCAGAGTATAAAAAGTCAGTAAATGAAATAAACCTTATTTCCTCATCTCTTTCAGCGCTGTTCACTTACTTCCTTCTCGGCCAATGCATACTTTGTGTTTCCCTGCACTCGGCCAACCCTCGCTTGGATGTCTCTGATTACAGAGTTCTTTCTCTGCTCAGACACTTTCGCTTGACCAAATATAGACATAGCGCATTGACATGCAATATTCGAGGACACATCTAAAGACATGCACCTGACCTGGTGTTAGCTGATCTGCCACGTATTAACCCTGGGTACACGGGCATATCTGGTCGGGCCATCCCGCAGTTTTTTGTTCTTATTTTTTTTTCCAAATTTCAGATTTCGTCACATATACGTCAACAGTGGGCGATGTCTTATCTTTGCAGAAGTTTCGCTTTCAAATCCATTGTTACAAGTATCGATATATCCGGTCATTGGGTATAATTATCCATCAGGAAATAATGGAGATATGGGCGTGTTTGCCAAAGCCCAAAACTTGTTGACCTCAAAACTGCGCTTTTCTTGGGGGGGGGGGGGGGGGAGACGCACTTGTCTTTAAAATTGACCATTTTTTGGTTGGTGCATCTGGCTTGGTTTTCTGTTTCAAGAGTGAGTTTAATGTCAATTTAAGATTTATGTAGTTCCCCCAGATTTCACACAAATGTTGTGGTTAATTACTGATAGTTCACGTGTTGATCTAAGCCTGAAATACGCACAAAACTGTCCACTTCCCTCACTACAACTTACTGTAAACTTCTTTTGAAATCGGAATAATTCTGACTGTTAAAAAAAAAGTGTTGGACAAGAGATATTGCAATCTAGTGGGGGAAATGACCGTACAATTAAAACAAAACAAAACAAAAAAGCTGCAGGAAACCACTCTGACGCAGGACCTGGGTGTGTCTCGGTTCACGTTAGGCGTCACCAGGGAGGGTGAATGAAGAACCGGTAATTAGCTTTTGTGGTGTAATGAAGACAAGGGCAGATACATCTATCTCGCACTAGCGTCTAAACTAATTTAAAAAATTCTTGTTCAACGGGGGCTCTCTCCCTCTGAAGATCCCCTGTTGTCCTGCTCTCTCTTAAAGAATTCGAATTTCTGCTGCTGGTCTTCTTTTATGATCTCCAAATGCGAGAGATTTACAGCTAAAAGCTCAGGGAATTCACAAGGAGACGGACTATAACTAATAAAGAATCGGCTATCAAAAACAGAGCCCTAGATCTTGTTGGTCATATGATGTAAACTGTAAACCTGGACAAGTTCTAACAGTGATATGGTGATGTACCAGTCTCTGGAGGCCGGGCGGGTTCTATGTCCGTGAGGCTGAACGACTTGCCAGCCGAGTGATTAATTGTTTAATGAACTCAGTAACTGACCTTTCAAACCCTCCGTCATAGCACAGCCCATCCGTGACGCCAGAATTACGAGCATACAATGCATTCCTTGGCAAAGACACTTTAAATCTGAATTAGCCAAATAAGTCTAACGGGTTTGTTTAAACTTAAGTTATTGTACGGGTATTCAGGAGTTTAATAATTGGGGCGTACCCGGAGCTGGGTCAGTGTCGTCATACCTCCGCCCACCCCGTCATCAACATCACTATCTCTATCTATCTATCTATCTATCTATCTATCTATCTATCTATCTATCTATCTATCTATCTATCTATCTATCTATCTATCTATCTATCTATCTATCTATCTATCTATCTATCTATCTATCTATCTATCTATCTATCTATCTATCTATCTATCTATCTATCTGTCTATCTATCTATCTATCTATCTATCTATCTATCTCTCTATCTCTCTATCTCTAATCTACCTATCTATCTATCTATCTATCTATCTATCTATCTATCTATCTATCTATCTATCTATCTGTCTGTCTGTCTGTCTGTCTGTCTATCTATCTATCTATCTATCTATCTATCTATCTATCTGTCTATCTATCTATCTATCTATCTATCTATCTATCTATCTATCTCTGCCCGTCTTATGTTCTCTCTCTCTCCCTGAACGCACACACACACATGAACACCCACTCACACACACACACACACATACACAAATGCTGGGTTTACTACCAGTACCAGACACAAGTAGGCCAACAGTACAATTATCTATTCCATGTAATGCAAAACTTCCTATCTCCATCATTCAAGAATACTGATATCATATTTCATTCTTTTTGTACCGTCATTTTTCTGAAGTTTTGAAATGCTAAACACCTGCCCTTACATGACATTCCATTTAAGATATATGCAAATACATGTAATTCTCCTAGTTTGACACCATGTAGATGTGGGGGAAGGGTGAGGAAGGTTGTTTTTTTTGGGGGGGGGGGGGGTCTTTTGTGTTGAATTGAAAAGAAAGCGAATAGCTGTGTGTTTAAAGTGAAACATAAATGTTATCTAACCTACAGAGGAAAATGTCGGCGTACGTGTTGCGTGTACTGATAAAAGATCAGGCACTTGCAAAGCAGGAGCTGAATGGACGGGGAATCAGTGAACTGTCACAAAAACTAGTGGGGAAAATTGCCGTGCAGGTTTTGCGTAGTCTGGCAAGTTTTTAAACTACCGGATTCAACAAGGTCTCTGATTCAACACTGCCACCGTGTACGTGGGGGGAAAACACTGTATACGCCAGTCTAGTTCAAATTCACTTTTCAACATCATTTTATAGAATGAAATGTGTTGTATTTTTTTGTCTGGGGTATAATTCTGTATGACTAATAGTTTCTTTTGGTCCTCACGGAATAGACTTTGGGTATAGAATAAAGTAGAACACCGCTAGAAATGTTATTTGTGTCTCGTGTAAAATTTTGTTTTTCGCATGTGCTGTCTTCTTTCGTAGCACTGCACAGCAGTAAAACAGCAATGGTTGTCCTGGTAGATCTCCTAGCGCGATTTATAGGCGGACACTCCTTTGTACTGATCATGTGGCTGGTGGAGGCTTGTCGGAGACTTGCCGTTATGTTATGTGCTGTTATGCGCATGGACTTCGGCAGTTTCACCATGTTGTGAAAAACACCAATGACGGCAAGTCCAGCACTTTAACCAGAGAACATTTTTGTCACCTGGCAGGTACGAGTAGAACAAATTGACCACTTTCCGATCTGAGGGGTTGGAAAGGCACGAGGAAACGAGGTGGAGCAAATGAGAGAGAGACAGAGATTGAGACAGAGAGAGAGAGAGAAAGAAAAAGTAAGACATTTATCCATTAGTTCCTAGGATGTCTGAATGAGATAAACACACTTTATTCTCTCTCACCAAAAGTGCACTCTGATAATATCAATAATTATATTGATTTGTCGGTGCATGGTAATGTTCCCATCTACAGCAGTACAGGCGTGGTTTCCTGTTTTTGTCTGAGGCAGGAATTATTTCTAACCTCTGCAAATATCAAATCTTTACCCGGAGATAAAGGAGTGAGCTTTATGAGTGTGTTACAGAACTGCAAGAAACTGTCTGGGAGTTACACACGCCAAACACACTCTCAAACACAAACAAAAGGAAACTCGAGGGCATTCGATGATTTTGTGTGGATAGACAGAAATAATACAATCCCAAGTGTGAGGATAAAGTTGTTATCCCCTAACTGAACAGTAATATTGTGCTGTCGCTGCATTTCACCCGAGGAATTCAGTTCTACACAAATTCTGCCATAATATACATGATTTATCTTCATCTTGCAGCTTGAACCATTATTAATTTTATTCGTTCCGCCTCGTGGAAGGGATTAAACCCCCTTTCATCTGCCCTTCTCCCTTTTTAACTGTTAAGGACATAATGAAATCTAGCCTTGGGGGATAATGCTCTTGAAGAAATACGTAACCTCTGCATACAGAGAACGGCTCGCTTTATGTGTACAAAGGTAAAATGAGGTCAACAGAAATGACGAAAGGGTTGTAACTTTGCAAAGTTCCGCATTAGGGAGGCATCCAACAGCAATATACGATAAATTCCAAAAGAGTTACAACAATGGAAGAAATCCGGCAGTCTTTCGGATATGAAATACATCGTCAGGTCACAAGAAACAAATGAAAAAATCGTCTGAAAATGAAAAAAAAAAAAGAAGAAGAAAGAAGAGAGACTGGCATAATCTTGGATGTCAAAGCCACAGATAAACCACAGATAAACCACAGATAAACCACAGATAAACCACAGATAAACCACAGATAAACCACAGATAAACCACAGATAAACCACAGATAAACCACAGATAAACCACAGATAAACCACAGATAAACCACAGATAAACCACAGATAAACCACAGATAAACCACAGATAAACCACAGATAAACCACAGATAAACCACAGATAAACCACAGATAAACCACAGATAAACCACAGATAAACCACAGATAAACCACAGATAAACCACAGATAAACCACAGATAAACCACAGATAAACCACAGATAAACCACAGATAAACCATACACTTGATGGTCAATGTGTAATAAAACAGCAATAACTAATGACAACCACAGATAAACCATACACTTGATGGTCAATGTGTAATAAAACAGCAATAACTAATGACAACCACAGATAAACCATACACTTAATGGCGTCAAGTCCAAATTTTTCCAAAATCAATAAATTATTCTTGTCAAAAAAAAAAACAACAGACTTCCTTGGGGAATTAATCACAATTATCACCCAATATACGGTTCAGATGACAGCTCAGGGGTTAATTCTAAGGTTCTAAGGTTCCACAAACTGGGCACTGATTGGTATTTTCACTTCAAGGAAGGTATTTTGAGCAATCACCCCCCCCCCCCCCCGTACTCCAAACCCACCACGATAATCATCCCCTTAGAAAGACAAAGTTGTAAGTCCCTTCCGTCAACTTCCGAGAAATCGAGGATTGAAGTTTCATGTGTTCATAGTTATTTAGGGCAGAGAATTTTTTTCTTTTTAATAATACTTACAAATTACACACCGAATCCGCTTGATATTTTGACACACAATGGAGAAGGCCCATAGAAGTAGTGTGTAGTGTGTAACTCAATTCAGCCTAAAAGTGGAGATAGGACTTTGTCATTCTAAAGGGACGCAATGGTGCAATCGACCTGCAATCCAGTGACCTAGTTTTATTGTACGGCTATTAATTTTTATTGATTTCTCTTTTATCAGTCTTAAGTCACGGAGACGGAAACTCTGGCAGCGCTACAGTCATGGTTCTGTCTGTTCATCCATTTGTTGGTCGGTCTGTGAGTTCATGTATCAATCCGCCCAAGTATTATCTATCCACCTATATGTGTAATGTCTAGCTGCCTGGTGAATGTGTTATCGATGATAATAAATCTTCATCAAGATCCGTTTTTATTTCATCCGTCACTGTGTCACACACCCAAAAAAAAGGAAGTAACTGCTTAATTCTGAAAGTATTTTTTCAAACATCATTCTATCATGTAAGCCTCTTTCACACATTACAGGCTACAAACATGCACAAGCACGCACGCGCGCGCATACACACACACACACCCACACACTATTCTGCTTACTATGAACGAAAATCATGGAAACACGACCTAGTGACTCACGAAACGTGTCAGGTCTCCTAGCAAGAGATCTCACTCTCGTTCATCGATCACAAACGGATCGCGAAATATTTTGGCACAGACTATAATTTGCTGAGCTCATGTCTTTGATGTCCTAAATTGATTCAGCCCATCAACCTTGCACACAATATTTCTCTATCCTGTATGTAAATCGAAGGCTGCACTCCACCGGCAACCACTTGAGCTGAGCACACTTGTGGAATATTCTGAGGGTTTTGTTTTTTTAATTAATTGGTCAAAAGTATTTGCCGTTTGCTCCCGGTAACTGACGCTAAGGTTTAATAGAGGCGACGTCACTTATAGATCAGGAGGCGTTACACTCGCCAGTCAGGAGCCGGCATTGTATTTTGTGCCAGGTTTTTATCGTTTTCAACCAATACATGAGGATTGTGCAGAAAAGAAAAAAAAAAGAAAAAACGTACTAGTCGGGGAATTATATCGTACTGAATCGGGTGACGATCAAATCGAAACCAGGCTACTGGTGTAACTTCAATTGATGCTGTAATTATAGTACACATTTATCCAGCTGCGTGTGTGAAGTTATGACAAGATTATATCAAGGCTGGTAGAACAGCTGCAGCTGCGTTTTGAACATGCGCATCAGGATTGGATTACTGCTGAACTGCAAGGCAGTCTACATTCCCGGGGTAAACTGGAAGGGGGTGGGGGGGGGGGGAGCGGGAGGATTATACTATGCGACAAAATTGATGAAACTCCTCTTTCCTGTCAACAATTTTAGACCTTAAATGAACCGCCCAGTATTGAGTATTTTGTCACACTCTTTGCCTTGTTGTTGGCCTTTTCCAAGCCCTTTGCCCCATTTTCTGGGCCAACAATAGGACAAAGGGCTGGGGCAAATTACTCAGATTTTCCAGAAGGCTGCATCTTTAATATTGGCAGGTGCTGAGAAGCTGTACGTTACATCCAGTTCTGACACAAAAACGATCAAAAACGATCTTTCTTTCGTTATTGTTTTGTTGCAGCCGTTGCTGTTTTCATTTCAGTTTTGTAGATGGTCTTACAAATTAATGGTCTCACGTACTGAGAATGGGAAACACCAGGTTTCTATACTGGGTCATAAAATTGACACCGAAGAGAAGAGGGAAAGACCAAAAGACACCCGGAGAAACACAATAGAAAAAAGATTTTTTTCGACAACCAGGCAGCAACTGGCAGGAATCAGAGCGGCTGGTAGAGGCTTGAGCAAGATGATGGTCGGATGTGTCCAGGTGCTGGAGATGTTAAGTAACTCAGTCAAATTCCTCAGCTGCCAGACAACACCCAACTCTGCCACTTACAATGAGAAAAGACCATGATCATTGTGTTCTCTTTATAGCACAGTGAAAAACTGAAACGTCTCTCATTATACCATATTATAAAGGAAGTAAGACCTCCAGTGTAACCATGAAAGGGTTTTTAACCGCTGAGATTTGAATTCTACAAAATATCGTATTATGCATAGAAAGGCGTAAAGGCGCACACGGATATATTTTAAAAGGTCTTGGAAGTTCGCTATTTTGAGTATTTTTGTTGATTTTGGGCCATAACTGAGTTGAACACAAGAAAGTGTTCCGACATTTTGAGCCGGAAAGAAAAAAGACCATTAATTTTTCTTTGGGCAAAATTAAAAAGCATGACCGGAAATTTCGTTCTGCGCCTCAATTTTACACATTAGTGAGCGGAGTTCAACTTTAAAAACCACATCACTATAAAGGACGTCAGGCCTCCAATGGAATCATGGAAAGCTTTTCAACCGCTGAGCCAAAATTCTACAAAATATCGTATTATGCACAGAAAGACTTAAAGGTGTTCGAGGGCATGTTCTTGAAGTCCGCTATATTTTTAATTCACGCACTTTCATCGATTTTGAGCCTCAACAGAGTTGAATAGAAGAAAATGTTCTGACATTTTGAGCTGGGGAAAAAGACGCATTTTTTTCGAGTAGAATTATATAAGTATGACAGGAGATGTCGTTCTATCCCTCAAGTTTTCACATTAGTCATCAAAACTCAATTTTAAATATCACATAATTATGTGTATTCTCCGAATCACCGGGGCCAACTAGTTAGAACAATCAATTGTACAGGTGAACAGTGACGCCATTCTTTTACTATCTCCTTCTGCTCCAGCTAACCTCCTCCTCGTCATCAACTGTAAACTCGTGATCTGGCTTCCCCTCATACAATATGAATCCAGCAGTGCTGGTCAAAAGACAGAATCAACCAATCAAATCGATACACGAAATGCCCAGGAGTGAAATTTGTGCGGTGGTCCAGAGATCTTCCCGATGATAATAATTGTATTCTTGTGATATCTATAGACAGTTGTTTGAAGTCTTTTTTTTTCTGTTGTTGTTGTTGTTTTGTTTTATTACACGTGCATTAACATTTTCCTTTGATTACGCACACATGACGGTACCGGTATGTTTTTAGTTATACTGATTAATTTGGTAAGTGAGTTAGCGATGTAATATTTTGACACTTTGCTTGGCTTAATAGTGGACAGTGGACACTCCTAGCCCAGTGGTCATTCCGGGCCAGCGGACACTTGACTGTCTAAAGTGCCGCCATACGGGAACAGTCTGTACCGGTACACATACGCCAATAGCAAAGCTTTTACGGGTGACTGAAGAAAATATTTGGCATTGTCGTCCGTTTTACATTTTGTTTTACCATTACGAAACCAGTAATCGTACAGACTTTATAACCCAGATAGAAAGACAGAGCAGATTTCATTCTACAAAATGATGTTAAAAATTGAATTTAACCTGGATTAGGGTCTAGGTCTTGTTCAATGGCACATTAGTGCAAACTTTCGGGTTGTTGTTGTTTCACATCTGTTATAGCAATACAGTAGTATAGAAAATAAGGTCAAAAATGCCATTAATTCATTCAAAGTAAATATTGCTGGAGGAACATGTCGGCCGGATATTCGCTTTATTTTCGCAAAACAAACTATTCTAGCCAAAATTGAGTCCTTATATATATAATATGATAACTGTATCAGATTCACAATCGCTTGGACCCCGCGTTGCTAGTTAACAATAATTTTATCCTTCTCCCACAAAGGTCTGAACTTGTATGTAGACAAATTCTGTATCCAATGAACAGATCCAGACTTTGCTATGCTTCCATTCAGTTTCTTAGTAAATGTTAGTTTTCTTTCATTTATGCGCATCATGTCAGTCAGTGCTGTTGTTTCAGACAATGATGCTGCTGGCAGAATTGTCTCTGGATGAAAGAAAATTGATTCAGTTTACGGGACGTCAGTGTTGGCCATTTGTCCACGTGAAGAGTCCATGAGGACGGATATTTTCATGTATACAACATGAGTAATCCCACGACTTTTGCAACATGGCTTTGACAGTAATCGTACGGCTGCCAGCAGGCGATTGGTTGGATTCACTTCTGTTTACAAAAACTCAGACGAGATTAAATTCCGTCGTATAAATAGCTTTGTTCAAAAGCGCCCTCTTTACACCTTAATCTGCCCCCCCCCCCACCCTCACCCCTCTTTTTCTCGGCTCTTTCAGTACTTCAAAAACTGAAAACTTCCTGGGCATTGAGAAATTCCCAGCTGGTTCCCTCTACTATACAAATCAGCTCTTCTAGATAAGTAAAATACAATGTTGTATTGAAACTCAAAATAAATTCCATTGGGCCCATCAAACGAAAATAAATATATAAGCCTCCCGCCCCCGGCAGTGACAGACAGACAGTCAAGAAAAGCGCGTGGCACGTGTTATTTCTCAGCTTTACACGTGACTCAGACGATATCTAGGCCTGGATTTTTAATTTTTTTTTAATAGCACTGACTTGACAAACCAGATCTGAGACTTGCAGGTTCAGAGTTTGCTGACTCATTTGCTCGTTGCTTCTGTCAGAAATAACACAGAAAACTAGGCCAGATAACTACCAGAATAATATAATACTTGTTGATCTATTAGAAAGGAAAGTGCAGTAAGAAACATCATTTATCTTGCCGCCATCAGCTGCCTCTCAGTCCAAGATACCAGCAAATTACCATGTTTTGAACCGTAGTAGCGAATATTTCAAGTTATCATATAGATTTGAGATACGAAACTGCGGTCATTCCTTGTTTTCCTTGACAACAGGGCTATAGTCCCCGCCTCATAAGCTATGTACTTTCTTTTTTTTAAATTTTTCTCTGGAAGGTAAAAATATTGTTATCTAATGTGTTATGTTATTTATAATGGGCTGATATTCCTCGGCTGTGCTGCTAGAGTGGCCGCTGTTCGTCCTACCAACCATGATACCAACTTTTACTGATGCTGCTGCAAATATAACTACTACCACTCTGCTCGGCGACCACTGTCACAGCTGCTACCCTAACCACCACCACAACAATTCTGCGCTGTTACGGAACACGACCACAAACGCTACAACCAAATTTAACAAGAGACATAAAAAAAAAGAATATTTCGTTTCGTGTCCCGACCACTCGTCTTTTTTCAGTTTCCAATTTGGAGTGACCAAAAGAAATTATTGAAGTTTTACAGAAAATTACAATCCAAATAGAAAGATAAAGCAACTTTTATTCCACCAAACGATGCTAAATCTGAATTTGACCTGGATGGACAAATGCTGTGATTTCCCGTAGCACGGCCGTATTGCCTTGCTGCTGCCGCCACACACAGGACATTACTGACAGGCAAGCAGCTCTTCTGCTTCTAGCAGTAACAACCTGACACTTCCAGTGACCATCACTCCGACAATCAGAACAAGTCCTAAACAGTCAATGGTAATAAAGTGTTCACATACTTGCTAATACACGGTCCTCGACACAACGGACCAATCTGGGTACACCTGACTGTGTTCTATTATTCTATTAATGCATTCTGCTTTCCAAACTGGTTTGTCTGAAACAGGGGGGCGGCCAGAGAATACAAGGGGAAGGGGCGCGTGGGGGTGGGGCTGGTCTCCAACATAGAAGAAGCATTCATGGAAGGAGAGGGCAGGTTTCTAGAGAACGTGAGTAGACTTTTCAATGATGATAATAAGTAAAAGTTTGATTGCAATGACAAGCTGTTACTATGTTAGGTTAGATCAAAATCGTGTTTATCCAATGAAACAGTCAAATAGTTCAAGCAAAATGCAATTTAAATAAAGTTTTCAAACATCAAGGTTTTATCGAAAGTCATTCAATATTCTAATGGTCTAACTCGTGTAAAGGGGGAGAGTGGATTCAGATCGGCCTTATGAAATATACACTGGGTCTGGTGAGAGTGGGGCAGGGGTAAAGAAATAGCCCAGATCGAGTGTAAGTACTTTCTATTGTGGTCCCAAATCCAAAGTGATGCTCATCTGGTGGGATAATGGCTCACGGCTGACTGACCACGCCCATGGAGGTGTGACATTGCTAGTCAGTGACTGTGAACGGTAAACGGTTCACCCTCAGCCTAAAGCTTATCCCGCTACCGAGCTCGGGTGCTGTATAAAAATATATGCGATTATGTGGGTGCGTGACTTTGCTTAGCTATTCGTTTTCGGGTTCAGAAAGGTGAACTATGAACATCATAAATATATCCTTCCTCAGGTTATTAAAATGACTGTATCCTATCGTTTCATGTATAATGGAAATAAGGACGCAGGGGGCGGGGGAGACAAGGTGGGGGAGTAACAAGTCACCGGCCTAAATCAAATAGACCTCTGTTCAGTGGATGGGTAATAAACATTTATTCTAGTTGTAGCCTAGGCGTACACACCAGCCCATTTTCATATGCCGACCACTTGGGTGACGTCGTTCTGTCATTTATTAGTTATAACATTGAGACGTCGCACGCCAGCCAACTCGTAGGGTTTCATTGATATGCAGTGTTGTGGCGTCACGATCCAACTAATCAGCATATCAATCACATGGTCAAAGTCTGAAAAAGACTTTCGTATCACTTGCCATTTTACTTGACAACAACAGCGCAACCATCTCAGCGGTCTGGTGAAATGACGAAAAAAATATTGTACGAAGCCGGGCATGTGGGCGGTGGTTGAGGGGACCTCAGTACTGTGACCCCCAGTGGATGGTCACGCTACTCTGGTTCTCTACGGGATACCACACAGGACGTGTAGTGTGGTGGAAATTTAGTAGTCATTCAGCGCTTTCAAATGTTCGGGGGGACGATGGAGAAAGATGTCTATAGAGGATTCTTACAAAAAGCCAGTTGCTCATGGCAACGATAACGATACGTGAAGTCGTAAGTTTGAGGTTAGTAGTCATTCGCTTTAAAGACACGATGGGCTGTGCTCCTGCTATGCGAATTCACGTTCTGTGATCGTAATGACAAGGATGATCATAGCAAAAACATATTTTGTTGTTGTTGTTGTTGTTGCTTTTGCTGTTATTGTTGTTATACTGTAACTGTCCCCTGTGTTGATTTGGATGGTGATCTTGTGATATCGTAATAACGCCAGCTTTTACACATAGACCAATTTCATAATGTTAAATAGTGTCCCTTTTATACCAAACAGCAAGTTGTATTTGAAATCGAGATTTCACAATCTAGTTAGAGATGTGTATACTCCACAACCCAGGCATGCCTACGTTGTCACAAAAAAAACCATCTCATTACTGCACAAATACATAAATCACGCCCACCTTATATTACATCCATTATATTCTTTCAAATTCTGCGCCTATGTTGGCTTGCCGCTTTCTGTGTGACCATTCAGGGGTCAAATCCCGGATGTGTGACAAGCAATGGAATTTGAACTTGGTTAAGATGTTTTGAACATGAGAAATGATGAACCACAAAGTTAGACAATCACATTGTCCTCCCTACCCCACCCCCTACCCCTTTTCCTCGGAATTGCTATTTAATGTCTAGAAAGTTGCCGTGCATCACGATGTCAGAATTAACGGATGTTCAATTAGACACCACTGTGTCTTCAGTGAATGGGTGGGGTAGCTCTGAGCAGTGTCATTTTAATAATACATTATTTTGTGAGTGGGGGGGGGGGGGTCGGGCAAGGTAAGTGCTAGGGTGAAAATGTCCATCAGATATCCAGACATCAGTGTGAAAGTGGTGCCAGATGATGCAAAAGTGTTTTTTTCAAATGAGAGAGCTTGTATGTTTAAATTTCACCCATGTGTCAGGGGAAGGAGGGGAGATTATAATATATATTGAACATAACTAAGAGGAGGTAAATAAATGACTTTCTTATTAGGTTCCTTCTGGCATGATTGTCAGTACAATTACTGATGAGCTCACCTGCAGCCCCTGCTACCTGCGGGGTGGTAGTGATGATGTGGACTCTCTGACCATGTGTCTGTGGTGGTGTGGCGTAGTAGGTAGCGCTAAACGAAGTTAAAACCATGTTTGCTGGATGAAATTAGAACTCGCTGCCTTGCTGTTGCTGATGCTGTAACTGCTACCGATGAAAGAACATCCTGGTCTGAAGTAGACTCCCCTGCATAATCCGGTCAACGTGTATCGTTACCAATGAGGGACATTTGATTTTTTTAATGTCATGAAATTTTTTTTCCCACTTTCAGCTGTTTGTTTCAGTTTCAGTGCTCTTTTTCCTGGAATGATCAAACACCTGAACATTTTGATGTTATGAACAAACTGTTGTAAACTACAGAACTACACACGAGGTTTATCGACACTGACGTGCCAGATCTTCACAATGTTCGCCAAATTTACGTATAATTTCACAGAATGCACAGGAACCACCGAATTAGCACACAGTTGTCTTCTCTATCAGTTCACAAATTAGCAATATATATTTATTTATTATTTTTTTTTGCCCAGATAGCCCGTCTGGTCGGGTCACCCTGGTAAAACGGCCACTGAGTCTCAGTTTTCTGAGTTCAGTGTTAACACCCCACATGTCTCCATACAAATCAACGTCGCTTTTGGATTTTAATTTTTGTTGTCAAAAATGAGCTTAAGAGGAAGCATGAAGCGTTTGATACAACAGTAACAACATTATTTGTCACTAAAACCAACATTTGGGACGAGGCGTACTGGAAACCATGAGCTAAGATACAATACTGCAATACAGACGGCAATACCGATACTCTTCGGATTGAAAAACAACGACTAAAATACTATTTGTCATGTCAGGCCCATCATTTCAGCTGATATAATTTTATTTTTACTGAATGGAAAACACAGGTATCGGCCCAGGATAGAAAAATGCAGACCGGTCTTCAAACTCCGGAAACATCTCCGATCTGGCCCTAATTTCAAATTGTCCACTCATGTAAGTGTCCCGGGGAAAAAAAAAAGTAAACTGGCTTAAAATTTCGACGGCAGAAACACAAACATTTCAAAAACGGAATCACTAATAGACTATTCCTTCGCTCATATATTTACACGGACTATTTTTCCTCTCTCAAGGCACCATGTCTCAGCACACACGATTCCGGTGCTGTGCCACTTTTGGGTTTCGCCTAATTTTAACATTACGAATATTGCAAAGCTGAGAAAAATCACAGAAAAAAACAACTCAGAAACGCTCATTTGAGAGACAAAATAAAGAATTTATCGTTGTTTTAGTAAAAGTGAAATTTTCTAACACATCGCTGCAAACAAACTGGACTGAAAGAAACCTCACTGTGCGCCAACAACTTCAAATATGATCAGTAGAACATCTGGAATACTGAATTATTTCACAGCAAAATAACACCTGCCAGGTCAATTTCAAAGGGCGCGCCCACGTTGCATTACTGTCAAATACCTGAAATCTTCACACATTCAACAAACCAGCAACGTTGACAGAGATCTATGGTGTATCTGCTGTTGTGTTGTGTTTAGTGTAGCGGCGGCAGCGGACGTTAAACCCACAGGACGGGTTTACTCTGCCAAACCTTTCCTGGCGCGGCTGTAACTTGGTGTTCGGCGTGTGGTCGCCCTCACCTTCCGTATAACTCCAAAACAGCTTGTGGGGAGTGTTTCACTGGGGAGTATCGAAGCTCAACAATCATCCTGCACGGTTTCATAATTCTTTCACTTGATGCTAATATGGAGTATCAACAGAAAAAACGTTACGATATCATTATCACTCCTTTCTTTAGTTATCCATTTGATGACAATAATATGGTGTAAATTTCTAATTTCATACACTTCTTATTGATGACCGGCTTCAAAACGCCGTCACATAAAATTCATTGAAGGATTCAATATTGCTAAACGTTCATAAATTCTGAAATATCCTCTAGCTACAACTGTAACTGATGGCATCGAAAGTACAAATTTCATGGACGTTAGCGTGGTCTGCATTCACCACATAAAGAGTAGACAGAATCGATCTAAGCTAAGGTGACGTGGTATCGCGCGGGTTGAGAACGTGTAGGTAGATAGGTAGGATGATATAATTAGAATTTTGGCAGGTTACAGGTGCTAACTAGTATATTTATTTGTTTCGAAACTGCATTGATCAACACCGCCATTCCTACTGTTGTCAGAATTTGCAGAGCACAATTCTCATACCATCAAATCGACGGTTGCATTCTTGCACTAATAAAAGCATGAACATTTGATGTGCTTGATGCGTGCATCTCGATAAATGTTCTGTTTTGTTGCTGTTGTTGTTCTTGTTGTTTTGTGTGCTTGTGTGTGCACATGTGCACATGTGCACATGCACCTATTGCCATGGCATCCTACATGTATATTGTAAACAGTCGACACGACACTCTCCAATGACTAAGACAGAAAGTGGTGCAATATTCCAGCTGTCACTTTGTATGACATACAGAATCCATCCTGCTGTTACCTTTAAAAAACATGTTTATGGCATTTACAGACTGTTTGATATTGATATACGATGTTTGAAATAATTGTTTCATGTGACTTAAAAAGTACTACGGACTGTCACACATATAAAGAAATATTGATTATGTGCATTCGTTTCCTCTTTATAGTAGACTTTTTTGGGGGGTCAGTGGCCAAGAGGGCCAAACACGTTGAGCTCAGCCTAACTCGAGCTACAACCTAAGAGTCAAGTATGCGAAGGCAAAAGGAAAAGAAAAAAAAAACACTTTTTTAAGGAGTTCCGTAGCGTGCAATGACTGGGACAGTGACAGTGCCCATGGCTCCAAACCTCACATAAATACGAAAGACAAGTCTCAGAGAGAAAATAAGACACATTTGGAGGGGGGGGGGTGTTGATTTCTCTCATATCTGTTACAGAGCACCAGCGCCAGGACAAACACCAGCACCAACACAACCTTTCTTGTGTTTCACACATATCCCAGCTGGCATCCCTACGGAAATCCCACGTGGAGGGCTGACGTCAAGTTTGTACGTATAAGAATTACATCCTTCCTTCATAGATCAGCTGGTTTCGACATCGGGCCGACGTCGGCTTGATTTAGGGAACCCATTCCTTTGGCAATCTTACCAAACCTGCGGAAATTGTACTTTACCTACAGAAGTCCTATACAAATCTATATCGGAGTGACGTAAAGATGCTCAAAGGGATTCCACCGCGTTTAACTGTATAACCCAAACACAATTTTACCACTGGTGATATTTCACTTGTTGCCTCTGTTTATTCTTTGTACAGTTTCCATCTCGTGAGTACCAAACGAAACTACTAACTGCTGGCGTAAAATTATAACCAAAATAGAAAGGTAGAGCATATTAATTTCATTCTTTAAAAAATACTGTTGGCAAGTGAATTTGGCACACATTGTCATGATACAGACTTTATCGGTAAAATGGCAGAGTTATCAAGTGTTGCATTTCATTGTGCTGACTTGAATGGGAGATATTTTATAAATAGGACGTATTTCTCCTGCCCGTTATTAACGTTTTTCATCCACTGGGCCTGTCTATTTGTAGGTTTGAATCACGCTAGCCAATCCGCCAACAAGAGCAGAACTTGCCAGATAATGCCAGCCATTCAAGTTCAGACCTTTTGACTTCCCCTTGAACTACACAATAATCTATCAACCAAACTCACGCACTAAACACAGCATTCTGTGTCAGAAATATCAGATAACGTTGGCATTTCAGCTGCCACAAAGCATACATTTGTTCTGACTTAAAATAAGATTGTCCTTTTTCCCCCTGAGAGAATACATTACCAAAAGTTCAGTCTGTGGGATTTCAGTTCTCGTGGCCGATTGGAGACACTTTTAAAAAGTGCCTACTTAATGTAAATGTGCGGGTTTGGTCACCGGAGATTTCGCTTTAACCGACGCCGATATTTTTGTTCTTGGTCCAAGTAGTCGCCTTTGTAATTTCTGCAATCTAGGTATCGATAGTCAACATCGATTTTCGCCCACGGCGCACATTACCGATTAACTCGCTTCACGCTCCTCTGCACTTTATGCCATGAATTGCTATTACTAATGTTAGCGAACGATTAATGTCAAAGTGTAACATATGACGATGTTTTTAACTTTCATAATTTACAATGGTGTTTTTAGAGTTGAGTGCAGAGTGCTGGCAGTGGCAACAACTACAGTTGGCATACTCGGATCTGCTCCAAGGGATGGCAGCTGAAAAAAAACTGACAGAAGGGCCAAAGGAGTGACATAGCAAAGAGATTACATAAACACCGTTTCAAGGGAGTGACACTTAGAAAAAAAAAAGACATTTCAAAGAAGTGACATAACAAAGAAATGACAGTTCAAAAGTTTATTATTGTTCTCCAGAACTCAAGAAAGACTAACAAAGACCGAGTCGAAGCCACGGGAAAACAAATAGGCCTAGATAGATAAAATTATCGTATCCCACAGAATGTCTTATCCACACAAAATATTTAAAAACACCGCGAAGAGTTGGGAGGCCAGTGGGCTGCAGTTCTTGTCCTCCCACAGAAAATAATGACTGTTGTTTCAGGGTGGTGATGGTCGATGTGTCCTCTAAATTCTAGCCTGTCTTTACCCAGCTGGGATTTCACGAAATCATACTTATCTATTAAGGACTAGAAATGCTGAAAAATCAAATTTCATCTCCAAGTGAAGAATGTACAGAAATTATTGTCATGTTCGTGATTTGAACTGCGAGCACGAACACAATGTTGAAGAATAATCCACTTTCAGGTTTATTCCCTTTCTTTTTCCTTGAGTGCAACTTTTGCTAATGCTCTTCGCCAATGTTCCCTCTAATTGTCAGTGGCCCTCAAAATCCTACGGTTGTGCAATTTGTTTTGTCCTTATGACAAAAGTATGTGTGCATTGAATGTTTGTGCAAATGTAAACTTGAAACTGTTCCTAGATCATTCTGGGACTGCCTGTCTCTCATGGCTAATAAAACTGTATTGGCATTTTTAACATGGTACAATGATGATTGCATTCTAGGAAGTGTTATTAGAAACAATTAGCTGTGAGATTATATTTCATTGGCTGTGATTATTAATTAATACGTTATTTCAGCTAACTAACCTTTTATGTACACATTATTTTTTTTTTTTGCCAGCCGGTTGCAATACGTGTGTGCACGCACACGCTGGAAGCTTACGGGGAAAGGGGTTCTTCGCATGCGATAAATTAATACACCTGTCCATAACGCTGTTCATTTTTTACTGGTAATCTGTCAGCTACCTTGAAGTGATGACATGAAAATTAATAAAATACTACGTCAAGATAAATGGAGCACTGCAATAAGCTACATTCAACAAGTGCCCTTTTGAGGGCTAACAAAGAGCCCTTTTGAGGGCTAACAAAGAGCCCTTTTGAGGGCTAACAAAGAGCCCTTTTGAGGGCTAACAAAGAGCCCTTTTGAGGGCTAACAAAGAGCCCTTTTGAGGGCTAACAAAGAGCCCTTTTGAGGGCTAAGATGGCGACTATGAAGGATGACAGAGGAAAGGAAGAAAAACAAAAACAATAAGAAGAAAAGAGTGGCGCTAATGCAAAGAGCAACGCCCCCCCTCCCCCCCCCCCCCCACCACCATTCCCCCCGCCCGGTCTCCACCAACATACCTCACAGAAGCTGTGCTGTCCGTACGTTAAATGGCCAATTATTAAATTATTTAATGGGTATGTGACATTGATTAGCTATCGATATCATTCAAAGGAATCCCTGTCAGCTGTAAAATCAACTCATTTACTAACAAGGAAAAAAATGTGCCCGAATTTTGGGCGTGGAGTATCAGATTCTCGTGACTTCATATTTTGTCAAGAGTACAAGTTTGCCTAGTCCAGGCCTAACTTATCATACAATGCATATCCAAACAGATCACTGTCTACTGTCCAAAGCAAGCGCTGTCCACCCTGAAAACTTGTATGTTTTCTGTGGTCCTCAAGCCAACAATCTTGCACTTGTCAAGCCTATAGCAGACAGCCTGAAGAGGTAAACTGGTGTAAATTATGAGGTACTCGCTTGCGAACTTTGGATACGTTTGAAACGTTACCCGATCCACGTCCATATTTAAACAATGTAAGATGTGACTGGTGAAGATGTGTTACAGACAAAATTTACATATTACATGAACAATTTGTCTTGAACATTTTGTCTTCGTTGTCGGGGTAAGATAGAACTATGTTACAATATGAGGCCCAAGGATAAGGAGGATAGTATACACAGGACGCGCCAAACTACTGCAGATCCAGAAAGTTTCTATAATTCACGATTTAGGCCTACTGTCCATGGTCCAGTTTTTTGTTCTAAATTGTACATTGCAAATTCTGTTTTATAAAAGTGATGATTATGCTAAGGCTTTAAAATTATGGAGAGAGAAAAATAAACAGTCGGGGTGTGGATCTCAAGGAGAGGGTCGATTTCTCCATAACTCGCCAGTTCAAACTTGCGTCATCTAGTATACTCCCGGTCCTTGATCTCCTAAACCTTCTGTAAAACGTAACTTTTTCGGCTAATTTTCCCGCCCATAAACCTCTTTGTGTGGGCTCCATGACACACTCGGGGTCATTAACTGTGGGAAAAAATGCAGAGAAAGGGAACATTCAGCATGAGCTTAAATTATCTCATCTCGATGGACAATAAAACTGTCCCAGGCTATCGCTCTGCACCTCAGTGACTCAGTGTAAAGCGTATCGGAAAGTACTGCTTCCTTAAAGAAAAGATCCTACTGTCTCCAAATAGGCCTACTCACAAATTATTTACCCGTGTTGTCATTGAACGTTTGGCCATCTGGGACAGTGATGACGTAACTTTTAGGTCATGTTCTGTCACATTCTCTCGGCTCATTAGTCTGTCCAAACCTATCTGGCCTTGCCATATCAAAATAAGGCTTATTATCAGAGGGATTTATCACCATTACTGTTTCATTATACCTGTACTTCTCATTGGATAGCACGGTATTATTTGGGTCATGAAGGTTTCTATTACTCGATTCTATTGAATATTCTTGAATGAGTAGTCTCCCTAAACAATGCACGAAGGGGTATGAAATTGTTTCAGGACCAAGTCAGTCAAAAAAAATATTTTTTTTGTTAAGAAAATAATTCAGCCCAGTTATGGTAATTTACCGTAACCGCTTCTGTCTGCTGATTTTTTAGGATTGCTTATACAGTTAAATATGACAATCTATTTAAATTACAGAGTTCAGAATATAATGACTAATATTATTATTACGACCCCAGAGCCATAAAAGTTCTGCTTACACCGTTTTCTCGGAGGGCCATGATTTAAGCAACTTGAAGCTGACTTTCTAAAAGTAAAACTGGCTGCCCCCAGATGTTTGCTTTGCTCTTCTGTGCAATGATTGGTTTGTTGACATTACCAAAATACACACCGGTGTCGATATTCACGGGAATCGCTGGTAAATTTATCGGAGACTTCAGAATAATGGGGGATAATCGGTGTCACCGATCTTTTGGATTTGTGCCTGACCCGAGTTAGCCTAAATGTTATTAATTACGTGGGAGGATGTAAAATTGTAACAAAGAAAGTTTATGAACATTTCTGATGTCTGACAGGAAACCTGTGCTGTTTGATGTCAAACCCTCTTTGACTGTTGTTCATCCAGGGCCTAGGGCAGAGGTTCCCAACTTGTTCTGCCCCCTTTACCTCGGGCAACTTCTCCTAAGTAACTTTACGCCTACCCTGTTCTGTTCAGTAATTTGAGAGTTACACTCATTTATGCAACCGACAATTACAGGGAAAGAGGAAATCATGAAATAGGAAACCAGACCGTAACAAAACCAGGTGAAAATCAAATTTTCTTTTCAACATCATCTCTTTTTGTTCTTGTTTCAATTACCGGTATAATTAAAATTGATATGACCGCAGAATGCTCCACTGTCCCGTCAATACCTTTGAAGTGTGGGCGTAAATCTAACACTAAAATGTTATGTTTATGACTTGAATTATGGCCACCCCCACACCCCTTCTCTCCCCCCCCCTCCCCCCGCACACAGACACACACCCACAGCTGTTTAACACCGCTTCTTAATAAAAGTGTATAGATTTCCTTCCTCACGAGCCACGGAAAAAAGTTGTAAATTTTCTACTCCATTATGAAAGCGGTTGTTACTGCACGTAGTAGGCATCCCGTTTTGCCCCGTCTTTATCCTCAACCCTAAATCTTATCGAATCCCTAACCCTACCCCTTACCCTTTAAACCAAAAAACAGGAGGGAAACAAAAAGGAAATCTGAAAGACTAATTAATTAATTCAGGCTGTTGTTAGGAATATTACGGGAGGAGCTCTCTAGCTCTGGAGTCACAAAAGGCTCTAAAATACGTACCCCTAGCGCAAAAAAACACTTGGGGGACGTACATACTTGAAACAACATTCTTTTCTCAAGGACCTGGACCACCAGCCCGCCCACGGAGGCTCCTAGACTCGTGACTTAATGACGTACATGTACATCTGCTACAACCAAGACCTTCATTACGTCGTCGTTCACCTCTGTTCTACCATGAACTCCACAATCTTTACCATCATCGTTTTAAATAACGAGTGTAAACGATTGAAACATAGAGAACACGCCGCCAATGGGAGGAAGAGGAACATGAGTAGTTAGGGCGGGGGGGGGGGGTGGCAGAAGAGGCTGCGATCTGATCTCATGTGTGTGTGTGTGTGGCATTGTTATGAATATGCACTGGTCACAGCTCAGTGCACTCAAAAACATCAGTTTTGACCTCATTGCTGTCAACATTTCACGCCGCGGCCGCGCAAAGTTTATTTGGGGTTAGCTGTTCTTCATGTTAGGGGACCGTAGACTCATTACAAAGCCGAAGAGAGAAAAGTCTGCCTTGGGTTCACTGTGGAAAGTACCACGGTCCTCTAATAACAGCTGCTTATTTGAGAGTAATACATGGACATGCATGTAGGCTACATCTATTGCTGGTGTGAGCATATGTACTAAAGTTTACATAGTCATATTTACTCCCGGGGGGGGGGGGGGGGGAGGAGGGTGATCTGCTGGCTACAGCGAAAAATGTTTGATTGTTTGGTTAGACAGACAGAGGATGGATAGAACGTAGGGAAAATAGTGAAGGGTGGCGGAAGGTCGGAGAGATGGAAAAGAATAACAGGGAGAGGGGAGATGAAGAGATGGAAGGTTGGAGGGCTAAAAGTAAACCAGGAAGAAAAGGAAAAGGTGGATGAAAAGAAGGAGGAACAGCAAACAAAAAATAAACACAAGTGGAAGGGGAAGATGGCGGGAAAGTGGCAACACAAAGGAAGAAAGAAAGAGGAAAAGGTAGGGGGAAAAAAAAGAGGGAACGAAAGATGGATAGAGAGCAAGAAGTACAGAATGAAAGAAATGAAGAAAAAAAAAGCAAATTTATGGAAAGAAAGAAGATAATAATACATGTCCACATATATATGTCTATATTGTAGTTGAGCTCGGGGTGGATCACACTAACAAAGTAACAGGACACCCAGACAACAATATAAAAACAAACCAACACCACTCATTACTGAACATTAGAGTATAAGTTTTAGTATGATAAAAGTGCATGGACATGTAAAAGTTACAGTATCTCAATAGAATAAAACCTTACTAAAAGTCATTGCAGAACGTTCAGAATGAATGATAAAGCTGTTATGAACACACACAAAAAAATCACCGTGCAAGTAAGAGCAGTTCATGCACAAGGTAGTTGGTAGGTTGAAGACTAGGTCAGGTCAGATTTACAGATCCTTCCGGAAACTCACTGCCACTTTCTTGCACTGAGCACCATTTCCTTGTCTGGATAATTCCACAGCCATGTATTTCATAAGTTAATCTTTTCAGGCTCATCATTATCACAATTGCACCAATTTGCACAGCTTTCAAAGCCAGACTCTCTCCTCTGGGGCTATGTCTTTCTGTTCAGATCTGTCATTTTACCAAAAAAAGACAGTAAATGCTAAAAGATGTATAAAAGTCAAATTCCTTTTTGTATCAATCATTTCAGCGAGTACAATGAGGAGTATAATCCCGCCAACAACCCGATGCGTAGGATTGATATCAACTTTGCACATAGAAATGACACCATTGTTACATAGATCTGCTGGTTACAACATCATGCTGACATCGATTTGATGTAGGGAACCCATCCCTATGGTAATCCTACAGAAACCTACATCGTATTGATGTAAGGTTGGTAGCTGAGATCTTTCTATCTATCTGGGTCACAATTTTGTACAACTAACAATTTATTTTATTTTGATCATCACAGACTGGAAATTGTAGGAAGAATAAAAAGTGGGCAGGAGCAAAATTTTATTTGCATCTCCTGTAAAACTAAAAGTTTTGGATTTGGCATATACTGGCTTTTTCCACGAGTCGGCACCACAGAGTTTGTATTCTGTTTACTTCTCATTTGTCCCATCTTTCACAATCTCAGACACCACAAGTAAGATAATAATGTACAAGAAAGGAGATTTGACACATTTCAGAGTTATGGCTTTCATTATTTAGTAAAGACAGACATTTCAATATTCCCAAAATAATTGATTATAATTTATATCTTGATGTCTTTCTCATCAAAGGGTGAAAGACCCCAGACCAGAGAAAGACTACATTTCACTTTTGACCACACAAAGAATTTGCCACTAGACATTTTTTATTTGAACTTTCTTAATAACAAAATGTAAGAACAAAAATTACACCTTCAAATATCTGCTGATGATCTCAGTATATCCTCAATTTCTACATTCTTTGGCAATTCTCCTTGCTATGCAATGTAAAGTGATTTGCTGCAAGTAATTCTGTATTGCAGATAATATATATACTTTGTAATGACTATCACAATCATATTTCCCTCATGCTCAAATCCAAACCAGATTAGCACATCCATGGGCATACACAACAGCACCAATACCACACCTCAACTGACCGGTCCAGAAATACATCCACTTTTTGTTTTCAAACAATCAATGTATAAGACAGAATAACAACAATTGAACTTAAAAAAACAAACACTATCACAGTGACTTGACGTAAAAATAAACGACAAACCAAAACCCATATTAAAAATACCCTTGAATATTGGGGTGTCCCAAAAGCTGCAAGTGCAAGCATAAATAAAATATTATTATGGACTTTTACATCTAGCATAAATAATTGTAAAAATTATGCCACTTTGTCAAAATAAATGTGAGATTCTTCTATGGCAAATAAACATTCTCAATAGTCCCATGCATGGCTAAGGGTTTAGGTCACCCTTTGACTGTATCAACAGTAAAACAGCTGTACAAAACAGCAGAGTACAATAATGTAACACAAGAGGTTTGTAACATCAGTAACATTTAACCTGAGGGTGGCATGACACAACAGCTGAACACAAGACCTGGTTCTGTCCACACAACCCTCAAACATTTGGTGGTTTAGTCTCATGCCCAAACTCCTCCTTTTCACCATCCCTCTCGTATGTGAGTGGATTTGACGAAATCTGGGTTAAGGTGAGGAATCTGGTAATTCCTGAGAAAATCCTTCCAAAGGGGAACGTGTTTCTATAATATTTGAGATTTGCTTATAAAATGAAAGACAAGCCATTTTTCTGCATTCAGTTAAAATGTTATGCGTGAAATTGTATTAGAAATATTTTATTTTGTTTTTTTTTTAAAGAGGTATAAAAATTTCACCTGTAGCCCAGTTTTGTCAGATCCACCCACATAATTATTTCAAATCAAAATTGAAGGGCTTAGGTCTACACCATGTGCAAGTCCATCTGGATTGCAAAACAAATTGTGTTGTTACACAGAAAGATCAGCTACCATACTGTCTTCTCTGCAAATCTCATGAACCCACAACTGTTTTAGAGTGAAAAATCTTGAAAGAGCTGAAGTTTGTGGGGTCAAAGAGAGCATAGAGAACAGTTTTCAACTCCATATCTCAGTTGTAGCATTTTGTGACCTAGGCAATATACAGATCTAAGTCTCTCTACAGAAGCTGACCAATACTTTATGATTGAAGAATGAGATTCAATGGCCTAACCACTCTACTCGTGAATCAAGCAAAGATAACAAAATCACAACTACAAGAAACTGCCCACTATATCCCACCTAAGACTGCAACATATGCAATGTTTGAGAACCACAAGTTAAATATTACAAAAACTTTTATCCATTTCCCCCTTCTACCACCAATAGACACATAACCTATACTGCAGTGCAATGATTATAACCCAAAGTTTTGCTTGACATGCATAAGTTGTCTTGAGCGTGTCTAGTCTAAACTCATTCTAAGATGTCAAACTTTCTTTTAATTCACAAAAGACCCTTTCATTTATGAAACTTAATACCAGACTTCAATAAGATATTTATGGTAGACATTGTTTAAATGACATTTGGGATGTGAATGTAAAAGAAAATAGTAGCAACTCAGAAATAATGACAGTTTTCACTGTGGCAGTAAACATAAAACAAGATATAAAATATAATAACCAATATCTACAATGTATAACAACATGAACTAAAAATCTCTCTCATTTATTTCAAGTTTAAGAAATTCATAAAGCACATATACTGTGAGATTATTTTTGAAAACATTTTTTTTCCAAATAATATGTAAAAATTTCCTATCAAATCAATACTACAGCTCTGATTGTCTGCCAGTCAACAAAAGGTATTCCATAATAAATGCAAACAATGAAATGACTAAGTAAAATAAGTAAAAATGCTATAAGGCAGGAAATAATTGATTAACAAGAGCAAGTACATGTACAATATATCGACTTCACCAAAACCTAGGCCATAAAGTTTGTCTTAAATCTCTAGGATTGCTCACTTCTCTACATCTATGGTTAACAATGCCTATGGCTACCGGGGGTCTTTGTCCAAGTCTAACATGCTCAATGTCTGCTGTTACAAGACTTTAGATGCACTATGATACTATGATCTCATGATTATCTGTTCTTGAAGTCATATGAGCATTTCATGTTCATTCTGTAAGGCCAGCCATGCACTTGTTCCCAGAGCTATGCAGACAAGGTTAGTTAAACTTGCCACTTACCATCATCAGTCGAACTGTGACCACTTTAAATCAACTTTTCACTGCACAAATGTGTACAAGAAAAACACCAAATATAAATCTGAGTTCTCCAAACAGCTTTGTACATGAGGAAGCTCAAGAAGTGCTTCAGAAGGGACTGTTTCTAAGTAAAGGCAAACATAGAAAATACTGAATTGTGTTCAGTGTTTAGTTATACGTGTACTAGCTAAAGTGCCGTTCATTGAATGATGGTCACAGTCACAACAAAATTTCCAATCATGCTTTTCCATGCTACTCGCCGAAAATGTGTCTTTTTTCTGCATCTCAAAAATAGTAAATAAACAACATGAAAGACTGAATTTTGTCCAAAATGCATGTGTCCATGTAACTTATCGTCAAAAATTGAGACAGTTCACAAAATTTCATCATTTTTTGTCCCTCAGTCACAAAAGTTTCCGTGTTTACATGTTCAGTCTTTAGTTCCATTATAGTCAGATTTTCTCTGTTCAGTTTCTCTTGGAAATTGTCCCTACCCAAGCAAATTCCTGAATACAATTCTAATACGTTTACATAAAGCATATTGACCTTTGAAAGAAGAGATTGCCAATGACTAGATCCACAATGCTTGGACTAGACCATTAATATGGTTTTAGCAAATCCAAATCTCATGTACACTGTGCAATGTGGCAAAATGAGAGACACGTACTTGTATCAACCAAAATTTGATTGCTAAAGTTCAATAGACATACAAGATACAGTAAACAACCAACTTTTTTGGCTCTCTTAAAAATGGCACAATGATGACTTGAACAATCTTCAAAGTTAGAATTCTGTAAATTTCCAGTAAGCGTAAGTGATGAAGGTAGCAGTGGTTTCTGGGGCACAGAAATCCAATGTTGGAAGGACAACAAACAAAATAAATATGTAGAAAATTCTGCCACCCTTCAGTTCCCTCTCACCAGGGCTATCTAAAAATCCAACCCTGAAGTTTGCATCATACTGCAGTGAGTACAATAATATAATATCCCTGGGTATATGGAAGAAGTAAATTATGATGTTACCCATATTTGGTTATAATTCAACCACATCCCTTTAGAATGATAAGATTCTCCCTTCCTTCAACTTTTGTAAAATTGAGAATTGAAGTTTTGTGTGATCATAGCTTTTAGAACAAAGAAGTTTTTTTCTTTTTGGTAATACTTGTAATTTACATACTGAATCTGCTTGATACTTTGACACACAACGGAGAAGGCCTGTAGAAGTAGTGTGTAACTCAGTTCAGTAAAGAAGTGGAGATGGAACCTTGACATTCAAAGGGGACACACTGTCAACATAAATCATGTTTACTTTGATGTGAAATGGCAGAGTTTTCTATCTCTCAGCTGTTGTATCGCCTTCTGACACTGGAACACCAGAAATCATTCAGTCGCCTACTGATGCCAATCCCACACTTCAAATTCTGATGGAATGCCAGGTATAGACATAGAGATCCCAAGATGTCAGCAATGAGCAGTAGCCATTTGACCAGAGCTATCCCCAGAGACATTAAAAGTGGAAAGAGCAGCAAGGGCATCTACTGACAGTGCTTGGGGTCTAGGACTGACTGCATTTGACAACCATTCCATTTATTGCTAGAATAAAGACAAGATATTTTCTCAAACTTTCCCAACTAAGAATGGTGCTCTTCATGCCATTTCAAGCACATTTTTTTGTTTCACAACAAAATTTACATCTGCCTGTCTTTGTTTCTACCATGGAATTAATAGGATGGGAGAGAATAGTGAAGATTTAACAGATATAAGTTATGGAAATTGTCCTGTTCAATATTTAATGTCATCAGACTGAGATAGAGACAGCTAACAGATGAAGGGTGGTCCTTCAGTTCCCGTGTTAGCACTACGAGCTGAGACTTCAATGACATTCTGATACGGGCAACCGCATAACTCTGATACTGTTGCTTTTGTATCTTCCTTCAGCTCACGCTGGGGATGGTGACCGTCCATCTCAATCTGGGTCAAAATCAGCTTTGTAACCACACACAGTGGTCTGAATTTCTGAAGACAGGTCAGCTGATGAATTGAGACGACAAGAGATCTAGTGTCACCTGTGTGGATCACTGATCTCGATCTCTTGTCCATCCGCTGGCACAAATGGCCCTTGCTCACGGAGAGGAAATGGCGCTCATGTTGCTGTGTGCTCGCGATACCTAATTGTTAAAAAGGCCATAAAAAGAAAATGAAGTGAAGGAGGAAAAAATCGATGGCCGCGCTGGCTTTGGTTGAGTCGCCAGGATTGTCAGGGCAATGGCATTGTGGCACGGAAACCTGCAGGTTCTGGGAGTTCATGATTGGGCGACTTCCGTCACAGATGCAGTACGAATGTCACAGTACGAATACAGGCTGCACTCAAACGTCATAGACATTTACACTATACTGTTGATTTTGTTCATCATCTTTGTGCACGAAATTTACTGAACTCGGCTCCATCCAGCGCGCGCACTTTGGCGCAGTCATAATCTGGCGCACACAGTTTTGATAGGCTGTGTTTTTTTTTTCTACCGGTACCCAGCTGTTCTCATGATCAGCTCAGCCAACTCTCTGCCTCTCTCTTTCTGCCTCTTTCTCTCTCATCATCTCTCTCTCTCTCTCCATCTCTCGGCCTGTCTCTTTCTCTCTTCCTCTATTTTTTTTCTCTCTCTCTCCTTCTGTTTCTCTCTTTCTCTCTCCATCCGTCGGTCTGTCTCTTTCTCTTTTCCTCTATTTCTCTACTCTCTCTCTCCATTATTTTCTTTCTCTCCCTTACTCTCCCCATCTCTCGGTTCGTCTTTCTCTCTTCCTCTATTTCTCTCTGTCGCTCTCTCTCTCCCTGATATTCTCTCTCGTCATCTCTCTCTTCTTGTATTTCTCTCTCTCCGTTGTTTTCTCTCCATCTCTCGATCTGTCACTTCCTCTCTCCTTCTATTTCTCTGTCTGTCTGTCTGTCCCTCCCTCTCTCTCTCGTTTCCCCCTCTCTCTTTCTGTCTTTCTTCTCTTCCTCCCCCTTTCTCACCCCCCCCCCCCTACACATTTTATTTCCCACTCTCTACTTTTACTGTCCATCACCGAAGTCGTAATATAGTGTAGTCATCTTTGAAACTGCAGAGCTATTCCTGTTTCCAGACTACTGTGAATGAATGAATGAATAACAGCACGGACGAAATGAGAAAGCAAAATCTCCCTACCGTGAAGCGTCCAATTCAGAGTGTTGACCGGGGGAACTGCTGTCTTAGTCTGGATGTATGTTGTTTGTGTTTGTAGCTGGTCAGAAAGCGAGATTTGCACAGGATGATGTCACCAAGGTTCAGTTATTGATAGAAATGGCAGCTCAGTGGCTGAACAGGTGATCAGACAGGCGTCATCTGTATATCGGCATGTCTACCATTGCCATGCGCTGTTTTTGTTATTTTTGAATTGAAAATGGCCAACAACAAGCAAGAAAAAAAATCTTATATTTTGTAAAGCCAAGCGTTGGAAACGTACACTAAAGAAGCCGTGCAATACATCATCAAAGAATTAGAAATGAAACGACCCAAAATTTGACCAATAATGCCACGATACGTTTTTCTTCTCCCTAGAATGTGGCACGAATGCGGCAAGATGCTGTTTGCGGACAACATCAGACCAGACCCGAGGGACCTCCAACAACCAGACTCACAACAGATAGATAAAGAACCAGAACCTCTCTTGGAGGAAGTACAGGCTGCAATAAAACAAATAAAGAATGGAAAATCCCCTGGATTAGACAACATACCAGGTGAACTCCTGAAACATACCAGCGAATCAGGAATAAAAGCACTCCACCAAATGATCTGCAAAATTTGGCAGACAAATGAATGGCCAACAGACTGGAAGCTACAAGAATTCGTCATGCTATACAAAAGCGGCAATGTCAAAGACTGTGGAAATTATAGAACCATCGCCCTCATCAGTCACACCAGCAAAATCCTGCTCATCATCATACTCAACAGAATGAAATCTAAGGTAGAAGAGGAACTATCAGAATGTCAAGCTGGTTACAGGACCAACAGAGGAACCGCTGACATGCTCTTCATACTACAAATAATGATTGAACAGATAAGAAGCAATGGAAACGAAGCCTTCATCACGTTCATAGACTACAGCAAAGCGTTCGACAGCGTTAGGCACCATCACCTGTTCGATATAATGATTAAGATGGGATTCCCGAAACACCTTGTGACCCTCATCGCTGCACTATACCACGAACAAAAGGCAACGATTAGATGGAACAATGAGAACTGTCCATATTTCAACATCGAGAAAGGAGTCAGACAGGGTTGCATACTTTCACCTCATCTTTTCAATATTTATACTGAGCAGATCATGAGAAACGCAGACATAGAAGATATGGGAATAAAGATCGGAGGCCGAAACATCACAAACCTTCGCTACGCTGATGGCACAGCTCTTATGTCAGATAACATCACCAGCATGAAAAGAGTGTTGCACAGAGTGGATGAAGCGGGCAAGACAGCAGGCCTACACCTAAATGCTAAGAAAACCAAAGTCATGCATACTGGAACAGGGCACCATGAACACCAGGAGATACTAGTAAACAAAACAGCACTAGAAAAAGTGACTGATTTCAAATACCTAGGATCACATAAATCGCAAGATGGAAGCTGCTCAAAGGACATAAAAACAAGGATAGGAATGGCAAAACACAAAATGGTTCAACTAAACAACATTTGGAAGGATAGAGGCACACCAACGGACCTCAAAGTGAACATACTTAAGTGCTTGATCTGGCCAGTCCTACTATATGGTTGTGAAGCCTGGACACTCAAAAAGGCAGACATAACAAGATTGGAGGCAGCTGAAATGTGGCTTTACAGAAGGCTACTCAGAATAAGTTGGACAGAAAGGAGAACAAATACAAGCATCTTAGAACAGCTTGGCACCACCAGAAGAATAACACCTGAAATAAATAAAAGAAGACTTGCATACATCGGCCACGCGGCCCGAAACAAAAGCACGGCCCTTATGATATCAATCCTTCAAGGAAAGACAGAAACAAAGAGAAAACAAGGAAGACCACCCATTACATATCACGATAACATCAAGAAAGTCAGCCAGCTGGAAATAAGTGAACTAACTAGGAAAGCTAAGGACAGGATTGGGTGGAGGAGATTTTGTCGTGACATCCACTGTAGCAGCTAACATCGATGACGATGAAGCCGACAGGTGACAGGTGAGGTGAGAATGTGGCTTCATCTGCAAGTTTCTGTCTCTGGGAGTGATGGCCTCCATCTCCATCTCCGTTGGCAGCATCGTCATCCTGGTGTCCTGTGTGGTTGCTGTAGTCTGTTGTTGCCGGAGATCCTTCTGTCGCAAGTCCCAGGACTTGTCCACCTGTAGCTCTTCTGGCGTCGTGACAACAACCACCGCCGTGGTCACCAATGGCTCTGGTGGGACCGTGGGTGTAGGGGGTGTAGGTGCTGGTAGTGTAAATGTGGGCAGTTACCAAGGTAAGTTGACCACTGTACTGCCCTGCTATGGACAAAGACCGTATTGGCCAAAAAACAAAATTTGATGGACTTGCAAGAAACCTTTCACCTTGTCCTCTTTTTTCCATTATTTTGCGAAGACCAAAAGAAACAACTAGTCGTTGAAAATCACAGTAAAAGAGAGCACATGTCAGTCTACAAAAGGCTGTTAGGAAGTAAATTTGACTTAGATTGGCGTGTGCAGTATTTTTTGTTTCATAACCTGACGGTGTGGTCTCTGGCATTGTGAGAGTTGTAAAGTAAGGGATGTCACGAGCAGAGTTAGGGTCTTGGGGATGTTATGACTGCACGAGAAAATTTGTCCATTCTTAAGTTCTGAAAACACAATATAAAATACTGTATCAACTACAAAAACAGGGATTTAAAAATACAAAATATAAGATTTACATTTAGACATTAAAATTCACAGTAAAATGTACACAAACCTGGCCATATATTGGAAAGAAGGATTAAACAAAATATTTTCATGCTGCAAATGTTCAGCTTAAGGTCAGAAAGATTTCATTACTTCACTGGCCACAGTAGCACCTGGTTTTTTCGCTGCGTAAACCAGTGTCACTGACATGATGTATAACTGAACAAAATCCTCAATCAATTCCAGTCCACCATCTCAACTGAGTCTATCAGAGACTATCACAAAATTGGGCAAAAAGAAAAAGTTGTATGTTGCGGAGCCCTGGGTGAGAAATAAAACCCAAACGATACAAAGCAAACTAAAGAGAAGACAGAAAATACACAAAATTTTCAGCTTTTGCCTTTTTCAAGTGAAAAAACATCGAACGATAAAAGATTTCAACAGGAAATGTATAGAAACGATGCGAAACAGGTTACATAACTGCGAGTTCTTGCTTCGATAGCAGCACCAAAGCACGTCCGTCCGCCAAATGCATGGAAGCTCAAACTTCGTTTGCTTTGTACCATTTGGGTTTTATTTCTCACACAGGGCTGGCAACATACAACTTTTTCTTTTTCCCCAGTTTTGACTTTGCTTATAGCCCTGCTGCGACCCCACAGTTTTTCTGTGGTTTTTATGATATTTCGTCATCAGAGACTATGTGGGTAATGAGAAGAATCAATATTGGTTGATTTGCACTGTAAGATACAGGAGGCTTTGTGAAACCATAAGCATGAAGCAAAAAATAGGTAATGGCCATAAACATTAGCCATTTGTATTTCCAGTGGAAGAAAGAGCCTAAAAGCAGCTCTAAACAGTTTCACTAACTGCAAGTAGATCATGCACACTCTCAATGGTGCTGATGGCTTTCCAATATGTTTGACCACAATGACCTAGTTTCTACGCTGGGCAGAACTGATTCCTCTGGTTACAATTCATATTTTATTCAGGCTGCAGAATATAGAGTCAGTTATCATAAAATACAAAATTTGAACACTTGCATTGGTGCTTCCTAAGAGCTGTGAAAATCTGTGCATTTTCTCACCTACTGGTAATACAGATAGAGTCCAGGTCTTCCAGATCACATCATCTTGCAACTAAGCAATGGAATTGATGGACTTGGCATCTGGTAATGACTTTGGCATTGTGAAGATCATCAGGGAAAGCAAGACAATGAAAATATTGGAGGACAGTTTTCATAATGGAATGAAGGCCAAGCATGTTGTCCTTAGCGGAGAGAAGAAACTGTGCTGATCAAACAGTGAATCCATTGCTAATTGGACAGAATGTCAAATGGAAAAAGAGTCCACTAAAGGACATGACTTTACAAGCATCTGTGTGCTGTATTGAATCTACATACTAAACCCATCCCCATCTTCCTCACTAGCACTGTCTGTATTTATGTTCAATAAATCTTATCACAATCTGCATCATTTTCCAGCTAATCTTCAAATGAAGTTTTTGCCTTTACAGCTGAGAATTACCTAGGACCTACAAAGCCAAGGTTTTGTCAGCACTAATTTCATTCAAATGCTCACCCAGTTTATTGAATATTGTATTTGTATTTGTTTCAATTAAAAAACCAAACCGTCTAGGACAAATTTCTCATGCACTCCAGAGCACATTCCTTTTTACTTACAATGAAAATCTTCTGCATTTTCTCTCGTTAAACCCATTACAATGTTGCATAGAAATGGGCCTAACTCGTCAGCTGCTAAGAACAGTCATTCAGCATTCCTGCTCTTGCTTTTTGATGCTGTGAGTGGTCGCTCGGGCTGAATGTGTTAAAGCTGAATCACTTTAGTGATTTCTGAAGTTTGGGGAGTTCACTGCTGCCGCTGTATAGATTCATAACTGGGTGGTGGGGGAAGTGATGAGGGTTGTTCAGTGACTGGAGGAGCAGGATAACCCGCGGCCACAGGAGGGAGAGGGGGTGCAGATGGATAATTGTTAGTGTGTTCATTTGTTTGTTGGTTGTGAGGAGCATTTCCAGTCGCTGGCCCTCTTGCATGCATGAACTGCTCACTGCTGTAGTAAGGATAACTAGGAAGGCGTCGCAATCTGCTGCGACGTGATCCTGTACCTGCTGCCACTGACTGAGGTCTGGACTGACTTTCTTGGACATCATCATCATCATCAATATCATCTTCATTGGCATTGTCCTCCAGAGATTCCATACGTCCAAAAACACATTCCTCGTATGATGGTGGAACTGGTGGTAAAACAAGATTTAAAAAGGATATTTTAGAACTTAATCAACTGAAAAGTCAACTATTCCCAACCAACTACTACTGAAGATTGAAGTAAAAATGATCACTAAATATGACACAAACTATTCATCAGCAACTGAAATAAAAGGGTCATTATACAGATTTAATTATTCTGCAGCTCAAGGAACACATTACACAAGCTTAACGTCAACGCTGGGATGTCCACAACTATTTCTTTGTTCCGGTGTCACCTGTGGACGTCTCCATTTTCGAAGTTTGCCTCCACGCGTGAGGTCACAAAGGTGTTTCTGACTTATCTCTAGCACTGATAAGTTGCTAACATCCTTGATGTTGCTATCGTGTGTGATTGATGGTCTTCCTCTTTTTCTCTTTGATTCTATTTTTCCTTGCAGGATGGTTTTCATGAGACTGGTTTTCTTATTTCTCATTGCATGTCCTACATAGAGTTATTTTATTGCATATTCCTCATGATAAACTCCTATTTATCTATTATACACAAAAAAAAAAAAAAACTTGTGTGATTTTTAACAAAACCTACTGCGGCTCATATAACTCAAATTTGTGTGAAATTCAGAAGGTGCCGTCCTTTCCACTCAAAAATGTTCTTCTTCAAATTTGCAGACTTAGAATGAATGAAAAGTATTTTCTTTTTAATATCATGTCATTCATTTTGCCTCCGCTCCTTTTCCAAGAGCACAAGCTTATATATGAATGCATAAGTCCAATGAGTCATCACTTCCTGCAAAAATCCATGGTGCACACAGCTGCACACTGCATACAGTGTATACTGCCCCCGCACCCCCATTACACACCCTGACATTTATACAAACCATACTTTCTGAACATATTTCTTTCCGTCTGAAGTGGTGTTTTTTGGTCTTTTACCATTTGTTGAATGGAACAGACATTATTAGTAATCTTAACCCACACCCTGCACGCTACCTGTAAAGCCCGCTGTCCAATCAGTGACCTTACTGACAGGGAATCTTATCTGGGTCACACTGAACCTTGCCGATGACCACACTACTGCTGTCCATGTGGTTTGGTTTGTATTTGATCGGTATGGAAACATTTGCTGCAATGCCTTATCACGCTTGATCATGAATTAACCTGCAAAACTTTGTAAGTCTCTAACCAATGATCTGACTTACAATGCCAAACTGACAGCTGCAATTTTTGTGAGAACGAGCATGATAACTAGCCATGCCCCCCAAATCCTAAACAAATGGTTTCATCCTGATTGACACATACTAATGAACCAATGTGGGTATTTGGGGTAAAGGTCAATTCAGAGCTTGTTTTTGATTGGTTCTTAGATACAGACAACTCTAGATGATGGTGAGATTGTGAGAAAATGAGATAATATTGCAAATTTGTTGAGCAACAGTTCACATGTCCATGTTACTGTCACAAATCCCAGACTGGGAGATGTAATAAGTTATGACAGGACAACAATCACGAACAAACAAGTTAACACTTAACAGAACAATCCATCAGACTCACACATTTATTAAACATAATTATACATATAATAGCGCAATTACATACATTATATTATTGAAATGACTGCCGTACAACGGCCTTATTCTCACACACACTCTCCCTCGGATCCACAATCCGGTAGTTACTCCTAAAGGCACTTCGGCCTCAGCCTCTCCCCTCAGGGTCTTAATAGCCCATTAATAAGTTACTGGCACCGCAGTCTCTCAATATCACCTTCCTATTGTCATACACCTTAGCACTCCCCTAGCACCTCAGCAGGGCAATAACACATTATTATTTCCATAGCCATCAACATGGCAACAACATAATATCAGTTCACTAGCCTATCAACATGGCAACAATATAGTATCTCATTCACTCTCATATCTACGTCCCTGTCCGTGGCCTGACTGCCACGACTTTATGTGCCTCTACTGTCCTACACTGACAGTCTCACTTCTGGCCTATGCACGGCCTCCGGCCCTATGCTGGCCTATCCCCTGTGCTCATCGAGGTGGCTCTGCGGCCCGTCCCCGACACCTACAAGAATAACATTACATTGGTATAATACCCTACCATTTCTATTCACTCCACCTCTCCTTACAATCCATGAAGCGTACACACACTAGTTCACATTTCACTCACCACACATCTTACGGTAACACACCTCCATCGGAGTACACACTACTCACTCGCGCTACAAATCCATGAACTCACTTTCATCTATCGCTCGTGGCGCACATTGCTATATCCAATATCAAGGACTTCCACATTCCTCACATATACTTATTCACATCATGGTAATAGACGAATATAATATAATACATCAATCATAATAATCAATCAACATTCTACATACCAGTCATAACTGGAAAGACTCTCACTAGTCTTCTCGACTGCTTCCCCTTTATGTCCGCCCGATGGGCTCTTATGCACAGGTCCGATCCGTAGGACCTTCTAACTTGCAGTGATAGTTATACAGCGCTTTCGCCTCCTTCAGACCCCCCACTCATGACATGCACGACTTTTCTTCCCTGTCTCCGTGCGTTAATTTTACTCTCCTCCTTTCCCCCCGTAATTATTAACTATCGCTCACTCCACTCGTGACATCATCCCCCACCCCAAAAAAATTAATGCAATTAATTTCAAATCGCATCAAGATGACTGTCAACGAGTGAGCGTGAGCAATACCTACACTAGAAAAATGACCTATCAGTTCCCCCAGTATATAAAATACCGAAATCAGGGAAAAATATGGGGATCCGTATGGCCTGCAATATGCATATATGTGTCACATCATGAATAGCTAAGTAACCACAATACTTAATACAGAATCAAAAACCATTCAACCTATCAACCATTCTTCATATCATATTTATAATGTCAATATTTTAAAGTCGACTTATTCACACAGATCCTGTCAATGTTCCTGTCCTCCGATGTATAAGCTGCTGAACTCTTGCCCTAGGCTCGACTAAGGTAGTCGGCGATATGATTGCTGGTTCCTGGAATTGGTTGAATAACGAAGGTATACGGCTGCAAAGCCAATGCCCATCTAGACAAGCGTGGGCTGGACGAACGATTCTTCGACAAAAATGTCAGTGGCTTGTGGTCTGTCTGGATACAAAATTCTCGTCCCATGAGATAACGTCCTAGTTTCTGGACGGACCAGACAATGGCAAGACACTCACGCTCTATCACAGAATACTTTCTTTCTCTCTGCAATAACTTCCTACTGACATAACATACAGGATGGAGACATTCGTTCTTCTCCTGTAGAAGACAAGCGCCGACACCAGAGTCCGACGCATCCGTTCTGAGGATAAAATTAGATCGAAAATCGGGTAATATCAGAATGGGTGACGATGATAATGCTGTCACCAAATTATCAAATGCTGTCTGACATTCAGACGTCCACTGGACCTTATCGGGTTGTCCCTTCTTAGTAAGGTCAGTAAGAGAAGATGACAAGGAGGAAAAATTTGGAATGAACTTTCTGTAATAATTTAAAATTCCCACTAAGCTTCTGACTTGTTTCTTTGTTTTTGGGATTTGCAACCCTACTAACTTGTCAATTTTTGTTTCTTCAGGTCTCTGAACACCTCTACCCACAATATGTCCTAAGAATATTATCTCTGGACATGCCAAATCCATCTTTGCGGGTTTAGCAGTTAGCCCAAACTGGCGTAATCGTTGAAAAATTACTGTTAGTGTCTGAATATGATCAGACCATGTCGACGTATGGCATGCTATATCATCAAAGAATGACACGACATTAGGTATGTCCTTCAACACTAGTCTCATTAATCGTGCAAACGTCGCTGGCGCGTTTACCAACCCAAATGGCATGACCTTAAATTGGAATAATCCAATGGGCGTTTGGAACGCCGTGTATTGTTTAGACTCCTCAGTAAGCGGGATTTCCCAATAACCTTTCGTTAAATCTATCTTGGAAAACCACGTGGACCCGGCCAATGAAGCTATTAATTCCTCCTGGAACGGAATAGGCTCCCTATCGCCTACCGTAATAGTGTTCAATCTTCGAAAATCAATACAGAACCGCACCGATCCATCAAGTTTTTTCACGAGGACGATGGGTGATGAATACGGCGATGTTGATGGTTCTATCACATCTAACTTCAACATTGACTCAACTTCCTTTATGTCTCTATCTCTCGAAGAAAAAGGCAACGGATACGGTCTAAGAAATACTGGCTTATCCGAAGTCAACTTTATTTGGTGCTGGATCACCGTAGTGCGACCCGGCAAATCCGTAACAACATCCGGAAATGACGCTAACAGGGTCTCAAGTTCCCTACCCCTTGAACTCGTAAGGTCAGGGTTAATTTTTACGTCCCTGTAACCTTGTGTCGGAGTTAACTCCGGCAATTGAATTTGTAACTCCTCCTGCGCCTCGGTGTCGCTTACGTCACAGTCCAACTGGTCTACGACCCCCGTACAAGCAGTAGAGAAGACAGTCTCCTCTGGTCTTGTCTGTGCACACAGATACTGTGGTCTCTCATAAAATCTCTGTAGCATATTAACATGGAAAACCTTACTCGCTCCATCAATGTGGATAGCGTAATCTACCTTTGAAACAACTCGCTCAATAACATAAGGGCCTTTCCATGTCATCAATAACTTATTATGGTCCGTAGGTAACAACAACAGAACCTTGTCTCCTGGCTTAAAAATTCTCAGTTTGGACCCTCTATCTTTATAGTCTTTTGCTCTTTTCGAAGCGATACTAGACGCTTCTTCTGCTATAGTGCGCGCTGCAGATAGTCTTTCTCTTAAATCAACAAGGTACTGAAACACCGAAATCTGCTCATCGTCTCCCGATGATGGCGACGTCATCATGTCCCGAAGAACATCAGTTGGGCCCCTAGGACTACGACCGTACATCATTTCGAACGGCGAGAATCCCGTTGACTCCTGCCGTACCTCTCTGTACGCGAATAACACTGCAGGGATATATCTATCCCAATCTTTAGGGCGATCAGCAGCTACCTTACGCAGCATCGACTTTAACGTCGAGTTCAATCTCTCGCACATGCCATTAGCCTGCGGATGATAAGGGGTGGTAGTGATGGGTTGTATACTGAATAAGCGGAACAATTCCTTCATCATCTGCGACGTAAATTGCGCGCCCCTATCAGACAGAATTTGCTCTGGTATTCCTACCCTAGCGAAAATTGCAAACAACGCTTCCGCGACTGCCTCAGACGTTATGGTCCGCAGAGGAACCGCCTCTGGCCATCTCGTAGCATTACATATGACCGTTAAGAAAAATCGATTCCCCCTATCGGTCGCTGGGTGAATGGGGCCAACAAGGTCTATCGAGACCTTTTTAAACGGTTCTGAGACCGTGGGGATCTTCTGAAGAGGGGCCTGGGGTGTACGACCCTTATGCGTCGTCTTTTGGCACGCACTGCACGTCTTACAATAGACCTGCACATCTCTGTGGATCGATGGCCAGTAAAAATTTTTAAGAACCCTTTCTTTGGTTCTAGCTATCCCCATATGACCCGCTAATGGGACATCATGTGCCAAATGCAATACTGTTGCGATCAGCAACGCTGGCACCACGACCTGCTTTAAAATGGAGGACACCGTTACATATTTACGGAACAGAATGCCCGCCTGAACAATAAAGGAGGACGACCCGTTCTTATATCTCCTCGTTTTCTCGGTTCGCGCTTCCCCAAAACATGGGTTTAATGATGGATCCTCCCTTTGTAATTTCGCCAAGCGCTCTGGCGTGATATCTAGGTTGACCGCTGGCGTAGCCAAAGGTCTAATCTTATATTTATCAGCTACCCGTCGACGTGTTTCGACCGCGGCGCAAAAGTCAATACCTTTTGATTGCGACCATGCTTGCACGTTCTCATCGGAAGGGGAAACCACCCGTGATACATTCCCAATGATGAGCTGGGCGCCTGGAAAACAACCAACGACTGCTTCGACTTCCCCGCTAAGGAAAGGTGTATCTATCATTATTCTTGCCATGGGTAATTTCTCAATGGCCCCCGAAAATTGGATGCACGGGACAGTCTCACCTGTAAGCTGTGAATCCCGAATGCAGTCTCTATGCACTCCCACAACAGTAGATCCCGTATCTCGTAAAACCGAGACCGGTTCGTCCCCAACAAACCCCGGATAAACCCTAAGACCACCTCCTGTATGACATGAATTTATAACGGGGATCTTTCTCCCACAAGGTAAAACACCGGAAGATAATAACTTCTCACAACTGGGACACTTAGAATACTGTCCGCCTCCGTTGTCCGATGTAACACACGCAGCCGCATGATGAAATTTATTTGGGGAGCATGGACTGGAGCTATTGTCCACGTTCGCCGCTATCCTACCTGCCGGGCAGTTCACGCTGATGTGATCTGCTCTTCCGCAGTTCCAACACTTCGCGGCCCTACACTCGCGCGAAAAGTGACCCACGCGTCCGCAAGTCCAACACTCCGCTCCCTGTGCTGCTCTAGGCCTGGGTCCCCGTGACCCCTCGCGACCCGAACTAGAGTCCCTATGCCGTCGGTCATCGGCAAAGGTCACAAGTCGGCCCCGGCCATTACCGCGACCTAGCCCTCCTGCTCGGTCAAACTTACCGGATCCATATGCCGGTGATTGGTGATAGCCCCTACGCTGCCCCTGGGCTTGCCCGCTATAGGCACCACGCCGACGCGACCTGTCCCTAAGTCCTGCCGGCGACCCCTCGACAACGGCGACGTACCCAGCATCTTGGACGTACGCCCTGGCGACTGGTTTGGACGGATGCGCCGTACGGTATGCCTCCGCCAACCTAGACGCCTCCTGCACCGTCGCGGGTTCGTTCTCTTTCAGGAAAGCCACCAGATCTTTGTGGCACGACGCGTACAGCTGGTCACGGATCATTAAGTCTTTCAGTTTGGCAAAATCCGTGCCCACATGCGCCAAGTCTACCCAGTTCGCGAAATACTCCGTTAGTCTCGCGACGAAGGCAGCAAAGTCCTCCCTGGTATCTGCACGTGCCCGCCTAAACTGCTCCCGGAAATATTCCTCGGTACGCGCAAATCGGCGAAGCAGCAAAGCCTTCAGCTTATCGTAGTCTTGCACGTCTTCGCGCTGTAGCTCTTTAAAGTAGGTTAACGCTCGCCCCTGCAATAGCGACGCCAGGTACGTGGCCCATAATTCCTTATTTTCCCCCCATTGCAATTGTGCGTTCAGTTCGAACCTGTAAAGGAAGGCGTCTATGTCGTCCTTCCGGTCGTCGAACGTAGGGAGCTTAATCCTAACGCCACCTTTATTGGGTACCTGCCGCTCAACTGTTTCTGTTGGCGCACTCTTTTTGATTTCCAACTCCGCTATTCTTACTCGCGCGTCTGTCTCCCGCTCTTGAGCTTCTATCTCCTTTAACCTTATCTCCCTTTCCTGCTCCCTATCCTGTCTCTCCTGTCGCTGAGCTTCTAACTCCTTTAACTTAAACTCTCTTTCCTGCTCCTTATCCTTAGCCTCTCTTTCCTGTTGCTGAGCCTTAGCCTCTCTTTCCTCTTCTCTCTGTCGCTCTTGAGCCTCTTTTTCTCGCTCTCTATCCTTAGCACGCTCATCGCGCAAATCCGCCTGCTGTTCTTTAATCCAGCCGCGTAGCTCCTCTCCCTCCAGGCCAAGTTCCTTACCCAACTTCATTAGTTGTTGGAGTTCCGCCATTTCACAGATTTATGGTTATGGTATCTATTATAAGACGACCAACCTGTCGGTATGATAACTAACGACACGACCAGAGACCTGAGATCACACCAGATATAACAATACCCCGTTCAGAATACAATTCAGAAATTTACCTTTACAGCAAAACTAATTCTATATCTATAAAATGTATGCACTATTAATTATAAACGAAAATAGAAACGACAAGAATGAAGAAATATAGTAGAAGGACCACAAGTACGTCAAGGACAACGAACCAGACTAGGACAAAGACCTAAAAAAGAAAATATAATGGAAAAAAGAATGCAACCTAACCACGCCGATTACACAACAAGGTACGAACAAGAACAGAGTCTGAAAAAAAAGAACGTATCTATAGATAGGTAGAAGAGGGACAAGAGAATACGTCTTCCTGCGGAACAGAGAAGATATCGACGCTACAACTAAACAATATTACAGGTCCCTACAGAACTGTTCACTGTGATGAACGAAGTTCCAAAGTTTACCACACCTTTTTAAAAGGATAAACTAAGTTCAACACAGCAACCCCGCGCCACCGCCCGTATAACCTATAACGACAACAACAGCAAAAACCGGGAAACAGACAGATGAAGAGACAGCCCTTAATCCAGGGCACAAAATTTTCACTTAACTTTTGAAATTTTGAGTAAAACCTCTCCCTTCAATCGGAGCTCTGGCTGCTCGTCTCCTCAGGCTGCACGCACACACTCTGGAAAGTTTAAATACACATTAATACCTATTCATAGCAATACATGCATCAATATACATTCATTATTATACATAAATCATATCATGAAATGTCCATTCATCCAACGAACAAGACAGCACAATTACCTACTAACTAACTACAACTAAATATTACGAAAATGGACGAGTCACAATGGACGAGCCCCCAATGTCACAACGGACGAGCCCCCAATGTCACAACGGACGAGCCCCCAATGTCACAAATCCCAGACTGGGAGATGTAATAAGTTATGACAGGACAACAATCACGAACAAACAAGTTAACACTTAACAGAACAATCCATCAGACTCACACATTTATTAAACATAATTATACATATAATAGCGCAATTACATACATTATATTATTGAAATGACTGCCGTACAACGGCCTTATTCTCACACACACTCTCCCTCGGATCCACAATCCGGTAGTTACTCCTAAAGGCACTTCGGCCTCAGCCTCTCCCCTCAGGGTCTTAATAGCCCATTAATAAGTTACTGGCACCGCAGTCTCTCAATATCACCTTCCTATTGTCATACACCTTAGCACTCCCCTAGCACCTCAGCAGGGCAATAACACATTATTATTTCCATAGCCATCAACATGGCAACAACATAATATCAGTTCACTAGCCTATCAACATGGCAACAATATAGTATCTCATTCACTCTCATATCTACGTCCCTGTCCGTGGCCTGACTGCCACGACTTTATGTGCCTCTACTGTCCTACACTGACAGTCTCACTTCTGGCCTATGCACGGCCTCCGGCCCTATGCTGGCCTATCCCCTGTGCTCATCGAGGTGGCTCTGCGGCCCGTCCCCGACACCTACAAGAATAACATTACATTGGTATAATACCCTACCATTTCTATTCACTCCACCTCTCCTTACAATCCATGAAGCGTACACACACTAGTTCACCTTTCACTCACCACACATCTTACGGTAACACACCTCCATCGGAGTACACACTACTCACTCGCGCTACAAATCCATGAACTCACTTTCATCTATCGCTCGTGGCGCACATTGCTATATCCAATATCAAGGACTTCCACATTCCTCACATATACTTATTCACATCATGGTAATAGACGAATATAATATAATACATCAATCATAATAATCAATCAACATTCTACATACCAGTCATAACTGGAAAGACTCTCACTAGTCTTCTCGACTGCTTCCCCTTTATGTCCGCCCGATGGGCTCTTATGCACAGGTCCGATCCGTAGGACCTTCTAACTTGCAGTGATAGTTATACAGCGCTTTCGCCTCCTTCAGACCCCCCACTCATGACATGCACGACTTTTCTTCCCTGTCTCCGTGCGTTAATTTTACTCTCCTCCTTTCCCCCCGTAATTATTAACTATCGCTCACTCCACTCGTGACAGTTACAACTTTCGCTAGTGTGGGGAGAGACTTTGAAAGCTTAGACTTTGTGAGTCCGACCAGTGGTTCACTGGTTAACATGTCCTTGCCGCAATGCCTTTGATTTAGAAGAGATACAGTGAACAATAAGATGGCAGTTACGTCTCAAAGAGGACAGTAACCTGATGTGTGTGAAAATACGGCTTGTGCTCAACGAGGTCAGCTTGACTTTGTCATATTGATAAGCCCGTGCATAATAAATGCGTGGAAAAGCAATGCCGTACTTCGACGCCTCTCGCAGTATGTGGGTTAAAATTCACCGACCTCCCAAGATTATTACAGTGGACCATCATGTGCAACAACATCACAAATAATGAGACTTTGCCAACAGCAAGGACATTTTAAATCCATATTTTTCTGCTATATGACCTATATAATAAAGTTCTGGAACAATGACAATCAATAATCAAAACACCTGCAATAGTGAGAGAATTAGTTCTGAGTGCCTATGGCAAATTGTGGGGGCTGCCGCAGTACAGCGTGCAGGGAGTCAGATATGTACACGTATTGTTCTTGTCTCTTACTGCACGTCCACTCTTGCCTTACGAGTTGTGGGCCCTCTGGGCCACCTCTAGCTTAGGGCTTTTAAGCTTTCTCTCCCTACTGTCCATGTGCTGTGACAGCGCACTATAGGGAGTCAGTTCAAAGTGATAACTCATCTCTCAGTGAGGCAAATTGGAGGGCAAGCCACGCAGGCTACAGCCGTATAGCTTCATCAGACATGTGCACTGTCTGGTCACTACCAGACAAATGTGCGATGATCATTACAGTTAGACCTCAAGTATAATGGCCTCAGATTGAATGGGACCTCGGGTACAATGGCATAAATTAAAATCCCCATTTCATACACTCTTATCATAAGTAAAAAAAAACTTGTTTACAATGGTGGCACACCTCTGATACAACGGCATTTTTTGTTCCGACGGCATGGAATACATTGAGCAAAATATTGCACGGCTGAGAGAGCTTTCCGAGGATGGGCAGAGAATGTGCGGGGGGGGAGAATGACCAAGACTAGTCACACGTGGTCAGTCCTCTGCGTGAACGTTTGACCAATCAGGTAAACAGGGCCCTGAGGTTGGCACACGCGTGTAAACCTAAAAGTAAGGGAGTGGTCATTCTGCACACGCCTCATGTGTAGATCTATGCCTGATCAAGATGGCGGTCACTCACTTGCTATGCTATTTTTCGAGCGAACGCATCGCCATTTACTTTTTGAGAAAGAGAAACTGCACTGTGATGCAATGATGGCAACAAGGAAAAGAAACTGAAAAAACTTTTCTCTTGAAATGAAGGCAAAATTAATTGAAGAGGTGGAGAGGGATGTAAAAAACAAGGCTGAAATCTGTGGGGACAATGAAATTTCTTTGCTTTCGGGACAAGCCCTGTGTATTTATATGAGTGCTTTCTTTTTGATCTTGCCTATAATGGGACCTCTCTTAGAACGGCAGTTTTGTAATGGTCGCGTGAATGCCGGTGTACCGAGTTCCACTGTACAAGTCATGCAGGCCGTCACTGATTGTCACTAATCTCCGTTGTGCACCATCTGCTCTTTGTCTACACTCGTGGCCAGTCTGTTCACATTCATTGAATGGTAGAGCAGGGAAACCACTGGAAACAAATGCATGCCTCAGTTTCTCACTTTTGCATCTGACCCTAAGTCTTGTCTCATAATTCAGTCGAAATATGGCCACTGTCAGCAAATGGAAAATCAGCATCAACATGAAAGCCGAGATCTGCAGTCAATCTGATATTACACTGAAGTACAGGACATATTAACAAGGGACGCATTCATGTAAAAAAAAAAAAGGGGGAGGGAGAGGGCATTTTTATCCCTTGCCTTGTTATTTACCGTTTTGCTGGAATAGCGAGACCTCAGATACAATAAGACATTTTTGGCACAACATTACAACTCGCTATAACTAAATTTCACTGAATAGCTATTGGTTTTATTCCCATAGATTCCATGGACACTGAGCCTGAATTTTTTCCTCTTGTGCAGTTGGATTTTACAAAAACACATTCACTTAATAGTGTTTTAAATATCAGGAAGCCAATGTGCAGATGGTTGTTTCAAGGAGACACTGTTCTAAACTGCATGCTACTATTTGCTTACGTTCACTGTTTCCTCCATACGGCAGTGTGTTGGATTGTGGGTCAATTGACCGAGCTGCCATTTGGGACTCAGAAAGGAGTACTTCACGCAGAGGAATCGTGCCGATGAAGATCCCACTATGAAGTTTAATTGTATGCCAGCCAACAGGTACGTGAAGCTGAAAAAGGCAACAGAAATCAATCAGGTTGGTGTAACTAAGATATTGATTATCTGGAACAATGAACACATAGTCTGTAGGCTACAAAGTATGAGGTGACCAGTAATGAATTGAAATCAGTGTCTACATCTTGTTTAACAACTACACCGGCCAAACAAATAGGTTCTCAGTCAGAATTATTATTTTCATCAAAGCATTAAAATTTTGCACAGCATGCTATACCATGCAAGCAGTCCAGCGCCTACAACAAAGGAGGGCACCCCTGCGTACAAGACCAATGGTTACATTTCAACCTTCCAACCTCCATCTGGGGGAGGCATCATCATCATAACTATATGGCATTCTGGGTCATGACTTGAAATACTGATGATCCATCTTCCACACCGAACAGTGATCAAAAACTGACATTTGAAAAATAGTTCATCCATGCCAGTATGAAAACCATTCAAGTCAACAAGGATTCAATGGTTCAGTAGCATGAAAAATGGAGTTTACAATTAAAGCAGAGCAGCAGAATGCAACTTTAACTCTTTCAGGACGTCAGTGTTTGGGGCTTCAGTCAAGTCCGGGCGTAATTAATTTTTCCCCACTTTGGGAAAAACAGCATGGTTCAGAAAAACGTTTACAAAAAAAGAGTACTGATACTGATAGTCAAGTAAAACGCTATACATCAAATAAAAGAGAATTGAATGTAGAATACAATATAAATCGGCGATACGTCTAAATGCATTTTTCACTGGCACAGATAAATCAGGGATACGTCCCGAAAGAGTTAAACAATTCCAACATTAACACCAACATGGCAAGATTCAGCGTGCACTAGAAGTTTGTTCTGTAAACATACACTTTGTTAGTAACATGTTGCCTCAATTAACCATTCAATTATTTACACATATGCAGATTATTCCTTGGTTGCACCTTATTGCAAGCTCTTATATACAGCCTATATGGTCAGCAACCAAATTCCACATCATCATGCCAAATTTCACAAAGATCTGTTGCAGAGCTTTTGAGTCTATTCAAAATAAAGGGGCTTTCTTGTATTTTTACATAAACAAAATGTTGGAGTCTCCTTACGCTGACTTCATAGCTGATGTCAATGATATTGCAGCCCTCTAACAAAGAGGGTGCCACTGCAGGGATAGTGCAGAAACTGTTATAACGGCAGACTTTGCCAGCACCAACTTCATCATCTGTCTGCAGCAACACCCAAGTGTTGACTTTGTCATGGTATTTGGGATTGCCAGAAGAAAACAGACTATTGCTGTAGCCAGTGTAGCGGACATTCTGGAACAGAACAAGTGAGTGATACACATTCAGGTTAGAAATTGACGAAATATTATAAAAACCACAGAAAAACTGTGGGGTCGCAGCAGGACTATAAGCAATGTTAAAATCGGGCAAAAAGGAAAAGTTGTATGTTACGAAATCCTGCGTGAGAAATAAAACCCAAACGATACAAAGCAAACTAAAGAGAAGACAGAAAATGTTCAAAATTTAGTTTGCTTTGTATCTATCAGTTGAAGCATTTCAGTTTCAATATGGCCTGATGTCTTAACCTTTACCTGCTATAGCCATTAACTTTTGTTTGCCCTCCTCTCCACCACTTCATGCCGTGGCATCACACGCTGCCCACTCCTATGCTTTACCTAGTATAGCTACGCGGAGGGCAGGCCTTTTATCCCTGTAAGAGCTAATGATGCTGCTCAAAGTTTATCCCTCCCCCCCCCCCCCCCCCATACAATTGTTAACTTGGTAGTACGTTAAGTTTCCATTGATACAAGACGTGTTAGAAACCTTTCAGTCTTTCATAAGTTATGATATTTTAAAACTACCACAAAATCACACATTATACATGGAATACTGTGCCCTCCTGTCCCTGTATATTCAGGGAATGAACTGCTTCAGGGGACCTGGCACATAACGGTTAAGCCTTCCTTAGAGATAGTAGGATGCAGCATCACTTCACATCAAGAAGAGATGAAGAGATGTTGTAACATAAAAGTAATCTATAGTATACTATAATAACACTGTCAGAATTTTCATGTTGAGATGAAAGTGGGGTCCCTGTCAGTGACCTCTTTAGCTGGTATGGGTTTGCTGAGACACTGCAGCAATGATGGTCAAGTTTGAGCCCGGTGATGGTAAAATTACCAACAATGCATTATTCCAACAATTACCTATGGTTGCCAAACATGGCCAATTACAAAACAACTTACGAACAAATTAAGATCTACCAAGAGGGCAATGAAAAGAAGTCTGCTCAACATCAGACTGCAAGATAAAATTCCCGGCCTGAAATACGTAAACAAATAAAGCTAACGGACAGAGTAAAATGCATGCTGCGCTACAACACAAGTGAAATTGGGCTGGATATGTGGGAAGGATGAATGATAACAGATGGACCAGACACTGCACTGAATGGCAACCACGGACAGGAAAAAGAACACAAGGAGGACCAGGAAGAAGAAGATGGCAGGATGGTATTAAAAGGAAAAGAGAAACAACATGGATGAGGAAGACATCAGACAGAAAGGAATGGAAATCACTGTCAGAGGGCGACACATCCTGCAGCGCATGGACAAAGCTTAGGTGAAAGGTGAAAGGTGAAAATGTAGATATGGCCCCATACTAACACTCATCATACATCGAAGTGTCATAGGTCATACAGACAACCCACCCTTTTTCTTTCCCCTGGACAACAGTATTGCACTACTCAATGAACTTAAACTCTGTCACCAGTTAGACAGGACCCGTTACTGTACCTGGATCAAAGCCATGGACACCCCACAGATTGACGAGGTCGCTTTGTTATTGATTGTCAAGCTATAATTCATTGGTTCTCCTGGGACAAAACCACTTTTCTGTAAATGTAGCTGAACAGCAACATCCCCCGAGTCACAGCAGCAACCTTCATACATTTCTTCCTGTTCCAAATTTTGTGGGACCTGCAATATAATATCAAATATAAAAGTGATTTATTGATCAGTTCCATCCACAGCAGTTTGCAGTAATAACTTGCAGATCACTTTTCCTACAGTCTGAAAAGCACTATTAAAGACCTATGCATCTGGAAGAAGAAAAGCTGGTAGTGTTAAATAAAAAAGTTGCCTGGAAAAGGTACGGCTCAACTTTAAAATTGTCCTCACTGAGCGTAGTACAAAAATATATACCCATGATTTTATTCATCCATTACAAACTACATTATTTTTAAGGAATTCAGGTAAAAACCACATGTTTCAAGGTTTTGTAGCTATCTAAGAGTTCTCTGTGCAAGTTTTCTAACTGGCTTTTATTAGGTAGTCCAAACTGCCCCACTAAAGGGGAGAAATCCCGTTTTGGCATAATTTTAGGCCAACATTACAAGGCTATTACTACTGTGCATTTATGTGAAACGCCACGCATCCTACATCAAAATAAAGTTCAATCCTTCCTCTGACAAAATATACTTCCTTTTGTATTGTTTAATATATTAAGCTGTGTGTTTTTATATCTTGAACAAGACATAGTCTTGCCGTTTTCGCTCTGACCTGCGTGTACCAAATTGACCCCTCATAACAAAGGGTCGCAGAGCGCCGCGCCGATGTAGCGCACGTGTTTGAAAATAACTCGCACAGACAGCAAGATAAATGAGGTTTAATTCAATGTATTTTTCATCGTGTTTCAAGTTGAAATTCCTTTGAAAAGCATTTGTTGAAAAGTTTGTAGACCAAGAAACTAGTAGAAACTTTTATAGATCAGGATCAAAATTATACGCAAATAAACCTCTGCCTTTGTATTATAAGGGGATGCCGAGATCAGACATGGGGCATGTTTCGGCACCAAGCGCTGACTGTTTTTATAGACCCACCCAATGCTTGATTTCGTCACCTTTGTCCGACACCCAATGCTAAGTCAATGGTGACACGGTTGACCTCCTTTTCAATAAAAACAAAAAACATTATTTTTGTCTCCCTTGTAATAGTTCACAAAAAAATGACATCGGATGAAGCTTGGTGACTAAAAAAAGTAAAATGAGATGCTTGTAGTATGTTCGTATCCCTCGAAAAAAATTGTGCGCAATGTACACCCCATGGACTTGGATACTGAGAATTTTTAATGCCGTCACTCAATAAATCATCATTTTATGGGCGGTCAAAATTGGACTATCATGCAATTTGCAAAAGGTAGCAAATTCGAGGTGTTTTTTTCACTTTTGAAAATGCCATAACTTTCATAACCTTTAAGCCAGAATAATAAATTTGGTATCAAATTTTTTGGAAAAAGAAAGCCCTATCCGATTAGACAATAACTGGTGAGATATGTTAAAAAGCAAAGATCAGTTTGGACTACCTACTTTTATGTATGTGGATGCCTCTCTTAGCTCAATATCATCCCATTAAAAACAAGTCTGTGAGAGATCTGGTCTTGCATCACATTGCTAAATCACTCATATGAGCAGTCTTCATCACACTGTTTTCTAAACCTGGAGACAGCTGCTCTAATCCAGGCTGGATTGTTACACAAATACGTACTAGTTTTCTCCACTTACTATTGCTCCTGGCACTGTGTTTAAATCCAGGTGCCTGATGACAGTTAAGTCCTCCTCTATGTAGTCATTGTCTGCTCCTCCCCTGTTCATTGTCACCAAACAATTGTAACTAACATAGCCCCGTCGGCCCTCAAATGATGATGGAATATCCGGAGGAAGTATAAATTCAAATGGGTACACATGTGTGCCAGCAGGCTGTTTGGCATTTTGATCTGTACAAGTGAAGAGTGTCAAGTTTAGTACATTTGTACTAATGCAATCAAACACTAATTGTATCTATCTTGTAACAAAATGCAAGAATACAATGAGTACAGAACTATAACTCATGCTGACCACTAATTCATGATCAATGTGTACTACTGGATACTTGAAAGTCCCCTTTAAATATAGTACCTTCACAACCATGTACTTCATTTGCTGTAGAACAGTTCCTTCACTGTATGGGTTGCTGTGTTCAAGCGCCTGACAGGCAGCTGAAACAGCATTTTGTTGTTTTTTTCTCTGGATTTATTCAGTGGATCACTACAAATTTAACATCTCAATTTAGCCCTTGATTTGCTCTTTGCAGTGATGTATAAATGCATTTTATTAAAGTAAGATCTGGATTATTATCAGTTCACGGAACTTGTAATTTTAGCCTTGGCCCTATTCAATCACTCTGGCCATGTTTTACTAACTAGTGAGCTGTAACTGTCAGCCAATCCTGGATACAGGTGAATAACAACAAGTCTAGTCAGTGTGTTAGACTCAAGTGCACTGGACCGTACACATGAACCATCTAGATGTGTTATATTATAAGATACACAAAAAAACAGCTGCTGAATGTATACAATCCAAGCCTGAGTGTACAATCCATTTTGTTGACACATTTGTCTCAGCGGGGAGTTAGATCTAGAAACAGCTGTGACTGCCAGTGTAAGGTAGTGAGGAGAAAGAAGAGAGGTACAAGAGGAGGGACACGGAAACAGAGGAAAATCACAGTGTGTCAGGGGTTTATCCATGACACTGTTTCCCACTATAGATCAGTAAACAGGACCAACTTGATACAGATAGACACTCGCAATGTGTTTCAGTGCAAGAGCCTTAATTTTAGAGTTGGGTGCATCAATACCCGGTCATGCTGCAACAAGTCTAACATCATAAAAGATAATGTTGAAGAACTGAACATTGACCTATTGTGTATCACTGAATCTTGGTTAAGCACAGAAGGTGATGAATCTACCATAGCAGACATTAGACCACCAGGTTATGAATTCAAATCTTTTCCGCGCAGCACGCGCGGTGGCGGAATTGCATTCATGTATCGACAAGGCCAGCATATAAAATTTGTCAACGATGGTGTTTCGTACCGTACATTTGAAGTGGTCACTGCGATTGTTAGATCAGAACAACTCATCTGTCGTGTGGTTTGTGTTTATAGGCCACCATCCAACAAGAAAAACATGTTCACGAGCAGCGAATTCTTCTCCGAGTTTCAAGATCTACTTTTTCATCTGGAGCAGGCGACATCTCCTTTTTACATCGTTGGTGATTTTAACTTTCACTTTGATGATACCTCTGCTCCTGACACTAAACTTCTTGTGTCAGTTTTCCACGACCATGATCTAGTACAGCTAATCAATGAACCAACGCATCAGTGTGGTCACATTTTAGATCTGCTGATTGCCAGCACAGCTGACCCACACATTTTAAACCATCAAGTACTAGACAAGGCCATCTCTGACCACTTCCTTCTGATGGCAGACATGAACCTCTCCAAACCAAGGCAGAAGAAAAGAAGTATATTATCCAGAAATACTAGAAAAATAGACACATCTTCATTTCGAGGAGATGTAAGCCAATCACTGGCAGATCTACCATCTCTCAATGCAGACACCTTCAATGACACCCTGAAGGCTGCAATCGACCGACATGCCCCACTCACAAGAAGAAACATCTCCATCAGACCATACTCGCCATGGTTTTCACTTGAAATCAAAGAAGCCAAGCAACACCGACGACAAGCTGAACGAAGGTGGAGGAAAACCAAACTACAAGTTCATAGAGACACGTACATTAAACAACGAGATAAAGTCAACAAAGTCATCGAGGAAAACAAAAAGAGACATTACATCAATGAACTTAATGACGTAAAGTCATGCAAAGAACTTTTTCGTACAACCAACACCATTCTAGGAAAGGATACAAGATCTCCCCTCCCCTGCATAGGGTCAGACGACGAGTTGTGTGATCAATTTATAACATTTTTCAGTAACAAGATTGAAAACATCCGTTCTTCACTCGATCTAGAACCAAGCGAGAATTTAGATTTCCCTGAGTTTACTGGACAAGTTTTAGATTCATTTTGTCCAGTCTCAGAAAGAGATGTTTTACTCTGTATCAATAATTCCACTATAAAAACGTGTGACCTTGATCCCATGCCTGCTCATGTACTCAAAACCTGTATTGATCTTGTCGTACCTCACATTACTCAAATAGTAAATATGTCACTTGTCACAGGCACAGTGCCCAGTTTCCTTTAAACAAGCCATTGTAAAACCATTATTGAAAAAACCTGGGCTTGATGAAAATGACTTCAAAAATTATCGACCAGTATCCAATTTGCAATTTGTCTCAAAAATTCTGGAAAAGATTGTCTTAGGTCAAATTTTGGCACACTTTGAAATAAATGGATTGCAAGAAAAATTTCAGTCTGCATATAAAGCTCAACATAGTACCGAAACTGCACTCATAAAAGTAACCTCTGATTTCTTAGATTATATTGACAGTAAGAAGCTGTGTCTTTTGACCCTTTTAGACCTATCTGCAGCTTTTGATACAATCGATCATTCTATCTTACTTACAAGACTTGAGCGCTCTTTTGGTATGTCGGGTACTGCCCTGTTATGGTTCAAGTCGTATTTACAGAACAGAGTTCAGTCAGTGCAAATTAAGAACAGTTTTTCCAAACAAGTTGCATTAGACTATGGAGTTCCACAAGGGTCTGTCCTTGGTCCTGTGCTTTTTACACTCTATACGCAGCCCCTTGCAAGTATTTTACAAACTCATGGACTACAATATCACTTTTATTCGGATGATGTTCAGATATATATTGATGGCACCATTCAAGATCTGTCAAATATGACTCTCGCCACTAAACAATGTGTTCAGGAAATTAAAATGTGGATGACAACAAACAAATTGAAATTAAATGAAGACAAATCAGACATAGTTCTATTCCACAACCCACGATTAACAAAAGATCTTGAAAATGTCACCATTGATTTCAATGGCCATGAATTATCATGCAAAGAAGTTGTAAAGAATTTGGGTGTGTTTATTGATCACCATTTGTCAATGGGTTCAGGTGTAGGATCTCTGTCTAAATCCTTAAATTTTCAGTTGAGAAGAATAAGCCTTGTCCGAAAATATCTAAATGAAGAGACCACAAAAACATTAGTTACATCCCTTATCTTGTCTAGACTGGACTACTGCAATTCACTTTTAGCGGGTATTCATACAAAATTTTTGAATCGTCTACAGGTAATCCAAAATAATGCTGCCAGGGTGATAACCAAATCCAAAAAACGAGATCATATCACACCACTCCTGAAAGAATTGCACTGGCTCCCCGTGAAGCAAAGGATAATTTTTAAAATCTGCATCCTGTGTTTCAAATGTCTGAATGACTCGGCTCCTTCTTATTTACAAGATTTGATAAAACTGTATACACCAGGGAGAAGTTTAAGATCCTCCACTGATTCCACCATGCTAGTGACACCTGTGAAATCATACAGATGTTATGGTGAACGATCATTCACATATATTGGCCCCTTAATGTGGAACAAGTTACCTATGGAACTGAGACAAACAAAATCATTAGTAAGTTTCAAAAGGCAGCTAAAGCATTTTTTGTTCCAGCAGGCTTATTTTTCTTGACTTACCTGAGGGGAGAGAGCATGTGATAGAAGGAGTGAGAATGTGATGGGAAGAGAGAGAGAGGGGGGGGGTGGGGAGAGGGAGTGTGGGAGAGAGAGGAATGAGTTTTTATTACTTGTAAAGCGCATTGAGCATTTATTGGAAATGCGCTATATAAATGTAATTTATTATTATTATTATTATTATTATCTGCATGTTCCGTGAATATGTAAGTGTGACACTGCATCATCACATTTACACGTGTTTCCACTTCAATATATATACAGTGGACAATGGTTAAACCGAAATCGGCGGGACCACGAGTTTGTTTTCGGTTTAGACAGAGTTTCGTTAGAGCGATAGGCTAGGAAGCTTGAAAAATGCCAGTTTCAAGAGAGGTGTCCTCAAATCACTATCATAGAGGACAAATAATGTAAGTGCACAGGCTAAACAGACTCAACACATCCTCGCTTGCTCTGTGTTTTTGACTGAAAATGAGGGTGGGCGATTGCTCAAGCCTGAGCACACTCAAAGCATGGGTATGCGGGTGAATGTGGACTAACTCTCAGAACAGGGAGACTTGCGTGTGGAAGGACAGTACAGAACTGCCGTTCCGCTGATCTCATTACCGTTACCGTACACGATGCCGTGAAATGCGCTGTCCACAATACCTAGTGTTGTCTCTTTGATGTCATACATTTTACATGCAAGGTCAGTCGCGATGCGCCAAACGTATGTTTGCTGCCATCTGATTTCGGACCCATGAATTTATAGGCCTCCCTAACTCTCCCCCTATCCCTGTAATGCTGCTGCTTCCATGTAGGCCTAACTACCGGGCAGAACGAAGCATGCTTTGCTCTTATTTTTTTAGGAGGGGAGGGGGGGGGAGGGGAGTGTACTGGGGTGATACAGTGACTTGACTCAATGTATGGCAAATCACAGTGGACTGGCCACTGAATCTAGCAATTTTCTTTTTGGTTTAACCATAGGGTTATTTCGGTTTAGCGCTAGTTTGTTAACAAAGATAAAGAGGAAAAAAATCGGGGATTCTTATTTTCTTTAGGTTTAGCCATTTTCGGTTTAACAGTTCTCCACTGTATTATATGCTTCTGTCCGTAAATCTATCTTGTGCTCCAGCAAATTTCTCGTTTCCATTTCCAAGAAAACTTGCAAATGTTCCACCATTAAATTTCCACTTGAGTTCACCACAACTGATCCAATGTAATATGTCAAAGTTGGAACCAAGAAAAGATCCCAGAGATAATTTTCAAAGATTCTCAGTGTGCTAAGATAAACTGCTTCAACTGCCCAAGTAATTTTAACAGCTCATGATAAAGTCATTCCACAAAATATCGAATCTGTAAAATGAAAACCAGATATCTTGGGAACTGGTGGTTTCGAGATATGACCGTTTAAAGGTTTTGAAAAGCTCTGGCCGCCGGTTACATAGCTGAGGTCATTTCGGGATAACATAAGTAAAACATGTCGGAAGGTGACACAAATTGTAGCATCGTTAGCCTATTTTGTTAAAAAAACTAAGTAGGTTATGTGACACAACTGCTGGGATGCTCAGTTAGCACATGACAGAATGAGCTGGCGATTGGTCGACAAGTGTTTTTTTGGGGCATGATCTCACTCAGTTTGTCCACAACAGAAAATGGATGAGCATTAAAAAATTTCATCCTAACTCAAAATTTTTTCATGTAAACGTCACCCAATATTGTAATGGTTGAGGTATTTCCACATTCTGGCTTGAAGGTGCCGAAACAGTAAAACTGGACAATTTTCCAGGATACATGTCTGACCATACATCAATGATATGCAGTTACCTGGAGGTCTGAAGAGCACGTACTGCTTGTCTAAATAAACCTCTCTAGCCTGGTATTTTTTAGAAGAGTCATTACTTTCCACAGTCCACTTTGATTTGGCTTGCCCATTGAATGAGATGATAATGCCTGAGAAAACAATAGATGAAAAGATCATACTGACAATCATTATTTTAGTTCAGTTTTTCTTTTCATTGTAGAAATTTCTCACTGTTCTGGAGCTAAAGAGATCCACCAATCTTCGTCTTTTTAAACCAATTTTCTTCAGTTACTCATAACAACCCTTGAGTGTGTTCATGCTATTCATCTGCAACTTTTCTCGACAACATCCTGAGCACTCACAAAATCTCAAAAGCGAGATATATTATATAATATTCCTGTATTTTCCTCAGTACTCTCTGGGCTGATAAATCAAAAGATTGGTGATGTAATGTTCAAACTGCTCAACTTACCAATGAGAGATTTCGTATTGAATATTGATCAACTTCTCATGTATTGTTGTTACCAGCAAGATAGCATGAAACTTGGATTCCTTGAGAACTAAAATATGCCTCTACCTCTAAGACTTTTCAAATAGCTACTGGCCTTTCAAAATTCCTGGACGTTAAAATGTCATAAGCAAATCACGCTGATTATGCACTGTAGATGTTACAAAAGAGGAGGACACACAAAAACAATCACTGGTGAGGAGGAAATACAATGATACCAATATCAGGTTACAAAAGAACCACTGTTAAAATAAAACTAAGATAAATGAAATTTAGAAATTATACTTTTCCAGGGGAAAATCAGATGTGGCACACGGAAGCTGGTGCCTAAAATTAAATCAAAGCGTTTTGTAATTTTATGCTATGCAGAATGAAACACACTTCTTGAATACGAAAAACACAAGAGCACATCTTCATAGGAAGAATCCATTTCAAAATGGCCACTGCATCACTTCATTCTGTATATTATCTTTTTGTTTGACCTTTCTGGAATACAGTGAATACACAATGACCTCAGCAGGAAAGTTCATCTGGTAGAGGAAAATCTCACTTCAGCTGAAATCCTCTCAAAAGGTGACCATTTTATGAGAATAACAGATGCAGCAAAAACAATAAAGAAAAGTAACAGCAATTATGAACTTCCTAATAAATGTTGTTGCTTAGTGGAAATAGGGAGAACATGTCTCCCAGTGTCTCAACACACATGATGGTTACAAAACTCACTAATGATCCTCGCTCTCTTGTTTAGCTGGAGGACTACTCTTCCACTGACAACTTCGCCTGCTGAATAGACACAGTCTGCTTTGTTGAAACGAAGTTCAAACAATTCCACTTTCATTTCTCACTCCTAATGAAAGAAAAGGATAAAAAGATTGCCCTTATGTCAAGACATACATATTCTCATTATCATATGTTAGGCACTCTGGGGAAATGGTCCACATGATGCGCTCAGCACTTTTCGAGGGACAGCCAAATATACGTGGATAGGGACTTCCTGGTCCTATATCAGTTTTCAGCATTAACAGACTCCTCAATCAGTTCTTTACACCTGGGCAAAAGGATTTTAATGAATTCCATCTGGAAATATGTTTTTTTTCAATTTTTCTGATCCAATCTAGTTGTTTTATCTTTAAATTTATGTAAACTTTACACGGATTTTTATCAAAAATGATTTTTTCTACCTTGTCACCTTGAAACAGCCATAACTAAGTCAATTTTCAACATTTTTAAAAGCAATAACGTGCATTATTCTCAGACAGTTTGTACTTTCCATTTCCCCAGGCAGGCTCAAAAATGATTTAAATAAATAACATCTACTGCACTATCACCAATACATGCAACCTAGCAATAAATCGTGCAGATACAGATCCATAAATATAGTTTGCATCCAAAATAAAGTAGATCTGCTTTAGAGACTGGGATGACCTGCTCCCAGATTTTGTGACCAATATCTAACATGTCTGTCAGCCTCAACAATTTTAAAACTCACAACTGACATCAATAAAGTCTGATTATAGAAAACAGTATGGTGGTCTTTTTAACCCTGAAATTTTGCAATTTTATTTTTTCAGGGTATGGATCAAAACTTACAGTAGAATACAATAAACAAAAACATACACTGTGATTAAACTGTGTATCTCAAGTTGCTTTTTCTGCACATTTAATTAATTTTTTTTTCTTCCTCTTGTGTAGCCTTTCTAAGCAGTTTGTTTATGGGGGGGCTTTGACTTTGTTAGATAAGGTCTTAACTTCTTCATTGTCCAAAAAGATAAAACTTCACATACAAATGATGCAGATGTAACCTGCAGAGATGTTGATTTTGCATTTAAGAGCAAGATTATTGAGATGGGTATTAATGTGGTTTTTTTGTTTTTTTGTTTCCTTTTTTTTTCCAGCATGAAAAAACATGGACCATGCTATCCCCTACCACAGTGGTCCCCAAACCCCCGGGCCGTGGACTGGTACCGGTCCATGGATCAATTGGTACTGGGCCACACAAGAAACATTTAATTATTTCCATTTGATCTACTATCTGAGTTTAACAATTTTTTATTTTCCTTTTATTTTCCAGGTTAATCTCGGTCACTTAAGCACTGAAATTTAAGCCATATATTAGCCAAAAATGAATACGAAACAGGTGTCGTTAGAACGTTCCCTTGCGCAAAGGAGTAAACTGGACATAAGCAATACACTTCGGGTGTCATTGTCTCCAATTACCCCCAGATGGAACCGTCTCAGGGTTCTCATTGATTTAGCCTTCTAGTGAGTTAAAATGTTAAATCACTTTATATTTGGTTTTTGGTGTAACTGTATTTTATTTTGAAGGCATGTTTTAAATTAAATCAAAATTATTAAATTGAAACAATCTAAAATATAAACAATCAACCCCCCCCCCCCCCCCTCAGCGGGCCGCGGTAAAATTATCAAATGTTGACCGGTCCGCAGCAATAAAAAGGTTCCGGACCACTGCCCTACCAGACTCTCACAGTTTCCCACTAATTAGTTTGCAATAAAAATAATTCATACCTCGATCTACCACAGTTGTGGAAAAGTACAACTGGTCTTTATAGGCAAACATCAGAAGTTACATCAAATGCAAACACTGTCCTCCCTTGCCATCAGTTCTTACAGTTCAGGATGGCATCTGAGAAAGAATGAAATGCACATTTCAAAGTGGCAGTTTCCACAACATTTTTGAAACTGCAACTTGTAAAAACACATTATTAGAGATAAACCAAAAAGATTCATTGAAATTTTAGAAAATATGTTGAAACATGCAATCTCTTTTTAATCCTAATCCAGACACTAGCCTCTTAAATTGGAGTAAACACTAATACTAACCCCCCCCCCCCCCAAACACACACACATGAGAATACAGCTTTTATAGCCAGTTACCAAACATTTAAAATAGACGTATCGTTTTGAAGTATAGGGGTCAATGCCACAATCTGAACTGGACTTAGCACAACTATATCATTAGATTTATCCATTCAATCAAAGAGATCAGAGGTTTATAAATACACCTATCAGAATACTTTCATAAAGTTGCTTTTGGAGCAGATAACTATGACAGTTTAGGGCAATATAAGATTATGTCTTTTCCCCATTCCTTCTTGGAGCCATAGCCTCTTACACTGTCACTAACAGATCATGCCCAAGCTATAAAAATGAATAGGATCCAACTAGCTGATCTTGGTCAAGAACTAGGCAGCAACAGTGGGTAACCAGTAATGGATCCATGGTATCAGAACAAGAACCAGTGCACTAACCTTGTATAAAAGGCAGCACACTCAATTAACCCTCAACCTCCACCCCAAATATTGTCCTCAAGTTCCCTCCCATCCCTCCACCCTCAACCACCCCCCCCCCCCCCCAAAACCCCAAGCTTGCCTGATGACCTTAAAAAGCTAATCCGCACAGGTCCTGGAGTTTCTTGTTAATGTTACATTGTCACACCCTAGAGAGTGAAGTACCCTGACCTGGAACTGACTGATGTAGATTTACCGATTTTAGTATTCACGCTAGTACTAGTAGTAGGCTACTAGGCCTATATTTATATTGCACACTAGTAACTAGTAACCCCACAGATCCACGGGTCCCAGCAAAGTGAGTGAGCAGTATCCGAGATTACCAAAAGTAACGTTCCTTCCCAGCTCTATTCCAGTTGTGCACGGTGCTATCAGACTCATACTACTTCTAAGTGGTCACAACTGATTCAGTGACTATTTTGTCTAGCTCTATATCTTCTGATCCACCCTTCAGCTGCCCACTGACTCAGCAACGGAGCCATCTGAAACCTGAAAATCACTTTGACCAAATCAGCCAAACCTGAAGTCGCAGGCACCGAGCAACACATAGTGATAAAACAACAGGTCTATCAACTAAATAACACCTAAAGCGCATACAACAATCCCGTATAAAGACAAATTTCGAATTTCAGAGAGAGCACAAAACACTTTACATGTCACAATAATGAACCACAGTTACTAAGTATTTTGTGCACACCTGCAACTTTCCTTGTTCATGTACAGTAACAGGGTCCATAGCAGACTTTGATGAGAAAATTCAAGGTTTTTTCAAGGTTTTTCAAGGTCAACTTTTTCATTTTCAAGGCCACAAAACGCCGCGACAAAAACTACGCATGTCCATAAATCACTCATGCCCGTAAAAACCCGTGCGACTACACAGCCGTCTCCGTTAGCAGATCTCCCAACTAGTACAAGCAGGATGTGAGGAGATTTGGTTAAAAAAATGGGGAGATTTCACAAAAAGCAGGGAGATTACCGCAACCTCTTAGAAACTCGACACATACACAAAAGAAAATTAAATACAACCACCCTATAAATATATTTTTTTATACATGTAAAAGTGTTGCATTCAAATCCCCCCTTCCCCATTAATATAATGCTACCCTCAAACTTGCCATTCTAAGTTTGCAAGACCTCAGTAGATATGTAAAACATTTTGGACATGGCTGAAGAAACCATACGGACAATTTTCATGCTGAATCTAAGCAGTCTGGTCAGTCTAACTTAGTAATTCAATGCCATAATCAGAAAGTTTGCTTCATCTTTTGGGTACTAGAGTTGCTAAAACAAGGAGGAGATAGTCCTCCTGTTGCTTTAATGGCAGATTAATTACAATCAGTTAAATTGAGAATCTGTGGGATTGTCTTAACATCACAAAAAAGCTATTTTCTTTTCTTTGGAAGTGTTCTCTTTTCACCAGATAAAACTTCTGAACATCTCAGCACTCAGCACTCAGCACTGAGCACTCAGCAGTATCCTTGGCAGTAACAGAAAATTAAATAAACCTGCAGGTCTATGACTACTGGATATTAGAATTTCAATGTGTCACTGTGACATCTGAATAATCTGAAATTCTACATTTTTCTTTTTCAAAATTCAATGTACCAGACTCCTGTACTTTTTATTGACAAACTGCTTTAAGATGATTCACTGCCATTTATCCCATTTTTCTGATATTGATTCATTTTATGGGCCTGGCAAATACTGAAAATGTGGGTAAAAATGTTACACTAATGTATTATACCGACACTTGATTATTCAAGCCTCCATAGGTCTATGAATCTACCCAAAATAAGCCTAGGCTGGGTGGTCAGCCCCCCCCCCCCTCCCCCCCCCCTTATACTACATGTACTACTGTACACATAATAATGCTCACAGGGCGCAACAGTTGTCCTAACTGGCCATCACTTGCCTCCAAAAGTGCCCTCTATAATCCTTTGTCACAAATATTCCCAAAAACTGGATTTAAAAAAAAAATTCAAAAATGCACTGGCCTTGCCGACCCAGTTAATTAAGCAGACCTCTCCATCCCACCTTCACTCCCCCACTCGTCCGGTGGACATCAAAGTGAATAGTGTGTTCCCTAGACATGCCGGCGCCGTCTAGTCTCGAAAGTGTTCTCGAAAACGACTGAATGGGCATTGCAGCCAGGCAGGTCCCCTCCACCTTAGTTCCTACCCAACCCTCCCTACCCCCCCCCAACTGAGTGGGCACGTTCCACGCTCCTCAAAGAAAAATACATACAACTGTATCAGCCAAGCCGCGCTATGAAAAAGCTTAATCAGTAATTTTCGTGTAATCGGCAAAACTTGACTTAGTTTTTTTTTTCTTTCTCTTTTTACCCAAAACGGTGAGATTTCAAAGGAACACGGGAGGGCGGGGTTTTATCATGAAAACGGGGAGACTTGGGAGGTCTGCATTAGGCCGAGCGCCTAGGCCCACGTTTTTGTTTTTTCAATTCGATCTAGTTTTTTTTTTTTTAAGGTTATTCAAGGTTGTGCTCTGTTTTCCAGGCTTTTCAAGACCTTGAAAAACGATTTTTGTTTTTGAAAGTTTTTCCAGGTTTTCAAGGCCCGCTACGAACCCTGAGTATAATGTGTGTGACGGCAGCCCTTTTCGTTCTACAAGATGAATATTATTTGCTAGTAATATCTGAATGTGGAAATATTTTTCCAACAAGTTTGTTAAACCTATCACAAACACACAACAGACAAAACATGTAACTATGGCTTTTGTGCATGTTTATTAATACATATTGTGTCTCATGAGCCAATAAAATAGATCCTGTTGTCTCCCTTTCGATTAAACACCTTTAAGCTGGGTTTTCATGTAGTGAAATAGAACTGCATGCACTGCATGGATTTTTGACGTTTTCGTTTCCGTACACATGAAAACATTGCTTTGGCAGTATGCTGTTGCTTGACTCGCACTTCTTACAGTCCCCGTGGTTATAACAGAAGCGTCAGACTTATAGGCCTCACACACGCTTGATGTATGAGTACTCGTCTTTAGCTGGGACTGAATGAAGTGAAACCTGGCTATGTCGATGATTTTGATACCAGAGAACTAGAAGAATCTGAGGCGGGCCCCTTTACGCCTTAAAAAACTAAAAGATTCGTCATCGGGTTAGATCTAGCCCAATAATTATGTAGCCGTGCAATGTGTATCGGTACACATCCTGGGGGCATGCTCGACCTGATCTATATTCTAGATTTTTGAATAGCAGCAGTAACGCGTCAAATCAGTCCGCACAACACATTCCACATTCACAATACACACAGAACCAACCAATCAGACATTCCAAACAAAAGTATCCATCGTCAATTGACAATAAAAATTTTCAGATCTACCATAGCAGGCATCTAAAGCATTAATTCTGGTGTAGGCCTGACACACAAAGTCAGCGTAACACACCTTAGGCTACGTTCACTCATACGATATGCGGAACAAGCAGGTCTTGACCGGACAAAGTACGTCATCTCATGACCCTGTGACCCTCGCTCACTTTCAAGTTTGCATTATTGTCAGCACAATGAAGAGCAGCTGATGCATGTGAAGCAATTGATCTAAAACTGTGAATCAGCCAGAACACAACGGTAGACCTATGTTGATGATATGCCTTCGGACGCAGTGAATACTAAAATAATAGACACAAATACGGCTGATATCTCACACTCGCACGCTTATGCTTTTTTGATTTGATTCACTAGGTTGTTGGTTTTTTTTTCAAATCTTCAAATCGCGAAACTGAAATTTTTTGGGGGGAGACAGAGCGAAACCTGAAATCCGGTATATAGCTTGCTGGAAGGGAGGCATGGCACTGATGTCATAGAGTCTAGGCCTAGATCTCTAGATCTACCAGCTGCCGTGATGCAGTGAAACTATGCTGAGGCTAGTCAGGCTTAAAAAAAAAAACTAACTGTGTATCCGCCGATACTGTCGGATAAAGTTTCCCCTAGGAATTTTTTTAATCTTTCAACATAAATTCTGTATTTGCGAGTGATTTCCCCTGATTCGAACCTTTCTCTGTCTTCCTCCTTTGTTTGATGGCATGATTGATATTGGAGAGGCTTTTCTGAATAAAAATGGAATTTTATTGATTAAACGGATACATACGCTATGAAGATATGAGTTTCTTGGTTTATTTGGTAAGAATTCCCTCACATTTAATCAGTGTTCTCAGTAGCATAGTGGTTAGTGTCTTTGCCTGTCTGTCAGGGGCCCGTGGTTCGATTCTCAGCAGAGCAGTTTTAGTTGTTTTTTTTAAGTCCTTTTTATTAGGAATCAATTTTTTTTTTAACCTAAGAACAAGAACAGGGAATAAATCCATGAGCCATGCATCTTCACCTATCAATCGGGGGATAGTGGTTTTTTCTTCTTTTCTTATAAAACTAGATGTAATAAAAATCTTTTTACCAGCAAATCAAATCTGTTTGGTAATTATTTTCTTTATCTAACAACATCAGAGAATAAATCCAGTTTGTTGGGGTTTTTTTTGTAATAAGTCAACACCAATACCTGCAAATAAATTTGAGTTTATCCGCCGATACTGGCAGCCTAAGATCTGCCAATAGTGTTGCCGGATAAGCTCAAACGGTATCCGTCGATAATCTTGGTGGATAAACCTGGGCAGTATCCGCCAATAATGTTGGCGGATAAACCTGGCAGTATCCGCTGATAATGTTTGCCGGCCCAGGCTGCATCTGCCGATAGTGTTGGCGGCCCAAGGAAGCATCTGCAGAGAGTAGCCTATATATATCTAGATCTAGATCTAGATGTATGTATAAATCTGGAAGGAGTTCCGTACTCGAGCGCCAAAGACCAGAAACTAACTAAAAGAGATGATACATAGCTACCCCGGGGGGTTTCCCTGATATGTCAATCTGACCACTGCCCAGACGAACATCGGACTACGGCCTCGATGATACAAACTGACTAGACCCTCACGTCGTTACTTATCAATCTGACAATCTGACAAAGTGGCGCTCGAGTAAGGTAGGCTACTCCTCCCATAAATCTATCTTTTCTATAAAAAAAAAATGTTAGGCATATAGACTCTAGGGGGAAGCACTGAAGCAGATCTTTGTTATTCACTCGAGGCAGACATACTGATATTGGTACTTGCGATCAAAACATCTCAAGTTTCTACTTACTACTGGTAGCTGAATTATGGATGACACCAGGAAGTAATTTGATATTATTGTGGTGAATTGTTAAAATAATTTTTATTATTGAAGAGCTCTTATATTAGAACGATTTTTGATTCTACGCATAAAAGACTGCTAAGCTGATGGCATTGGCATGGTCCGGATGTGATTTTTTAATCTTGTTTTTAACCTCTTAATTCTTAGGTAAAACTACAAGCACACAGGAATGGGAGAAATTTATGTAAACAGCTCTCATGCAACAAACAGATTTTATTCTTCCACTGTCTAAGAAAAAGCGGCAGTATTACAACACAATGGTGTATTAAATAAATAACGATTCACGTCTCATTTAAGAAAAGGGGCGGAGCTTAATATCGTCACAAAAACATTACTGCAGTATCTAACAACAGGCAAATCTAAATTTACACAGTGCCTTCTTAAAATAAAGGTCATCGATTGTTTCTCTGGGTAGTACATGTACTGAAATTTATTTTGACAAAAATTAACTTAGTAGTTTCGGTATTATGATGGCCACTTACAGACAAGATGATTGGTCACTATTTTCTGGCATGACCAATGAACGGCCCCTCACCCGAAATAGTCCAGCTTCTCCACTCCGTCACATCCGGGTTCAGCTTCAGCTGTGAACGAGAGCGAGAAGGAATAAAATGGCGACGGGCACTGCTCAAAGTGAATCCTCTGCCTCGGGAGAAGATAGCTCTGACAGGCTTAAGGTATTGTATCCAGCTGTCGACGAAGAAGAAACGCCGCTTCCACGTTCATGGAGCCCCAAGGACAAGTTCAACTTTATAGGACTGTCTCAGAATAATCTCAGAGTTCACTACAAAGGTGGGCTGTCTTTGTTATTTTTCAGTCGCAGTTGACACAGTTCTTTGCCATGTTCTATTTATAGCCTACTTCACTCTCAAACCAAAATATTGATGGCCTTTTCCTGAAAAAGTTGATTTATCACCTTCAGAAGACAGTAAATTAGACTAAGGAGCTTGACGTTTTATAAAAAGACCCCAGCAAAGCTCGAAACAGCTGCATTATGATTGACAGGACCTCCCAACATTTATTCAGTCACCTCGCCCTCTTGGCTCTTTCCAAAATCCCTCTGCTGATGAACTCCAGGCCGTACCATAGTAGGCCTACTATAGTATTAGTAGCAAGAACAAGTGTAGATCTCGATCTAGAAAATCTACCAACTTCAGGTGTGAAAACGACGTTCTTTTATTCACACTAGCTGAGGTGGCCGGGGATAAATCGGTTTGAATATTGGTTTCAGTTCTGGGTGGTTATTATGGACCTGCTTCATCTGGCCTGTTCCTATTTGTTTATTTTATTTTTGTTTGTTTGTTTTTAAATAAGTCTTACTGCTCTGCCTTTGTGAGTTGACACCCTGCGCATCCCGTACAACTGCATGATTTGCGCACGGGTTAGTGTGTTTGATAGTGAACACATCGCAGGTAATGATAACGAAACCTTAAAATGGCGAACCATGACTCGAAATAGATCTGAATGATGGCGAAACAATAAATTTCCAATAAAAAAAACTGCAGCGATTTGAGACTTGTATGCCTACCGATAGTACGTTTGTTAGGGGGCATGCTGCATCAGTGCATGCTAGATCTAGCTCTCACAGACACTACTGTGATTATGAATCGAATTCCGGGGCCGGAAGTGGAAAAGCGATTCACAAAGAAAGAGGTCATAGGTTAACGAACGTACAATTCGGATCAAACGCTCTCGCAAATTTACTGTTCCATTCTTATCGCATTATTGGAATAACTCACGAATCCCATAAGCTTTTTTATGCCTATGTACATAGGAACACTGGTCAGTATCGTACAATTGTGTGTGCCAAAGTTCAGTTCAATACGTCCAGTAGTTTTTGAGTCCATAGGGAACAAAGGGGTTTTCTTACATTTTTTTTGTCTAGATTTGGACACGGAGGTCACTTGGAAATGGAAGTCTGGCATGTACACAAGTAATTTATTGATTGAATGCATTGCATGAACTGCCAGTTGAAATTTGCCAGGGACAAATTTTCAATTTGGATCGACTAAGAAAGATTTCGGTGGTCTTTGGTGGCTGCCTCTTAAATAAAAATGTGGGAGGAGAGGAAGGGATTGGAGGAGAGTCAAACCCGAATAGTAATGATTAAAAAAAATATTTAAAATAGTTCTAGATCTAGATCTAGTTAGATCTAGGGCTTTCACTTTCAGAAAGAGTTCCATGCATTCCGACTACCTAGACTAGATCTAGGCTAGATTAAACAGGTTATTTTTCTGTTTTTTTTTTTTTTAATAAAAGCAAGCTCAGCTTGAGGGTCAGTACATGATGCCCACTGAAAATGAAATTTTTCTTTTATGTCGACACACGTAGCCTATTTCCCATGTATGATCAAAGAATATTTGATTCCAAAGACATTGCAAAATAATGTATTTATACACCAGGTATTTCTTTATGTGAAAATTAGTCATGGTTGGCTAGGGCAGACACTATTACTACTGTATTAGTATTAGTTTCACTACTCAGTGTGACCCAAGACAGATCAACTTGCCATGCTAAGAGAGGGAATAGTTGTCTACTCTTTGTTTTGAATTGCACAACATAAGTGCATTTTAAAATTTATATAGGCCTACAGTAGACGACGGTTAAACCGAAATTCGCGGGACCACAGGTTTGTTTTCATTTTAGAAAGAGTTTTGGTTTACTGATAGGACTGATAGGAGGTTTGAAAAATGCCAGTTTCAAGAGAGACAGCCCAAATCAATAGATCGAAGAGGACAAATTTAAGTGCATTTCAACAAAAGAGACTAACACGACCTCCGTTGCTCTGAGTTTTTTACTGAGAATGAGGATGGGCGATTGGCCAGGCCTAGGGACACATGATATTAAGCATGGATATGCGGTCGAATGTGGGCTAACTCTTAGGGAAAAAAGACGAGTGTGGACGGACAGTACAGAATTGCCGTCCTGCTGATGCCGTTGCCGCACATGATTCCATGAACTACGCTGTCCGCAGTTGCTAGTACATCGTACCATCTTTCCGATGTCATACATTTTACACGGAAGGTCACCCCTGGTGTGCCTAACGTCTTGCCTGCTGCCGTCTGATTTCAGACCAGCAATGTTATACTTATAGGCCTCCCTCTCCCCTTACCCCTGTAGTGCTGTCACTCTAGTGTACTATATAGACCTTAGATGCGACCTGGCAGAATAAAGCATGGTTGCTCAGGGTTTTTTTTTTTTTATTTGCTGGGGGGGGGGGTGGTACAGGAAATTGACTCAGCCTATGGCAAAAATCACAATGGACTGGTGCCACTGAATCCAGCAAACTTTCTTTTTGGTTCAACAGTAGGGCTATATCGGTTTACCACTAGTTTGTTAACAAAAATAAACGGAAAAAAACTGGGGATTCCTATCCATTTTCGGTTTAACCGTTCTCCATTGTAACTATCATTTCACATGCAACTCAGCCATTTGTAGAAATTCTGAAGTAGTTTCATTCTGGTGACGGCAAGGGGAAATGTAATGATTGTATTCGAAGATTTTAGATCATGTTATTACTATCATTTTTGTTTTCCCCAAACAATTTAAGATATTTTTATATTTGCAGGTGTGGGGAAAACCCATAAAGATGCAGCCAGTGTTCGAGCCACAAATCCTATTCCTGCTTCATGCGGAATTTATTATTTTGAAGTCAAGGTCATCAGTAAGGGCCGTGATGGGTAAGTGCACATTTTGTTTTTCAGTTCGCTTACATTGTTTCTTCCAAACACATTGCATAGATTTTCCAAGGAATTGAATCAGTCTTTCAATAATTGTTACTAAAAATAAGATGGCATGTTTTTGGGAAATCTGACATGCCCGTCCAATAATAAGGCTAAATTAGGCACTAGACTGAGGAACACATGCCATTGAAATCCCTATTGTTAAAACATTTGCTGGAATTTATGTGGCCATTATCACAAACAAGGGCCTTGTTTAATATATGTTTTGAAGTGGCATCTGTGCGGCAGATGGTTGACACTGCATTGTGAGCTTTCATGTGATTAGATAAGCGTTAGCTTGGTGGGAACCTGACTAGTGAATGTTGAGAGAATTTAATCACAATCACAATAAAGTAGCGTCAGGAAAGCAGCTGCTGAATTTCAGCTCACAGTGTTTAATATTACTTGTAGGGATGGTCTGAATTGAGTCTCTAGAAGAAGACAGTATTTAATTTTCAAACTTTTTAAGTTTAAATTTGGCACTAGTAGTGAATGATAACAAAATAGATCAATACCCAAGCATTACATGGGAAGTGATTTAATTGCTGGCAGTGATAGAATTAGGAGTGGTAAATCTTGGACACCCCTCACGAACTTTTATTTTTATTGTGAAATATGACAGACACACGATTAACGGAAATAGGTTTTTCGAGTTTGCGCTGCCCTCTGAATTTGTCATAAGTCTGTTTTCTGGATGAACCAAATCTGTTGTTGACAGACATGTCAACCTTCTGCTGGTTGAATAATTTGTTGTTGTTTTTTCGTCATAAGAGATCAACAGATGTGCGTGCATTATATTTCCCTGCTGATAAAAACTTCCTATTGCCAACAGTTTAAACGAGAACTGGCCTTTTATTTTTAATACACTGTGATACTCATAGAGAATGTGTGTTTGTTGCAGTGGTAGTACTGGTAGATATGAGTATCGATCAAGTACTTGAAAAATAGTGTATCTAACAACTTTCTGCAATAGCTTTACAAGAATGGCTCCCAGTAGAGCATCATTCTGAAAAATATGAATAATCGAAGTTTTGGCAGAGTAATTCCTATAAACCCCTTCCTTGTGGTGGGGGGTCATTCTGTCATTCTGCTTTGGGTAGCACCCAGGGGTTGCCATGTCAGTATAAAATTAGTGTAATTGTCAGACCTTTGTCAAATCTGTGCAGTCAGTTCAGGTAGGTCCAGATCCTGTGTGTGACAATCAAGCATAATGTTTTATTTTCTGTCTTGCGCATTCTAAAATTCTGTGTCTCAAGTTTTAGACTTTTACTTATGTATGAAGTCATTTAGTAGATTTACATCTGCTGAAAAAGATTAAGCAAGTTGGGAGGTCATCGCTTATTTTTATATTAGGATATATAGCTCACAGTGTTATTGCAAGTTTTTGTGTTTAATCAACATTATTTAAGATTTAATGTGACTTGTGAGATGGAAAAGTAGGGTAAAACTGAAAAGACATCTGTCTCACTTCATCCCTCTTCTTTGTCCTTTGATTGATAAAGACAACACAAATCTGACCTACTTAGGTAGGTCAAGGTCATTAATCAGAGCTGTTCTGTACTATCTGTGTGTCTTAAATATAATGAAACACATGAAAGGTGATCCAGGTCAGTAATTTCCTTTCTCCAGGGTAACTACCTAGCCTTCCTCGTTGACAGATTTGTACCTGTAATATTAATCATCATTGCTTCTTACTGTTTGTCAGGCAGGTGATGTTAGTTTTTATAAAGAAATGTCCAGCTTCGGAAATTTCCCGATTTCTGGATTTTATTTTTTCTTAATGAGACAGTGTTGCTACTATTACTTAGTAAACACGGTTTTGTGTGTTGTCTGGATTGTTTGTGCCTATACAATTTGCGTGTAGCGATTGGTGGTGATGTGTTGTGTCGAGAGTCCCAGAAATGTCTCTCAACAGCAGGTGATTGGTGGGCAGTTGTAGTAGGGTCTCTTCAATCCTATCGTTTAGCTACATTTTGTCTGTCGTCTGTCATCGTGCTTCTTTCTAAAAATGCAATTTGGCCATTACCAATAAACCATGTCGACATGCTTTTGGTAAACTGAAACTCGTGTGTCAGTAGTTCCCATCCCTGTTTTACACAGAAAATATCAACAGTACCCTGACTTTTTCGTAAAATCCCCTATTAATTATTATGCAAGTCAGAAACAGTGGCAGCAACTACAGATATTGTTAGGACTCCCTGATGTTGCATTGGCAGCACCTGTAATTGTTCAGAAGGGATGGCGTCTGGACAGGTACAGTACAGGTGTACAGAGGGGGGCAAGGTCAGTAATGATCCCATTACTGACATAGGTTCTTATCCTGTAACTGTAGGCAGGTCATGGTGGGTGAGACAAGTTATGTTAGATTTATGAACACACGATGTGCAAGTTCAGGGCTGTTACCTGTCAAGAAATATTTGAGTTACTGCTTCAAGGGGAAGTAGTGAAAGCCATGATTTCTTCACAAAATATTGATTTTATGTTCTTGTAAATTGATTACCCATTTATCTTTCATGTTTGAAAGTTTCAATTCAAATAAGTAACTACAAATACTACAATTCATTCAAAACTGCAGTTTAGTACACAGTACCAAGGCAGATAAAAGAGCTTAGGTGTTCTAACAAAAATGGCAATTTTCTTAGTTCTTCAAAATAATTTGTGAAATAAAATTTCCCACAAAGCTCTTGAAAAATCTTGATGTAACCTGGTGAGTTTATTTCCTAATTTTTGGTGATGTTGTGAAGAAGATTTTACAAAATTTGTAATAAATGACATTTTTTTCTTTTTCACTAGAAATGCATTTAAAATCCTTTATTTGTACCTTGTAATTTTATATAAAATAGAATTTTAAATGTATGAACCAAGTATGTCGACAAACTTTTAACATAGGTCTTAGACTGTGCGTGAAATTTTGTGACATGTGAACAGGAGGAGAGAATAGAATATCATCAATATGTTTGAAAGTTTGTATAAAAATCCAGTATGGCTGGTGAAATGATCGGTTACCAAGGCAATGGTTGGAGTTACATGCAAAACTGAACATATGGGCTATTTCTCTTACATTATTACACAATATCAATGTATAAAATGCATTAAAAAGAGGTAGATTTTAGTTTTCACTGCAGTAGTCGTATGGCTCTTCAGACACTGCAACATTGTTATGTGTGTGTCCTTGAGTTAGACATTTACTTTAGATTTTCATATGCAGGCTTGGTAAAACTGTAACTGAAAGATATTATCTTCAGCAAAAACAACAAACATCTGGTTATGATTATGATAATCCTTTGGTTATTCCTTGCAGTTCGTGTGCTTGAAAATTTGTACAGAATTTAAGTCAGCACTCCAGGACAAATTTTCATAATGCATTTTGTTGCATTTGTTCTCATTTTATGGTATAAGGAAATGTGGAAAGTGGATCTCAGATCATGGAATTTCCATTCAGTTCATGAAGATATGGCCTTCTGTTTATTCCCTGCCACCAGTTGCCATAAAATATAGGGGTTTCTAAAAGTTTTCACTCACAGTCATGTCTGCCTGGGACACAGAAATTTTACTGACAAGTTTCCCAATGGATAATACTGCATGTCAAAACTCATAATTATAAACCTTGCAACCATACCATAACAAAGCCTGTAAGGAGGGGGGACAATCACTGACCCTGGACACTTACCTTACTACCTACACCTCTGACCTCTGACCCCTTTACCTGGTAACAGCAGGGATAAGTTTCTAATTTTAGACATGACTTCATATATGGTCTTACCTGGGGTCACTTTTTTTTTTTTATATAGTAACACAGGTGTGTCAGTGTGTGTTTCATTGCTCGTGCTTGGTTTCCTCTGTCCTTCCTGGATGAGCTGCATGATGAATGAAACAGCAGTGTAGACCAACATCTGTTCTTTCAATAATCATACATACAGTACAAGTTCATATTGTGTATCCTTTTATTATTCATTTGTTCTTCAAACCTTGTCTCCAGTTTATCCCAGCTGATGATCAAAAGTACCTGTTTTTTTTTTTTTTTTTACTAAATGAGTATGAAGGTTGGACAAGAAATACAATTTTATGGTTGGTTTATTAAATATCACAAAAACCACAGAAAAACTGTGGGGTCACAGCAGGGCTATAAGCAAAGTCAATATTGGGCAAAAAGAAAAGGTTGTATGTTGAAGTCTTTTATTGTTTGTTGTTTTTTTTTCACTTGAAAAAGGCGAAAGCCGAAAATTTTGTGTATTTTCTGTCTTCTCTTTAGTTTGCTTTGTATTGTTTGGGTTTTATTTCTCACGCGGGGTTTTGCAACATACAACCTTTTCTTTTTGCCCAATATTGACTTTGGTTTATTAAAGCATTGGTTCAAATCATTGTCGCTGAATGAAGAACAAATCATAGTTTACTGTTAACAGTAGAACTGTGGAGTTACTACATCCTCAAATTGCAAGTAGTTAATCACATGACTACTGGTTCTTGAAAGTAAGAGAGAGGTCAGGACATCCTACATTAAATGGTGTATTTTATGTCTGCTGATTGCCCATTACTTCCCACACAAAACATCGCATTTATGTGATAACAGGTCATTTATGATCTATAAATAGACCAATTATATTTGTGACAGGGTGGTCTATTTTGAAATGTTCTCGTGTTGTTGACAGGTTTAGGGATGGAGAAAAAAAACATTAGAAATGTGTATGAAAAATTGTGTAGTTTAAATTTACCATTAATGATTAAAAACCTAGCAGGTCATTGTCACGAGTGGAGTGAGCGAGATTCAAGGATTGCGGGGGCATGGAAGTGTAGGATTGACTCACGGGATAGTGAGGCTGCTCACCTATATTGACTTCTGTTAGTTAACGTGGAAGCGTGCAGGACGTGAGTAAGGTGAAAGCGATGAGGTAAATCTTGTGTAGTGAAAAGTCACTGCAAGTTAAGAAAGTCCGAGGGGACAGACGTGAAGAGAGCAGTCGGGAGATTGTTGTGTGGTTTCCAGTGATGACTGGTAGGTTGAACTGTGATTGATAATTATGATGATTGATGTACTATATTCTCCTAGGACCATGATGTAAATAAGTTATATGTGAGGAATGTGAAAGTCATTGATTACTGTGTATAGAGATGTGCGCAATGAGCGATAGATGTAAGTTCGGATCATGGATTCGTAGCAAGTCTGAGTACGGTGTAACACGGTGGAGGTGTGTTACCGTAAGATGTGTGGTGAGGGAAATGTGGACTATTGTGAGTACGCTTGATGGTTCGTAATGAGTGGTGAAGTGGATAGTAATTGTATAATGTTATAGAAATGTAATGTTATTCTTATAGGTGCCGGGGTCGGGCAGAGAAGCCACCCGCGGTGAGCGGACTTGTGCCGGGGTTGGGCAGAAGGCTACCCACAGGCCGCCTGAGTGAAGCTGTCGCGCAGGACAGCGGGAGCACATGAGTCGTGGCAGTCTGGCCACAGACAGGGACGTTGTTATTAAGATGTTAATGTGCTATTACGAATATAATGTGCTATTGAAATATTAATGTGCTATTAAGACCTCGAGGGGAGAGTGAGATACGGAGATTGGGTTGAGCAGGAGCCAATAAGAGAGGCCAGCAAGTAATATATATATGGGTGTGAGGCTGAGGCCAGAGCATAGTTAGAAAGTAACTATCGGGTTGTGGACCCAGAGAAGAATGAATGTGGGGAATGCTGACCGTTGAATGGTATTTGAATTGAGTTAATGTAATGTATGTAATTGCCTAGATATCTTATTTCTATATATAATAAATGTGTGAGTCTGTTTGGTTGTTCTGTTAAGTGTTATACTTGTTCGTTCGTGATTGTTGTCCTGTCATAATTATTACATTTCCCAGTCTGGGATTTGTGACAGTCATCTTCTAGGTCATGTAGGATAAACAGCATATATGTTGCTGTTGTCAGGTGCATCATTGATGAACCAGCGGAACAGCGACCCATTTTCTGCATTTAGTTTGTAAACATACATAGTTGGAGGGAATGATGACATGAAAAGGCTGTGCTTTGGTTTTGGTTCTGCTTTTGTCCTGAAGTTGTGCATCTATCCACACCAGCTGGTACTTGGTTAGTTAGCATTTTATGAATCATGCAGAAATAGCTGCTTCAAAGCTATCAAGTGTTTAAGATGAAGGAGAATACTGGTGGGATGGCAGTCAGACAATCGCTATTTCATGAATTCATAATTGGGGTTGACATTAGTAAAACTAAAAGGCCAGCAATATGTTGGATTACACCTGAAACCAGAGGCTGAGAGAGAGACTGAATTACTCATTGGCTTCATTGTTTTGTTGTCTTTTTGAGTCTATGACAGTAATATTAGTTTTTCAGGAATGGGGAATCCTCAGGAAATTGTATGATTTCCAAATTTGTGTTTCATGGTTGGTAGTCTAGTGATGTGATCAATAGTGATGTGTTAGGTCAAAAGTCAAAACCCTTCTAAAGGCACTTTTTGTCAGTAATTCCCATCTCTGATTTTTTAAATTTCTTTCTTTCTGTTTTGTTTCTGTTCAAGGGGTATGAGAGAAGTGGTTGTCTTGTTGGGGCAGTTGTCATTGACCTGGCTGTCTAGTTGGTCACATGAATGTGGGTCAGTTAGGCAATCTCACTTTTAAGACTGTTTTGTCCAATGTGTCACCTGACTACCCTTAGCCCTCAGCCAGGTTACCCAGTTTTTAATGTAGTTTTGACAAGTGATTTCCTTGAGGGGAAGAGATTGTTACTGCTGGCTGATGCCAGTGAATATTTTTTCTGCCATGCTGAAGTAGGGGTTCTTCTTTTTTTTTTTTTTTTTAAAGTTATCCTGGTTTTCTTCCAACAGTTAAGGTGTGCAGAGTAGGTTTGCATAGGAATAGGAAGTCGGTTGGCATCTCAGGCATAGTTTGGGAAATGCATAAGACAGGCCTCAGTATTTTCATGCTTGTTCCTGAGGCATCATTGATAACTAAATTATCCAGACAAACATTTGAGAAATCAGTTTGCCCCCCACCCACCCTTTGTTTGTTCAGCTAATAAGTTTAGCACGTTCCAGTCATTCCAGCCTTCTCCTGCCTTCTAAATTATATGCATTCTGCATCCATTCCCTGTTCCAGCACAAGGCAAATGGAATAGGATTCTGTCCTTAATATTCCACTGTTTCTAGTTTGTTCATTCTCTGCCATTTACGTGCCATGATTGATGGACACTGTTTGAATTATTCAGACTTGCACTAACTACCGGTGTCCTTTTGTAATTGTTGGTCACTTTATCCAGGATAAAGGTGTTACTTGTTTCACACATGCATGCACACACGCACACACACACATGTTCTGTGCATAATAATTATAATATCATGAACATAAACCTCGATGAGTAGATGTATGAGATGGACAGACATGATCAAGAAAATGAAAGGTCTCTGGCGATCAGTGTCATTGAGACCATGCTTTGGCAGGAATTTTTCAGACAACTCAGTTTATTTTAACTTCAGTAGGATGAATCAGGCTTCTGATAAAATTTACTTCAGTTCGTAACAACAACAATAAACGCGGGAGTCTGATATGATTGTATCAAAACATTGTCTTTGATTTCCGTGCAGAACTTTGAGGTTTGTAACTCTTTAATGTAGATCAAAGTTACATTTAACTGTTCCAGCTTTGGTCCCAAGTTCATTTTTTTCTGTTTACATTTTCTGTTCATAGTGAGTAAATCTTTAAAAGTGATGATACAGTAGTCTCCGTCTAAGAACCCGGTCAACGGGAGACAGAAAAAACGGGTTCTTGGGCAGACCGGGCACTTAGGTGGATGCCAAAGGATGCCACCCATGACCACGGCTTTATCCCCCTTGATTGCTCGGACCTGGGTTGTGACCTCATAATGAAAATTATGCATTGGACGTTTTTTTTCTTTCCTTTCTTTAATTTTTTTTTGTTTTTTTTTTGCGAATGGTCAAAGTTACGAATTATGGCTAGCAGAATGCTCTTTTCTTACAATGATGTGTAACGAATGGAATGATTCAGACTGAACAATCAAGTTGTGAATCACAGATTCCGATTTTAGACAACACGAAGCCCAGTGATACCCTGTGTAATAACCACAATCAGCCCTCAGCAGATGTGCCGTGCAAACCAAGCGCGTGGTATAAAATTCTGCCCCTCGAGTCAGACAACAGTAGATGTTAGGTGATGACTATGCTAATTTAGTCTAGGAGTGGCCTGCTTGCACACCAAAGACGTAACTCTGGGGTCCATCCTTTGTGCGGTTCGCCTTCCCTCCACCCGTTCTCTTTCACTGTAATGTGTGGCTTTGTTCTATCCCATCCACTTGGAAGAGAATTTTGCGTTTAATATATGGATATTTTACGTAAAAGTGCTTGTCTCTCGGTTAAATGCCGGGTTCTTAGGCGGATTTTTCGTTTCAGAGCGGGTTCTTACGCATGTAAATTACTGTGAAAACATTCGGTTTCATGGCAACAGCGGGTTCTAAGACGGCGAGTTCTTAGACGGAGACTACTGTATAATAATATTAGTGTTGTAAGTTGAAACGTTCATTGAAACCAGGACTCCCTCCAATATATAATATTTTCATGAACTAAAGATGTAAACACACAGGCGGTGTTTGGTTATTTTCCTTACAGAGATGCTCATTGTGACTTAATTTCAGAACAGTATGAAATATCGAAGGTCCAAGAGTATCATGTCTTTGTCTTTCCAAGTGTGTGACAGGGAACGACGTAGTTGTCCTTACTCTCATTATGCGTGCCATGAATTTTTATATCACTAATTATCTACATCCACAGGTATATGGGTATTGGACTTTCTGCTCAGGGCGTCAACATGAACAGACTTCCAGGTATATATTTTGCAAGTACTGGCTAATAGGACTAGGTTACTTTGACCAGGTGATATTAAAGAAAAGTAAAATTGTGCAGTGTGGGAATTTTTTCTGACCTAATGAAAAGCTACATACAAACTTGATACTGTTTTTTTGAAAACCCTGAAAATACTTGTTGACCAGCTGAGCAAAGCCCAGTGAAACTTGAAACGGTGAAATTTTGCTGTGGAAAAGTGCGAACTCAAAAATTTGCTTGAAATCAGGTGATATAGGATTATACATTTTCACTCGCATAAAATTTGCAGCTGGCCATTTTGAATCAACCATGAAACAGCATTTTAAAGCCGAAGGTGTGTTTCCTACACAGCTAAATGGAAGGGGAACCTGATCAAAGTTACCTCATGGAACTTGTCTTATCGGCTGTTTTGATTAATTATTATAAATAGATTAAGTTAAGATGATGCAAAGAGACTCAGTTTGGTGTGACATGACCCAGCAGGCAAAGTAAGCTTGCGGCAGGGCTCATACAGGTCCTTAAAAGTCCTTAATTTTCATAAAAGGGAAACATAAGTACTCCAAAAGTCCTTAAATTCTGAAGGTGATGTCAAAGTCCTTAAAATTTTTGTTTCAAGTGAAAAATTAGAGATTCAAATGTTCCGATTGCTTATTCAATAATTGATACGTATAACGCTTACTGCATTTACACAATAGTAGCCAAGCTCAGCAGAAGAAGTGGGCTTGATTCAAGAAACTTTTGAAAGAGCATCAGTTAGCGGAGCTGAACTGCTTTTAAAACATTAACCGACTTCACTCAAGGAGCTCTTGAGGGAGGAGTGAATACATGTTATAATGTTAGAATATGTATTAATGGTTGGCTTCACACAGTACAAGGACTGAACTGTAATTTATATTAATAGCCTTGATGCAAGGAACTATGAGGAGCGTCTGTCAGGAGAAATGAGCTGCTTTTATGATATTATTATTAATAAACTTGATTTCAAGGAACTTATGAAGGAGCACCTGTTAGGAGGACCGAACTTCATTTGTCATGTTCATAGACTTGATATAATTTACAAGTAGGTATCCCAAACCAAATTTTAAAACAGATCCAATACACATTTGGTTGGTGCATTCATATAGAGCTCAAAGAGACAAAACCATTAAAATCGGACAAAAAATAAGTGAGATATGACGTTTTGAAACTTGAATGGACTTAGAATTGGACAGCATAATGGACCTAAAATAACTGAACTTTTCAAAGTGGAGTTACTATGCTTGAACTCTGGATCCCATTTCAATGAGTGCTGCACACCACATAGTTGCAATCAATATTTCTTCCGCGTGGCCCGTACTTGATTTTTTTTGTTTTTGAGTTCTGCGTACATGTAATATTTCTTGGTCGCAGGTCCTTAATTTTTTTGTCGTATGTCCTTAGGAAGTCCTTAAAAAGTCCTTAATTACAATTATTTTTCAAGACTTCGTATGAACCTTGTAATGTGGACTAGTTTGGCTTGCAATATTCGCAAAAGTTTCTGCTGCTGATCTATTGATTTCCTGTGGGGGAATGCAGTGCACTCATTGAAGTGTGATCATCTAAATGTCTTTTTGAGAGTGAAATGATATGAATTCAAGAAGAACTCAACCTGTCAATACAGAAACTTGTGAAACATTGAAACATGGATGGCAATGTCTAGTGCCCTGAAAGCCTTGGCTTTTTACCAACATAAAAAGAAGAAGAAAAAACAACTGAAAGCCAAGTGAGCAGACTGGAGGGTAGCAGGGGGGGGGGGGGGGTGGCAATTTGCCCTTCCTAGTGAGAGGTGCTGTTCACAGCCTGATAGACAGGCAGGAGGCACAGGACTGAAACTTTAAGGCTTATAACTTACTACAAGTCAATATGTAATACAATCAAGCTGAAAATTCCTAGCTCAGGCTCTTCTGCATTTTCTGGAGTGCTGATGTCTTTCTGTCTGTCACCTCTCCTGCCACACTACCTTTTTTTCCCCCTTCTGTCTTCTTGGTATTTTTCTCTTCCTTCACCAGTTTGATAAAATATTAAGTGGCTTACTCTTACTTTTTCTCTGTTTGTTGTATCATTTTTAAATACTTTCAAAATTAGAACTGGCAGTCCTTATGTAGGCTCCATTTTTGTCTAGGTGGATGAAGAAAGATGAAGAAAAAAAAAAATTGGCCAAAGTTATAATTAATCTTGTTTTTTCAATGACAGGCTGGGATAAACATTCATATGGTTACCATGGAGATGATGGAAACTCGTTCTGCTCCTCCGGTGCTGGCCAGACCTATGGGCCAACTTTCACTACAGGTGACACAGTTGGTTGCTGTGTAAACCTCATTGACAACACCTGTTTCTACACCAAGAATGGAGTTAGTCTTGGTAGGTTATCTAGCTGTAACCTACTTACTCAATGCAACGTTACATGGCATTTGTTTAAAGAGAAAAGAATATCCAAAGTAGTGGCAGCTCAATCAAATTTTTTTTCACACACAAAGAATGGATCCATTGATCTGTTACTGGCACATTGAAAGTTTTCGGTACTTTGCTATCTGTATGATAAACAGGTATACTGTTACAAATAGTTTTCTATTTATCATGTATTTGAGATCTCTGTGAGGTGAATTAACATGAGACCACCTGCGAGGCGAGCAAAGAAAAAAAAACAACCAATATACACTTCAAGCAGATCAGAGCAATTTAAATGTTTCATGACCTAGTTCAGGTCCACGGGGGAGGCAGAAGCAGTAAACTGACATCATTGTCTGTGAAAACACATCCATATTTGTTTTTCTTAAGTGCCCAGTGTTTAATTTTTCACTGTCTAATCTTAAAAATGGTAAAGCCAGAAGAGGGACAGAATGTTGTCATCTTAAATTAATGTGGAAGATGTGATCAGAATTTTATTCAGGTGAAAACGACAATTTTCATTCTTTCTGTTGCCTCACAGGTATTGCCTTTACAGATCTTCCGGTAAGTTGAAACTAATTGCCTCAGATCGTAGCAGCTAGTGTTGGATTGTAAAATTCAGGGTGTGTAAAGGAATGTGGCATTTAAACTTCACAAATACGAATCCCGCAGTTTACTGTCAGTGTGGTCATTGAATGGAATTTTCTTTTTGCTCGTAGTATTTTGAATTTATTTGAAGAGCCAAAAAATCAGTTGTTGCATGCTTATTGTGAATGTTGTTGCCTTTCTGGACCACTTCAGGCATCTCGTGAAAATGAAGGGTGATTGATCATCATTTACATGTTGCCCTTCTCCTGTCAGTGGGTGTCTGTCTCTCGTGAAAAATTCAGAGAAGAAATTGTTCAAAATTCTTTCAAATAGTGAATGTAAAAATGAAGGAATGCTGGTTTTTAATGGATTTATTTCATATTTGTTTGTTCCAACAGCCCAACCTGTACCCAACAGTGGGCCTTCAAACACCGGGAGAGGTGGTGGAGGCCAACTTTGGCCAGTCACCATTTGTATTTGATATTGAAGATTACATGAAGGTAAGTATCACCATTGTCGCGATGTGGGTTACATGGGGATATTTCGACTGACACTCTTTCGAGGTCCGCTCCCACAATCGACGAACACACAAAAATAAATACTTGCACTCTAAAAACTAAATAAATTGCTTTCAATTTTAGCAGAACTGTAGGGCAGTTTAATTACAGGAATTAATGTAACAAATATAATTATAAATATAAAAATCAATTCAAAGGCAACTGAATCTAACTAATCAAACTACCGCTTTCTATAAAGACTAACGTATTCAATCTAACTACTTGCAGGTCATATGAGTTATATGGCACATAGAATCCGCGCACGTGGCGACGGATATAACAGTTTAAATTCTATTAATTCAATGAGACATGTTATGATATGGACATTTCCTCTAGACACGCCATGGAGAATGCTTGTACAACCATGCGTTGTCTGGCGGTAGCTCTGAAACTGTCTTCAAAAGTAAGTAGAACGGTTCACTTTCATCATTACAAATTAGTATGGACTCTCACCATGCGGCCCTCACTAGGAGTGAGAGCGCTGGATGTAAACGCTGTGGGTTTATATCAAACCAAGTAGCTTAGGCTCTGGAGCTTTAAATCAGGCTCCTCACAATGGACTGCTCAACTGCGTCTCTATGTCTCTCATCTGGCTGAGGACTATCGCCGACCACCTCGTAAATGGATTGTCTACATGTGGCCCAGAACTAAGTTCTGTATGGCCTTAAATACTGGACTGCATCTGCAGCTTACCGTCTAATTCCTGGATTGTGATTGGTGCAACCACTTCTAGCTCAGCTGCCGAACTGAGTTATTTTAAGTAACAGCCCTACGCAACGACCTTGGGTCGACATCAAAGGTCGAATTACTTCAATACAATATAATATAAATTTTATAGCAATAAATTCTTAACATGTTCAAAACCCCGAGCTTTTACTCTGGATCACGGTTTTTCTGTACGTCAACAGACGTCTCAATAACATTTAATTCCTACTCACCCCTTCCCTCTTTACTAACCCTAGTTCAAAACACGAGATACAACAAGTGCTCAGTCATGCACACCTACGCTGTCCGTCTATCCTTCCCCACATCTTCTGTCTATCTATTATAAAAAAAAACTGTCCAAAACAACTTGTTTACGAGACCAAGTTATGCTGGCTCGCACAATAATTACGTTTGTAAAAATTACCCACTGCTCTCTCACAAAAATTTAGTCAGTGGAAACATTTATGAATTAAATCTGTTCTTGACACATCCCCCACCCCAGTGAAAACTTAGGGTTTGAACGACATAACTGTCTACTAACGTTGCTATGTAATAGTACTTTGGAAAGGGCTATATAGTAAAAAATATATCGTTACTGAAAGTCAAAAAAAATAATTCTAAGAACGTGCATTATCGATGGACAATAGCATATGTATATTTATATGTGACGTTCTGTGATAATATATAATTATTGTAGCACTTAAGAATTAAAGTGATAAACTTATCTCACACAGACATACTGTAAAGACTGAAATATTGAGCAACTAGCTCATCGCTTCATTGAGCGTAATTAATACATTCATAGAACATGAACGAACAATAGTTAATTAAAGTAATGGTATCCTGGCAGCAGTAGGTCTGGTCGCTCGGTTTGCCATTTTCTCATCTCATTGACCCGCAGACAAAGGCGTCAAGGTTGTCTGAAACTCAGGTCATGGTCAGGATGGACGCTAATGGAAAAAGGAATCACATGGAAATTTTGAGAAAGAATGTCGATAATTGGTAGGACAATATAATGTGAAACCATCCACGGTCTCCGAAAAAGGTGAAAAATGCTCAACCTCAATGTTCAACAGACTATTTTAGAATACTAAATCAAACGGGACAATACATCAGCTTGTAAATTATCCTCCCCAGGTATAGCCCGAATAGTAAATTTGTATTCCTGGAGCGCAAGGCTCCATCTGGTTAGTCGAGCATTCTTGGCTCTGTTCGACTTAAGAAACAGTAATGGTCGATGATCCGTTTCAATTATAAATTCGGACATTAATAAGTATCGAGAAAATGCATCTACCGCGTAAACAATTGCGAGGCACTCTCGTTCGACAATCGCATAGCGCGTCTCTCGATCAAGTAATTTCCGGCTTGCATATAAGCACGGTCGCAAGAAACCGTCAAGCTGTTGGAGTAACACGGCGCCTATTCCTTTATCTGATGCATCCGTTCGGACGACGAATGTCTGGCGTATATCGGGTAAAACAAGCAGAGGGAAAGTAGAAAATAAATTCTGAATAGTCTGAAGGGCATCAGCGCACTGAGGCGTCCAGACGACTCTATTTGGAAGATTCTTCCTCGTTAGATCAGATAACGGGGCTGAGAGAGAGGAAAAGTTTGGTATAAATTTCCTGTAATAATTCAAAAGTCCCAACAAGCTACGGACTTGCTTTTTAGTTTTAGGGGGTTGTAGTTTCAAAATACTGGAGATCTTGCGATCGTCTGGAGTCTGAACCCCGTGGGTTATGGTATGACCCAAAAAGTTTATATGCTGATATCCCAGGAACACTTTACTGGGTCGCGCGGTAAGGCCAGCTCGGCGAAGAGCGGCAAAAACTTCACGAAGGGCCATTAAGTGGCCAGCCCAATCAGCCTGAAAAATACATATATCATCGAAATATGATAGAACGCAGCGCAATTCATTTAGTAAGATGTTCATCATGCGCGCGAACGTGGCTGGTGCAGTAACCAGTCCAAAAGGCATATATTTCCATTGCATTAAACCCAAAGGGGTTTGAAAAGCTGTATATTGTCTACTTCCTTCTTCGAGAGGAATCTGCCAATATCCTTTGGATAAGTCTATTTTCGAGAAGATACTTGCATTGGATAACCGCGCGAATAAGTCTTCCTGATTGGGAATGGGTTCCGCATCATAGATGGTTATAGCATTGAGCTTTCTATAGTCAATACAAAAACGCACGGTATCGTCTTTCTTCTTGACCAAGACAATCGGCGAGCAATACGGACTTGTTGATCGCTCTATGACGCCTAGCCGTAGCATGGCACGTACTTCTGTAATTATCGTTTCGTGAGCGTGCAGCGGGTACGGTTTAACAAACACTGGTACGTCTGTCTGAAGTCGTATTACATGTTGGACTAAAGACGTAGAACCCGGCAAATCCGTGAACACCGTGGCAAATTCTTGGAGCAGGTGTGTAAGATCCTGTTTCTGCGACGGCGCAAGCTCATCATTGATATTAACATCGCTTATACTCTCGGTGGCCTGTAATATGGGCAACGATTTGTCGATACTCAAAGGGTCCTCGTCGTCGACAGTAACTAAAGCCGCGTTGGCCCTTGGGACGACATGAACGGAGTTGTTACGACGATCATCGCTAGGCAGGTACTTTTTCAGCATATTAATATGAAATATTTTCCTCTGCCCACGAATATCTATCAAATAATTCACTCTGGAGAGTCTCTTAAGGACTCTGTATGGTCCCTTCCAAGTTAGAAGGAGTTTGTTTTGCGTTTGCGGCAAAAGAACAAGTGTCAGATCTCCGACGGACAAGGCGCGCATTTGGGCGCCCTGATCGCGATAAAATTTTGAAGAACTCGCTCTAGCGCATGCAAATTGCAGAGCGGTTTTGCATGCATTAATAATTCGTTGTCGGAGATCGACAACATATTGATACGCGCATCGCGTATCATAATCGTCGGTTTCAGAACCGGCGAACAATTGACTAAGTATGGCCATCGGGCCACGTGGTTTACGTCCGTATAATAACTCAAATGGGGAGAAACCCGTGGACGCGTTCGGGAGTTCCCTATAGGCGAAGAGAATAGCGGGGAGCTGACCGTCCCAGTCTCCAGGTTTGTCGGCGGATACGCGTGCTAGCATAGACTTCATGCTCGCATTCCACCGCTCGCAACAACCATTTGACTGCAGATGATAGGGGGACGTTAATTTCTGTTTAATTCCCGCTAATTCTAGTACCTTTTTGTATAGATCAGAGGTGAATTGTGGTCCTCTGTCTGAAAGAATCTCGGTCGGAAATCCGACTCGCGAGAAAATAGTAACAAGCGCCTCAGCGACATGGTCAGCCGTAATGTCTCTCAAAGGAATAGCCTCAGGCCAGCGCGTCGCGTAGTCGATTACCGAAAGGATGAATCGATGGCCTCTGTCTGATTTACTAAGAGGACCTACTATGTCAACCGCGACACGCTCGAATGGTGTTGAGACTAGTGGCATCTCCTGAAGGGGTGCGCGTGATGCTTTACCTTTAGGTGTACGTTTTTGACATACATCGCAGCGCGCCACAAAACGGTTCACGTCCGCGTATACACCAGCCAGCTGAATCCAGCGGTCTAAGTAGTGCTTTAGGCGGTCGACGTACGTTGAAAAATTTTCGGACGGGTCTGGCTTACAAGACCGGAATCTTTGGTGAAAACCGTCCTCGGTGTGTTGAAAACGCTTTAAAAGAGCCTTTTTAAGGATATGGTAATTTTTAGAATCCTCGATGTTGAGGCCATGGAATACTTCAAGTGCACGTCCCGTTAATAAATTTGCAAGGCACGAAGTCCATTCAGTTCTTTCCCATCCGGCGGCTACCGCGTGGAGCTCAAAACGATGAATATAAGAATCGATCTGGTCGACCTTATCATTATAGGTTGGAAGCTTTGGTTTTGCTTTAACATTATTCGTTGGAACACTTGGAACCGCGGTCGGTTGGTTTCCTTGCAGCTCTAATTTCTTCAGGGCAATTTCGTGCTCTCGATGAGCCGCTTTGTCGGCTCTTTCTTCTATTTCTCTCTGTCGTTCTCTTTCTTCTTTTTCTTTTTCTCGTTCGCGTTCCGCGGCCTTCTCGGCTCTTTCTTCTATTTCTCTTTGTCGTTCGCGTTCCGCGGCCTTCTCGGCTCTTTCTGCGGCACGCTCTTTTCTAGCTAGGTCTTCTTGTAGTTTACTCTCGCACCAAGAAGCCAGCTGGTCCTCGGGTATGCCTAACAGCTTCGCTGAATTTATATAAGAAGTGTAATCGGCCATTATGATTAGTTACACTCACAATAGGTCTCTACAGGAGATCTATTAATGTTAATGGACAGGTATCCGGATAAATTCACGCAATAGCCTGTCTGACAGTGTACTATGTTATTACTGTAGTATTTACGTTAATCCGATACGCGATAAAAAAAATATTTACTTGTTTAACTCCGCGATTATTTATCCCTGAGGCGATTTGCACTCGTCGGGTCGACGTCCCTAGTAGACGACAAAATACAAACAATGTTTCTTCTTCAATGAAATCGCAGTGTCCTTACTGTTATCACTGCCGATGTAATATATAAATACACGTGAATCAACGAATATTAGATCGTTGATTAATATTTTTAGCTATTTTTCTATAGCTCTTGTATAATTGCAATTGCAAGGTAATTTTATTCCCGGTAGTTCTCTTTAAAGAACAATAACTTCAGTAATTATATACTGGATATTCAAGGCAGGTGCACAACTGCACTTGAATGGGGAATCAATATTCCCAATATATAAATATATATTCTGGCGTATCAGCCTTATACGTCACAATAACCAGATAAACTCAATCAATGCGTCAATATAGACACATGACTCACACAGGCATTATATTAAACAAAGGAATGTACCAACACCATAATGATAAAGGTCTAATTTAAAATTTAAAAAAAAATACACCAAACACGACGCTAGACAAACAAGAAAAGACGAACGATAACAGACCCTACAAGTTCTGAATATAATTACAGATAGGTGAGAAAAGGACAAGAGAGACGTCTTCCTAAAACAACGAGGAAGATGGGAACGCTACAATCTAAACAAAGTGTACAGATCCCTATCAAAGTCCGTTCTCGCGAATGCGACTTCCCACAGTTTCAATAACCACTGGTGTTGCGAGACCGCACAATCTGTCGTCGAGACGGCAGAGTCTGCGACCAAGCCACCACTTTGGCAGGGGGGACCCGCAAACGTAAGAACGCCCTCGCCACCGCCCGTGAGTTCCTAAACACAGAGAAAAAGTATAAAAAGCCTGTAAAACACGAGGAGGAACACTCAACTCCCCAGACGCAGACAAAATTTTAGGATGGAATCACTTAACTCAAGGAACTGGTGGAGATTCCTTTAGCCTTTGCGTACACCACAGTCAGTCTTTTTTGTCTTTCACCGTTCAGTTATGTTGACGTCTCCTTGGCCTCGATCCTCGGGTCAATGGGAGAGCCGGAAATATGTGGAACAAATAATGAAGAAAGAAGTATACAAACTAAATAATAAATAATTTTAAACTAGCTCAACGTGCGAGACCACGTGAGCACTGAAACTGAAAAGAAACAAAAGTTAATCAAAGAGAAAAATGATATACTCTAATCTAAATAAACTATAAACTAAACAATGGTGTGTAGTGTCCCCTCCAGTGTCGCGATGTGGGTTACATGGGGATATTTCGACTGACACTCTTTCGAGGTCCGCTCCCACAATCGACGAACACACAAAAATAAATACTTGCATTCTAAAAACTAAATAAATCAATTGCTTTCAATTTTAGCAGAACTGTAGGGCAGTTTAATTACAGGAATTAATGTAACAAATATAATTATAAATATAAAAATCAATTCAAAGGCAACTGAATCTAACTAATCAAACTACCGCTTTCTATAAAGACTAACATATTCAATCTAACTACTTGCAGGTCATATGAGTTATATGGCACATAGAATCCGCGCACGTGGCGACGGATATAACAGTTTAAATTCTATTAATTCAATGAGACATGTTATGATATGGACATTTCCTCTAGACACGCCATGGAGAATGCTTGTACAACCATGCGTTGTCTGGCGGTAGCTCTGAAACTGTCTTCAAAAGTAAGTAGAACGGTTCACTTTCATCATTACAAATTAGTATGGACTCTCACCATGCGGCCCTCACTAGGAGTGAGAGCGCTGGATGTAAACGCTGTGGGTTTATATCAAACCAAGTAGCTTAGGCTCTGGAGCTTTAAATCAGGCTCCTCACAATGGACTGCTCAACTGCGTCTCTATGTCTCTCATCTGGCTGAGGACTATCGCCGACCACCTCGTAAATGGATTGTCTACATGTGGCCCAGAACTAAGTTCTGTATGGCCTTAAATACTGGACTGCATCTGCAGCTTACCGTCTAATTCCTGGATTGTGATTGGTGCAACCACTTCTAGCTCAGCTGCCGAACTGAGTTATTTTAAGTAACAGCCCTACGCAACGACCTTGGGTCGACATCAAAGGTCGAATTACTTCAATACAATATAATATAAATTTTATAGCAATAAATTCTTAACATGTTCAAAACCCCGAGCTTTTACTCTGGATCACGGTTTTTCTGTACGTCAACAGACGTCTCAATAACATTTAATTCCTACTCACCCCTTCCCTCTTTACTAACCCTAGTTCAAAACACGAGATACAACAAGTGCTCAGTCATGCACACCTACGCTGTCCGTCTATCCTTCCCCACATCTTCTGTCTATCTATTATAAAAAAAAACTGTCCAAAACAACTTGTTTACGAGACCAAGTTATGCTGGCTCGCACAATAATTACGATTGTAAAAATTACTCACTGCTCTCTCACAAAAATTTAGTCAGTGGAAACATTTATGAATTAAATCTGTTCTTGACAACCATCTCTTGCTCAGGAAGTGTTCTCATAGAAATGTCAGAGCATTTTCGCAGCATGCATGTTTTGTTTTTTTTTTTCCTGTCCATCCTTTAAACACAAATATAAACAGATTACTTCTGATTATATTCACAAATTGGAACACAGGCTTTACCTTTTGGTCATTCACTTGAACACTTGTCAGTATTTGCCTGTTTTGCCAGTACAGATTTGCAAGACATTCTATGCTCATACACATCCACCTTCACATTTCAAAAACTTTGAATTGTCGAGGAACATGTGTATACAATGTTTGTGGATGACGGTTACCCTGAATAATCCAAATCCCTCTCAGTTCCAAGCACTGTTGAGTTCTGAATCCAGATATTTTTTAATGTTTGCTTTAAATGAAAACAGTTTACCTGACAAACTAACCAAGTCGGAGTGCGGTGGTTTTGATTTAATGCCACTACTGTGATCAGATAACTTTTTATTCAGGAGATTATGATTGTGATTTTGATTTCATCCCAGGAATGGCGACTTAAAACCAAGCTGACTATAGAAAGATTTCCAGTGTCAGATCGCAAAGGAGAATTTCAGTCAGCTCTTCACAGGTAATTTGCCATGTCAGCTCTTGTAAATTCCCCCACCTGACAAGGGGCTGTGTGCTTAAATTGTTGAAAATATCTAGCCATCCTTATTCAGATTTCCTAATTACTTTTTCATTGTTTTCAACGACCACAGGACGGGATCTGTATGTCACAGACTTGAATCATTGGCAGGTGGTGACACGTTTGTCACCAATGATTAACAGAAGAAGATCAGAATAGCTTGAAAAGTCAAATGAAGAATGTGCTTTTTCAGAGATGCACCTTTATACATTAATGAGGAAACTGGAAAATCAAGCGGAGAAAGGTGCTATTTCACAGGCAGCTTTGTCCAGTAATGCGGAAACAGGAGTACACTTAAATTTTTTTTTTTCTTTCTTTTTGATCTTGAACATAAATGCAATTGACCACTGTGAGAAAAGAAAGAAAAGTGGGTTCTTAGGTGGTCCAGCATCGAAGGGTGACTTGTAGAAAATATATTTTTCATGGATTATTCCACATTTTTATCTTTTATCAAATAAGTTCTTGAGTTTGCAAATTTTAAGGAAGTAAACAATTCTCATAACATGATAGTTTTTATTTTTTTTTCTTTTCTTTCTTGGTTCCTTAGGTGGAAACTTTTGTTTTTGTCAAGCTCCTCACATTTTTGGGTCTCAGTTGCTGATTTGTACCTTTATCTTTACAGAATTGTCTCCACATATCTAGTTCATCATGGATACTGTGCGGCTGCTGAGGCCTTCTCCAGATCTACAGATCAATCTATTGTGGAACATATTGACAGTATAAAAAACAGACAGCGTATGTATGATGATGTCTTGTATAAGTGTAGAAACACAGATCAATACCCTTCATACTGTTTACTTGATCTGTTCATGATGAGAGGCTTTGGAACTTGAGGAAGATTCTTTCATTTTGAGACCCACACATTTTTATTGTAAGATGTGTTTTTAAATTTGTTTTCGTTTTCTCAATTATGGTTCATCGGTGAAATGTTTGTTGGCAGCCTGAATGGCACCCGGAAATGTGAAATGAATACAACATGCTACACTGAACTCCATCCAGTCCAGAGCCTACCCGTGCTGATTCTGTGGGGAATGTGTAAAACATGGGTCTTTGTTTATGTTCTTCAATTGTTTATGTGTAGAAATTGTGTCCAGTGTATTGTCACATATTTTTTTTAATTTTATTTTTTTGTATTAATTTTATTTTATTTTTTTTAATGTCAATATGTTCAGTTGTACATGTGCAGTAAAAGTACCCCTTATGTGATACTCATATTTTGCATTTCAATTTCCTCAGGAATCCAAAAATTAGTTTTAGCAGGGCGAATGGGTGAAGCCATAGAAACTACACAGACTCTCTACCCAACCTTATTGGATGCAAAACCTGATCTCTTGTTCATGCTCAAGTGTCGTCAGTTTGTAGAGATGGTGAACGGCACAGACAGTGAAGTGAGAGGTGGTGTCTCCAACTGTGCCAGTAACACTGGTGTCGTCAGTACTGGGAATGGGAGCAATCACGGTCGTAGCCCCAAATCTTACCACGGCAGCGACGGAAGCAACCGTTCCAGCCCTGCTCACAGTCCTCACCCATACGGGCGGGCAGGCACACCTCCCACCTTACAACAGCATCAACAACAACAACATCCATTTCATTTTAGCCAACAGCAGACGTTTCATCATCAGCAACAGCAGCAGCAGCAATCACAACAACACCATCACCGCACGCCAGGTGGCTCAGCTTGCAATAGCCCCAGCAGATCTTCAGGGAAAGGTCAGGGCCGACAGAGCCCAGCCTCACAACAACAACCGGCCTACCAACACCAGCAGCAACACCACCACAACAGCAGCTACAACAACAGTAGTGACGTGGGAGGTGGTGGTGGTGGTGTACAGAACAATAACTCACTGAACTGTGGACGTATAGAAGAGGAGGAGGCGTACATGAACTCAGCTAATGCTTTAGCTAGTGGTGACCATATATCAATGAATGGGGGTCCCACAGGCCCAAGATTGATAGAAGGGGGAGAGGATATGGACTTATCTGATGAAGGTGATCACTCTAGCACATTATCTAATGGAACATCTCATGTCAATGGAACCTCCTGCCATGATGATGAAGAAATGGGTAAGACTAGCACTTCTATAACCTGACATTTTAGCCCTTTAATTTATACCAGCCCTTGGACATCACATCTTCTTGATATACCTTTCTGGGGGTTTTTTTGTTGTTGTTTTTATTTGGAGAACTGATTTTTTTTTTTTTTATTATTGTCGCTTCGACCATTTCATCTTCTGTTTTTGTTTTCTTCAAACCCAATGATCAGAGTTGATCATCATCCATCACATGCACAGGAGTTTCAGTGATTTTTTTCCATTTTTACAGGAAAGCATTTCAAGGTTTTAGTGAGATTTCTGACAGACGAGCAATGAAGCCTGGGCCAAAAACATTACTCAATGTACTGCTATACAATTATTGATGATGTTACTGTCACTTTGTGAAAAATATATGAAGAAAAAAGATAGAAGACAAATAATATTTCCAATAATTTTATCATTGAAATTGGGTGTTGTTGTGACATGGGAAAAGTTTTTTGGGTCAGAAGGCAGGATTTTGACTTTTTCTTTGTGTCTTTCACTTTGGGCTGTCATTGTCTTAAATCACGGGGAAATAACAACGATAAAGTTTATATCTGTCTAATACCTTTATATATCCAGCATTACTCAGCCTAATAAATAGTAGGCATCCTTCAGTCTCGGAAGACTATGGGGTTACGCTCTGTGTTTTTCTGGTACAGTGTCTGGTGTGGCTGGACAGTCCGATGCGGGAATGGCAGTCTCTGTGGCAGAGGGCACAGATGAAGCCTGAGGCTGATCTTACTGCCTGGGATGCGGCTTTTCTTCCTCTCCTTTTTGCCTCTTGCTGCTGAGCAAGTGTCTCCTCGAAGTTGGAAAGACCTTTCTGAACAGTCTGTCTCCAGGCTGACCGTTCGAGGGCTGTTGCTTCCCAGTTGTTCTGGTCGATGTTCAAAGCTTTTAGGCCCCTCTTGCATACGTCTTTGAATCGCAGCTGTGGTCTACCTGTGGGATGTTTTCCCTGCGCGAGTTCTCCATAGAGGAGGTCTTTAGGGATCCGTCCGTCGTCCGTGCGCACAACATGGCTGAGCCAGCACATGCGGCTCTGTTTCAGCAGTGTGTACATGCTGGCGCATCCAACTCTTTCCAGGACAGTGCTGTGGAAAGCATTAAGCTTTCGCTCTTGTCGGGCACGCAAGGTCCAGGACTCACTGCCATACAGGAGGGTGTTCACGGCGCAGGCTTTGTAGATTTGCATCTTTGTGTGTTCTGTCAGCTTTCTGTTGCTCCATGCTTTCTTTGCTAGTCGGGTCATGGTGGTAGCTGCTTTGCCGATGCGCCTGTTGAGCTCTGTGTCGTGTGAGAGGGTTTCTGAGATGATTGTGCCCAGATATATGAAATCATGGGCGACATTCAGCCTACTGCAATGAAAATTTTATACCAAGAGATTTAGTGGTTTATTAATGTTTGAAGTTGGGGTTATTGTTTATCAATGCTAGTGCAAAACTCATTTCATAAGTTTCCAAAAATTCTCTGCTGGTGATGTGGATTAATTGGAGAATACAGCTTGTGGTTTTCTTTCTTTCTTCTATGCTGTGCATTCATGTGTATGTGCATCATAAAATGTCAGGCCTCTTCCTTCAGGAAACAAACTGTTACATGTGAGTGAGTGAAATTCACCTAAATTCTCAATGCACCGGAATACTGTGATAGACCTCATCTGTGAACCAAGAAAGGATGCATCTGAAATATCTGATATTTTGAGCTGACATGCCACAAACCTTAATATCCACTTTGTCAGTTTTCTCTCTAGACCCATGTGGACTTATGGAACATAAACACTTTACTTGTTTTTCAGTGTTAAACCAGGTTGTAACATTTTGAGGCATCGTAACACTGTAAGTCTTTTTGCTTGCTCCACCAATTCAGTTAAGTAAAGGCTCATATTGCTTTTTTCCTTCTAACATCTGCATTATGGACTGGTCCTATGTTACTAATACTAGACATGCTTGCATCATTGACAGGTCCTGTGTTATTAGAAATGCTATTCTTCTTTGAAGTGTTGGTTTTTTTTTAATTTGAGCTGAAACAAAATTAAATCCTAAAGATACCAGGAAATGTTTCAAATCCACTTCCTAGTTTGGAACATTATGCTTCTGGTGAAAGCCTAAAATGTGTGTTTTCATAGTGCAGACAAGGACTTTGGAGTTGACAGGTACACCATGATCAGAGTGGAATGCTGGGGGTTTTGGTGCTGCACTTTCTGTGATATTTCAACCCATGTTTTGATGGGATGGTGACATTCCCTTCTCCTATTCAGTTTATTACTGTTAACCCTCACCCTGCACGGGGCGGCAATAGTCGGTATTGACTTGCAAGCGCTCACGCCGCACGGGCGGGAAAAGTTGCCCAGGTCAAGCTGACCGTGCCACGCGCAAGCCCTATTTTCAGGCGTCGGGTCACTGACCTTTTTGAGACGTGACCACCGTGTTATTGTTCACTGTATCTCTTCTAAATCAAACGCATTGTGACATGGACATGTTAACCAGTGAACCACTGGCCGGAATCACAAAGACTAAGCTTTCAAAGGCTCTCCCCACACTTAAGATGTAACATCGACATGCGAACTGTTGCTCAACAAATTTGCAATATTATCTCATTTTCTCACAAGCTGACCACCATCTGGAGTTGTCTGTATCTAAGAACCAATCAGAAACAAGCTCTCAAATAATCTTTGTCCCAAATGCCCACATTGGTTTATTAGTATATGTCAGTCAGGATGAAACCATTTGTGTAGGGCTTGGGAGGGCGTGGCTAGTTATCATGCTTCGTTCTCACGAAAACTACAGCTGTCAGTTTGGAATCATAAGTCAGATCATTGGTTAGAAACTGACAGACTAAGGTTTTGCTGGTTAATTCATTATCAAGCGTGATAAGGCATAGCAGCAAATGTTTTCATACCGATCAATAAAAACCGAACCACGTGGACAGCGTATGTGGTCATCGTCTAGCGGCACGGGTCAGTGACCCCAGATAAGATTCTCCGTGAGTAAGGTCACTGACGGGGCAGCGGGCTTTACGGGTAGCGCGCAGGGTATGGGTTAAGAAATAGATGTGAACCCATTTGGCACATTTTTATAAGTAGACATTTATTTCTATTTGTATAGAGGATTATTATATCTAGCATTGAAGAAAAAAACATGAAATATGCCAGTTTACATCTAGGTTCAGGTGTGTTGAGTGGTTTTAGGCCATTTTCTACTCTATGAATATTTGCTCATGGTCACCCATGACGAGTATGACATTGTGACAGTTTTGGTTTTGCTGGTCCTCAGATGTGGATGTGCCATCCCAACGCCGCCAAATGTGTGGGGGTAACGAAGCAGCCATAGAGAAAATGCTGGCGTTTGGTCGAGAGCTGAAGATGATGAGTCAGAAACTGAGGAAAGAGTTTGGCAAGAACGAAGCTAACAAGAGAGCTTTACAGGTTGGTCAGGCACCTGTCATTCATCATTCACTTATTCTGTTCTTGGTCTGTCAGCACTAACCTTAGTGAATCCTACAAACACAACAGAAAGTGTGAGAAAGTCTTCGTAGTAGAGATCTTTTGAAGCCAAGTGGCAATTAACAGGGTTTTTCTGTCAGGGCACGAGATGTATAATTAGGTAAAAATAAAAAATTGGAGAAAAATAGCGTGCAAAAGTAATTGGGGGGGGGGGGGGGTAGTGTTGTTCAAGTTCAAGCTTACTCGTTGTCTGTGATCAGCTGGGAACAGAATACTTGCTGGATTAGAGAAACTCCATTTTTTTAAATCTAGATTTCTTTTCCCACAATTACCATAGCAATTTAAATAAGGAAAGTAAATGTATTGTGATTTTGTTTGCAGGATGCATTTAGTTTGCTGGCATACTCAGATCCCTGGAATAGTCCCATAGGCAGCCAACTCTTACCAGTCAAACGAGAACCTGTATGTGCCGCCCTAAATAGTGCTATATTAGGTAAGTATTGTTATTATATTGGCAAGTCTTGAACATTGTGCTTTGTGGCACCACAAACAGCAGCTGATAAGTTCTGAACCGGATCAAGAATATTTAGGATTAAAACGGTTTTCTGTTATTTGTTGTAATAATGCGACACTTTGTGTTGAATTGCACAATATTCAACTTTAGGCAAATGTCAAATACCCAGGGATATCTTCAGGATATCTTCACTGGAACTTCCTGCTTTCCAGATTTTAAATTTTTTTTTTCCTTGAGGTGGAAAATATACAGGCCTAGACTAGAGGGTGTTGCAGTTGGCAAAGACTGGTTACTTCAAAACTTTCAGAAACGTTTGTGTCAGTGGTTCCCATCCCTGGATACTGCATTCTTCGACACATTGTCAAAGAAGCTTTGTCCGGAGCAGCCATTGGAGAGTGCTGCTGAGTTGATGTGAATCTTTAGGTCACAGTTCTTATAGTAGAGTCTATGGTTGTAGAAGTGGTCCATGCTTAAGCTTTATCCTCATTAAGATACAAATACAGGTTATTTACACTTCTTAAGGTTTTGTCTAGAGGAGAGCTTTAGTATGGGTTTCCATTTGTCAAACACACGCTTTTCTTCTTCAGTAACTAGTAATTCACAAAATGAAAGTAAAAGGAAATGTGTGGCCAAAATTCACTTTTAAATGGTATATAATTATTTGTTTTGCAGAGTCCAAAGGTTTGCCAAAGCAACCACCTTTGGAGCTGAGCATAGCTCAAGCCAGTCAATGTATGCGCCTTATGTCCAAGTCAGGAATTGGAGCCTGTGCATTTGCCAGTGTGGCCGACTATCTGCACTAACACATGGCAGTGCCTAGCCCGCTAGCATATTCACTCATCAACTGTGTACATATAATACATACTGCCATTACCACGACTCTGGGTTTTCTGTGTGAGTCGGGTCATTCATCCATCCACTGAACGCCTCTTCAATCATAATCGGGACTTCAAACAGTATGGAGCTGAGAACAGATTACTGTTTATGTGCATGCAGTTTTCTACAGAAATGTTTCTAGTGATTTTACCCTCAACTCCCCTGGACATGTAGGAAAATGAGGAAAAATGGACTTTGCTCCCTTGGTCATGGATGTTCAGATAGAATTCTTTCTGTAAGACGATTGGTTTGTGTGAATTACCACACACTAAAACAATGCTGAAGTAACACTGCAGCCTACTTGAGGTCTGCATTGTTCATTTTTTTGTTTTCCCTGACTTTGGTGAGAGTGTACTGACTAGGTAATATGTAGGTTTTGCTCAGAGAAAGATTGTGTAGAGAGACTTTTTTGTTTTTGAGGATGGCTACTCAGGGCAGTGACACCTCTCTCTGCCACAGGTGCAGTGCTCTGTCAGTGAGAGAGACTGGCCACATCAGTCCTGTGTAAAGCACTCTGAATGGCTTGAATGTTTGCCCAGGGCTGTGATTTAAGTAAGACCTCCTAGAAAGTGCAGGCCAGTTTTGCCAAGCACGTTAATAAAAGCTCATGATTTTGTGAACGCCACAGAAAGGAAATTGTACCTTTGAGTTGTAGTGATTTTTAAAAATTTATTGTTACAGAATTTTGTAATAATGCATTTCCTGTAAGACAAGACAGCAGTAACTAGTGAACCTGTCAGAAATCTTTGCTCTGATAGGACCTGGTGATCTGCATCTGTCAGACTGCAATCTGTGGGCATTGGTTTTGTTTTTGGAGTGGTTTTCCCCCCTCATGTTTGACAAGAAGTTCTTTATTTTTTCAACTTCATTGTAATCTAGATGTAACAAAGCTCACAAATCTCTTAGTCATTTCTTTCATAGAGTCAAAGCTGTGGTGGGAACATGTTGTCACGCACACAAATCCTTCATGTTGCTGACAAACATTGAAAGATGGCAATCTGGTGTGATCTGCAGAGGAATAAATCTTAACTGAGGTGAATAGGTAGGGAGTATCAGCTCAGATGAAGTGAAAAGTAAATTAAAATGTATGTCCATATCATTTATGCCTGCATTTTTATGGAGATACTTGAGTGTTTGACGATATTTACACACTGATATTTTATGCATGTTGTACCTGTAACTGCTATGAGAGAATATATTGTGTGATCACTGTTGTGTGCTCTCATCACCGGACAAAGGTTTAGTGCCAAATGAAGAGCTTGTGAACCCTGGCCGCTGTTTGACTTTCAGTGGAAACTTTTTAACTAGATGGATATGTACATCGGTGGATGCTTTTTGTGGCTTTCACCCATTATATGACAGAATTGTCCTCTGGAGTTTCTCTTGTAGGTGGCACCTTAGCATGTTACCAACACAAACGCCACTTTGTACAGTGTGATATACCTTTGGTTTTGCTTCATGAAGTGGATGACTGTAGGGCAGATCAGTTGAATTACTCTTTCATACCAGACTGACAAAAGACAACTAGACTAGAAAAGCCCATCCCACCTCTTACAAAAATCTGCTTTTCTTAGCATCTGGGATCACGTCATATTTTTATGTGCCATGATGATTCAGTCCTGCACAGGAAAGTGCAGCCAAACTAAGGAAAGAAGACACTGGGAAAATGAACTTTATTATAAAAAATAGACAGCAAAAGCTGGGCATGTCAGACTAGATAACAATGTGGAAAAGGTAGGGCTGAACTGCAGAAATTGTTTTTCCTGGGTGTATTGCGAATATGTACCTGGAATTCAATTCATACATCACACACTACATTTTTTTAAAGATAAATGTAGGTGAAAATCATAGGTTTCTAAGTTCTATGGTTGTCTCAGAAGTCTCTACTTAATATTTGGAACTCGCTCCAGTCATGACTCACGAGTCTTCTCCTCTTTGCTGATCGTCTCAGACATAGCTACCAACCACTTGGACATTTCTACAAATAGTTTGTCATGCTTGATGTAGCATCTTCTGTTATCAGCAATCACCATCGAATAGATGGCATTTCTGGATCGTTGGGGGTAGGATCTTGGATGTCATAGATCACTCAGACATCATCTTGACTGACTGAAATCTCCAAGTGTTGACCGGTGGTATTGAAGCTTGAATAAGACAAGAGTTACTGAAATCCTGTACAGCACAGACATTTTTGACATTTCCACATTTAACACTTTCTGCCAGTAGGGGTCAGATGGAAAACATGGGTAGATAATGCTGTATATTGTAAGGATAACAGCTGTTGACTTTAGCTGATTGCTTAGTTTGGCAGTGGAAACCCAGTGTGTTATCTTCTGACAAGAACATTAGATGTCACAAGAGAAAACAAGTGAGTTATTTTGCCAGGTTTAAATCAGACTGCTGTTCAAGATTACAACAAGTCATTTTTGTATTAGATATCCATATTTGCAGTAGCTGAACATTTTTACTGCCTGATGAATTAGTCTAGGAAATAGAATGTGTGGGATGTATGGTTATCTAAGTCTTCATCAACTATGCATTGTATGTAATTACTTAGTTAATCTTTGTGCCCTACCTTTTCTTCTGTGCTGCATAGGGAATCCCAAATTAGTATTAGGTGCAAAAAGTCTGTGAACATTCCATAGCCTCACATAGAGTGTATTACTAAATTAGTGATTGGCCATGCATATTATATATATATGTATTTAGCAGTCTGTTGCACCATCCATGGTTGTGAATCTTAAGTTAATCAGAACAGGTTTTTTGGGATTGCTGGGTGTAGCCTTTCTTTATCATTCTCTGTCTCTTTCTGTTTGTAGTCAGATATTGTAAGACAAAAGTAAATATATTCAGTAGACTTGGAGTTAAATTTCATGTCATTTTGTGAGTCAGTTGTCACACTAAGCATGACTTGGTAATGATGGTTGGCTTGACAGACTTTCCTAGCACTAGACCTGGTCGAGTTCTAGCTGGAAATCTATGATGGTGTCCAGGGACAAAAATTATCATTTTTGTTACTGCAGTGTTTAGATCAGTCTTCAAAAGACAGCTTTAAACCAGTTTGTCAGTAATGCCAAAATAAAGTCAAAGTGGCTCAAATTGGTGGGTGTTTTGTTTGTTTTTTTTTACTTGGATTTAATGGCAACTTTGTACCTTTCAGTGGGGAGGGGGGGGGGGGGTCCCTTGCTGTAGCTTGATCCAGATTCTCTGGAGTGGAGGATTAAAATTTTGCCAGTAAGATTTTGGGGGGGGGGGGGGGGGATATGAGAGAATGTTGTGCAAACAGGTTAAAATCTATAAAGTCTTCATATATTTCAGCTTTTCTAAGGAAGGACAAGATGCACTGTAGGTTGATGGATCCACAAGTGTATTGCCTTCTTTTGCAAAAAAAAAAATTTATGATGGACAACCAACGCATTGGGGGTTCTGTGTGGAAACTGATAGATTCTATCTTTACTGCAGGTTTCTGTGCACCTAATTCAGATTTTGGAGAAATTCTGTCAAACCTGTAAGTAGATAATATATCACCACGGTCATGCTATATTTTAAACAATGTTAGACATTTGAATTGTTACATTTTTGGTCAATTAATCCATTTCCTGGAATTTGATGTGAGCCAACTTTTATTCACTTTATTGTGCCCCTGTAGAAATATCAAACTCGGGGTAAAATGGATAGAAACCTACCGTAATGATAGGGTGACTGCCCAGGAACTAGCATTGAGTATTACCAAACCATTTGTGCATTTGGCCAGTATCTGGTAACCAATTCTTTTAAAAGTTTGTTCGTTGATTGGATTTTGTTAGATATGGTATGTGATTCGTTATGTTTTGTCACTATGAGTTATTTGTTTGGTCCGTTGACGTGAGATATTCTGTATGTTAACTACCTCGTCTCACTGGAATAATCAAATAAATCTCTCGTGGATTGGTGTATGTGTACAAAATGACCATAGAGAGAGCTGAGTAGAGTGACAACCTTGTATATCTTTGTTGTCACAGTTTGTGTAGGAAATTCGGTCGGATCCTCTCCGAACAAGTACATTATTATTATTGTGAACTATTTAAATTCGATATTATTAAGTGAGTCAGTGGTTTGAGATTCAGTTTCAGTGTTGTTAAGCAAATATTCAGTTGCAGGCAACATTTGCAGCTCATTGATGGAAAAACTAACATATTGTGACATTTCGGAGCTGTAAGAAGTATTACATGTATTACTTGTACTATGCAGCATGTATTTTCAGTAGTTGTAACATAACCAGATTGTTGCCATGACTACATAGTATTTTCTAAAGGCAATAACTTGCCTGGAAATGTCAGCTTTGAGCTAACATAGTGTGTGTAACAGACAGCCAGCCAACAGGAAGATCATACAAAGCTGAGTGGGGGTTTGGACTAGTGTATTCACTTCAAATTGTTTGCTCAGATTTTGAAAGAACTTTCAGTGGAAAGAGAGTTTATATTTTTATCAAATTTTTGTAAGATTTTTAACAATGATGCTTCAGACACCCTCTCACAAGTGATATTTTTCCTGAGTGTAAAGAAGCATATTATGCATGCAATGGCGGCCTCAGATTCAGCTAGTTCTCCGCTTTCCACTATTAAATACCCCCATTTGTACATCACAATCAACAGTTATCCCCCCCCCCCCCAAAAAAATATGGTTTCTGCAATGCGTTTTCTTCACATATCAAGCTCAGATACTTTTTTTTTTTTTTTTAAACATTTTGATTTTTAGAGTAAAAAAAGAAAACGTCCCGTTATTATGACTGAAACTGTTATTTGACCTGGACTATTTTGTTGCCATATGGTGAGACTGAGACTGACCGAGATCTCAATGGGAGGATCCAGTTGTGCTGGATGCCACTATTTAGTTTGAGAAACAAATGTAATGGCAAGAAAACTAACAAAATTTCAATCAGTTCATCTGTTTATCATCATTTTGGGACAATTATGGGAGGGAAGAAAACAAGAACTCTGTGTCAGTGACTCTTTAACTGATTATTTGCCATGAATGACTGAAATATATGCATATAACAGGCTTAGGAAGGACCTCCGAATACAACTCATGCCTGAACCTAGCAGCTTCATATTCAGATTACCAGTCACCAAGCCGCATGTTAACTATTAAAATATCCATATAGAGGACTAACTGATCAAAGGGGTCCTACACCTGTACAATCCCCCTGCACACTAATGCTCTCAAAATCATGTCTTTGAGTCTCGTATCAAGAACAAAGGCTGACAGGTACTACTATAGAATTGCTGATTCAAGGATCAGACCTAACAATTAAATGATTGCTACAATAAGGGACCCCTCAAGGAATTTTGAGTTTGGGTTTGACGGCGTGTCGGCACAATTAGTGCCACTTTGTGTCTTTTACATTGGGGGGGGGGGGGGGGGTCTCTTATTGTTGCCTGATTTCAGAACATTTGAGTTTGGACATGTATTGGCACAGTAGCAGTCACTTTTGGCCTTTCGCGGGGTTGACTGGACTAGCAGGTCTTTTCTTTTTGAAAACAACTCAAAAACCAAAAAAATTATTTTTCAGGTCTAAAATCTGAAAGTGTTATTCATCTGGTCATTTGTTCCAACAAGTGTGTTGGTAAAAGATAATATCATTTTATAATAAACTAATGGTTGAAAGATGGGAAAAGAATACTTTTGAATATTCCATTTTGGAAAGAAAATATTACCAGGAGTCACATTTGTTTTAAGAGTCCTCCCCTGGTGTGACTGTTCTGTGCTTCATCCAAGACCCACTGCGCCAAGACGGTGCAATCGATCTTTAAATACAAAGGCAAAGACTTCCGCCGTGTGCATTGTCTGCCAGACTGACCTAGCGCGTATGGAGTGCTGAGTCATGGCTCTGATAGCAAAGATTTGATGGTGGCATGAAGTAAACTGATATTTTCTTCATTTTATGTCCCAGGAGATGAGATGGGGTTAAAAGACTACCAAGAACTGTACAATAGGGCATCTATTCAAAGAATTAATTCAAAATGATCTAAAGCAAATAAATGAGTATAAAGTGCAAACTTTGAATGAAGTTCTTACATACATAAGACCAAAGGGGAACTGTACATCTTCTAATCTTATGAAAAAGTGTAGGGATAACCAGGGTAGCAGAAAAAGGGTAATAAAGGAGGAAAAGAGACCAGATAGACAATAAAAAAAAAACCAACCAAAACTCACCAAAATCCAGCCGCCGTATTCTGATGATAATGAAAGTTAAAAAAGTGTTACTCATGTTGCAACTTCTTCAATTTTCCAACTTTCTTTCCTGAAATTTTCTGTTTTGGGCCACTACATGTATTTCTTAGGCTCATCTGGTGATGCGGTCAAATTGTCAGGAACAAATTAACAACATAATCCGGTGTGCAGCAGTTGCATTAGGAATACTTGAGCTTGAGTGTGCAAGGCAGATGTTTCAACTTGCTTTGAAAGTAGTGCTGTATGTCGGCTTTTCTTAAGCATTTAGCAATGTCTGTTTGCAAAACAGCTTCAAAAAAAGCTGCAGCCTCTATCAGGGTTGTGGTAGGTCTTGCCAGCCCTTCACCTGTGCTACCATCATATTCTTTTACAGCCACTAGTGTCAAATGTCTTGATTGATACTTGTCTACTTACTCTAAGATAGATCTGCAGTAATTACAAATAAGATGCAGCGTTTTCTTCAAGATGTAGCCACTGATAAGCCACTACATTCTCCAGCTGTCTCCTCGATCAACACGAATGACAAACCACATGTAATGGCAGCATGCCTTTGTTTACGATTGTACACGCCGGACTACTTTTAGAAACTCCTGACTCAGCGGATAGAAATGCTTGAATTGCACTGTCTTGGCATAGTGGATCTTGGACTTCATTGCCAGTGTGACAGGTGACTGCATTGAGAACCCAGTACATTTAGTTAGGGTATAGATGGGTGACTGCACCCACTAAATTTAGTTAGGGCATTATTTTTACAAGGATCATGTATTCAATTTTGTGACCTTTTGATCCTTTTCACGGACTCATCTTTTTATTTTTTCCTTCCCTTACCTGTTCCTGTTCTTCTCCTAAAGCTGTTTGTGTGGTGAGAAGACTGATCATTGTGCACTGCGTTGAACACATGGTAATCATTCTGTAGTCACATCCAGAGCCATTTGGTAAACTGTTGTAACTCTTTGTTTTTTTTTTTTAATTGAGATACTTGGTGTGCTTGAAGCTCTTGGTAGCACATAGGTTGGGTTCTAAGTTGGGGGTTAAATTCTGAAAGCTAAAGGCTAAAGAATGTTGGATTTTTCTTTAATTTGAATATGGTAACTATCAAGTTTGATAAAGAAAGTTATTCATTTTTTTTTACTCCTGAGAAATATATAAAAACTGTGTTACTACTGTTTATCCAGTGGCCCTTGACCTGTCTGTTGCTGCTTTGCAAGTATCAATTTGTCTGTCATAATATTAATAGTCCAAATAAGAGGATGCAGATTGGGCAAGGAATCCAGCAAGACAGAAAGAACCCACCTTCTGGCTTTATTCATTCCTCATTCTGTTTCCGACCAGCAGGAACAAACTGTATCACAAGATGATAACCAGTGCTTTTGACACGTGCATCAGTGTGTGACTTTAAATAAATGCTCCAGTGAATGGTCGCATAATGAACCATCACTCACATACTTAGAGCCTGAGGGCCAAAAACTGATTTTTTTTTTTTTGCCAGCAATTGCCGGGCATGTGATGTGAACATTTTGTGGCTGTTGACTTGATCTTACATGGATTTATTATTAACCCATGTCAATAGTTCCCATTCCTGCATAACAAACATAATGTTTGACTCACTTCTGTGTGGCAGAATAGATTTCATTATTTCAAAGTTTGTGAGAGATTTCTTTGACTAATATAACATACAAGATGAAAGGCTGTGGATTAAAGTCAAAACTATGGCCCCAAACTATTGAGGAGACAGATACAGATTTAAGTGCTAGGCCATGCTGAAGAAGAGGCAAGACGAATACATAAGGTCGCGCACCCCCCCCCCCCCTTTTAAAAAAAAAAATGATGGACTTTTATAGTTTGATGCTGATATTGTCTATGCCATTGTAATGAAGGAGTTAACTCAGTTTTTGCACAATGAGGATGGAATGGATGACGATGACAATTGTTTTTCATTGATGATGTACAGGTACATGATGATTATGACGAAGATGCATTTGTTTGTAGTTGATGCTGTAAAGTCATGGTGATGATGATGATGAATACCTTTCTTGATCTGTATATTTTAGGCAAGCAAATATTTCCTTAACAGTGTAATTTTTAATTATTTTTTTTCCCTTTTGATTTTGTTGGATTTTACTGTACACTCCTCTCATGGGGAGGGGGAGGGAGGGAGGACTATCATCTCCAATCATATTTTTCATCATTAGTTTCAGTGGTGTGTACAAGTATACATCATGGCATCCTCCTTAGTCCTGCCTTCCCGCCTCCTCCTCCTCCCCCCTCCCTTTTTGTTTGTTTGTTTGTTTATTACTCTTATAATGATTGTGATACAATGCTATGATGATAATAATGATGATGATGACAGGACTATTGATGATGAACCTTTTTGTGACTTGGTGAAATACAAGACAAATTTAAAGGAAAAAAAAAGGGCTTTGAATGATGGCTCTACTCAACTGCATCATGTTCTATTTGTTCAGGAAATTGTAGAAAAAAAAGAAGAAAAAAAAATCTACCAGGCTGTACTCCCCAATGAACAGATTTCACTGTCCCTGACAAACGTAACACTAATTTTGTGGTTAACAGAAACGCTCTTTTTCTTTTTAATAATATCGTATCAGAAGATCTGAACTGTGTTGTTGCTAAGTCAAAACAGCTCCACATATTTTAGATATTTATTCTTTCTCTCTCTCTCTTTCTCTCTCTCACTCTCTCTCTCTCTCTCTCTTTCTTTCTTTTCCTCTCTTTCTTTCTCTCTCCACACTTTGTCTTTGATAGGACTGGTGTATTGTGTAGGTAGCAATCTCACAGTATGCCCTGTGATGTTTCCACTTTCTCTCACTAACTTTCTTCTGACACCAGCCGTGATGGGCACGGCACAAACACACTAAATAATCGACTATCTCTCTTCTATAAGTTATAACAAACGATATCTGTATTGCTTATATATATACAATAATTATTAATTCATTCAATAATAATAGGAACATAGGTCATACAATTTCATGTGAATTTCGGTGGAACGAAGTTGATGCAAATCAGTACATGATAATTAAAAGGCTTCGTAATATTCAATTTCTAGCACATTTTATAAAACACACGGGTACATTCAGCATAAGGAAACCTCTCCTTTAGGGGTGTATGGCGCTATCTGGGCACTGGTTCTTCCTCTCTACTCTGGCTTGACTGCGCAGTTAGATCAACAGGTATCGGCAGGTACCAATAGGCCGGGAAGCCAAGACGCCACGTGTTCTTCCTCCTCTGTAGAAAAACAATCGCAACTTCCTAATCTACTGCTGGAGGGTATGACTTCCATACTTACTCCATGACGGATATTCATCATTAATACTTTAAACCGCTGACACTGTTATAAGTCAGGCTGCAGCTCCCATACTCCATAGGCTCCCATATAGGCAATAGAATAAACGATCAATACAGTTTTAATGATATTTACACGTTCCCCACGAAGAATAACGCTCTCTCTAACAGACCCCATCCTATAAGGTTTCGTAACATATATATAACGGCGTTTCCGTGACTCTCTCAGAGGCAGTAGTTATACCAAAGTAAACCCCCTAGATTTAGGTTCTACAATTATGAACATTAAGTAAAATACACACACATCGTACAATTAACTTACCACTCAGGAACAGCTCAAATGCCGACAAGATACCAACAATACCACGCTCTGACAAAGGATGTTTGCGGGTTCCCTGACCTTCCCCACTCACAAGACTAGTACAAAGTTACAGTTGCAGTTGTGGTCTCCTCTTCGGCACGAAGCTGGTGAGTGCTCTCAGCGGTCTGAAGTTGGAAGGAGCGTTCGGGGATTTATACCCAGTCGGGTAGCGTCCCAAGACGCTCACCGAGTGTACATTAGTTATCCTAATAGCCACCCCCGTCGACTCCACGTCAAATACTATTGAAGCATCTCTACCCCCCAAGCAATTCCCAGGTGATCTGATCGTCAAGTACGGCGGTCAAGTAAACACTACCCTTTCCGGGTGTCAAAACGCTTTCCGTTGCATCGGCTACTTTCCCCCTCTGGCCTACAATAACTCTGTCTCCCCGCCGTTAACTATCTTCCCACGCTAGTTATACCTTGCCGGTCTGTCACCCTGTTACATGCCCCATGGCCCCGTTCGCCATACATATCTAAAGAAAAGTAATATTCATTACATTCACATGAATTAATTGTATTTGACACGAAAGTGTGCGTTCTCCTGTCAGCTGGTCAGTCAACCCTATGAAGAAATACACTTCTCATAAAATTTTAATACAGATTCAAACAGGACCAAACCAATCTTCCCCAAACAAGATCTGGGGCAAGCTGAACAGGATGCAGTTGTGTGGTTCAAGAGTGTTTACAGTAAAGGAAGATTGTGCACTCACAACATTTGCAAGTGACTTGATATAAATAAAAAAGGACAAAATCTTGAAACAATTCCTGTGTCTTAGTTTTGGTGCATAAGGCTTTGTGTTGTCTATGGTGTGAGTGAATCTCTAATCGTGTGTAAAACTTGAATGTAAGATTTTAGTTGATTTCCGAGCTTGAGTGTCAAGATCTGCAGTGAGACTGAGACAACATTCCCTTCCGTGAACTTCTGAGAAGTTGATGATTGAAGTGTCTTGTGCTTTTACTTTTAGAGACACGGCTGACTTTCTTGTAATAATACATACAAACTACACACCGCATCCGCTTGATACTTTAACACACAATGGAGATGTAGTGTGTAACCAAAGAAGTTGGAAACTCAGTTCAGCCAAAGAGTGTGGGTAAGGGACTACTATTAGTCAATAGGGGCAGTCTGGCGATTTCCATACACGACGGACTCTATGACTGTTTGAAAGTTAACTATTTACATTTATTTTAATTTAAATACGTTTTCATTTAGTTGATGAGTACAGACATTCTTGTGGTATACTGACCACCTTACTGTGCCATTCTTTTTATTTGGCCCCATATCACAAATAGCTTGAAGACTTCTTTGTTGTCGTTTTTCTCTGTTCGCACTTTGGTTCCCACTCCAGTGTTGACAGTCCTCAAGTTCATGGCCACAGAACTACGGGTGGTATTGATCCTGGTCTAAATACGATAACTCGATGTGTAAACTGTCCAATTACATCACTATCTAGAAACACATTAAGCCGCGATACGCCGGCGATGATCGTGGGGCCCAAAGTGATACTGAGTGGTAGTGCTTCAGATAAGAAAGATAGAAATTGTAGCACAGTGATGTTCACAGTTGTGTGAGGTCTCTCATCTCACTTGCAGTCTGAGTAATCGATATTTATTTCACCATAGCAATGGGGAAGCCACCGTGATGACGAAAATAGATTCTATACGTAAATGGCATAATGAGCGTGGCAACAGAGTAGACCAAAGCTTACACTACCTAAGATGTCTCTGGACTAGACTCAGTACTTAAAATAGTGATCATGACAACAGACAAGACTTAGTAAATGTACATGGCATAGTGATCGCGATCACGACAAAAACTAGACTCAGTATATACATGTAGCACAGTGATAACGACAATAGACTAGACTCAGTATATAGCACAGCGATCGCGACAACAGACTAAACTCAGTATAGCAGTGATCACGTCAACATAGACCCAGTATATAGCACAGTGATCACGACAACAGACTAGACTCACTACATAGCAGTGATCACGACACCAGACTAGCCTCAGTATATAGCACAGAGATCACGACAACAGACTAGGCTCAGTATATAGCACAGTGATCACGACAACAGACTAGATCTGTACATAGCATGCTAACAGTAATCACGACAACAGACTACACAGTATATAGCCCAGTGACCACGACAACAGACTACACTCAGTATATATAGCCCAGTGACCACGACAACAGATTACACTCAGCATATAGCCCAGTGACCACGACAACATATTACACTCAGTATATAGCCCAGTGACCACGACAACAGACTACACTCAGTATATAGCCCAGTGACCACGACAACAGATTAGACTCAGCATATAGCCCAGTGACCACGACAACAAACTACACAGTATATAGCCCAGTGACCACGACAACAGATTAGACTCAGCATATAGCCCAGTGACAACGACAACAAACTACACTCAGTATATAGCCCAGTGACCACGACAACAGATTAGACTCAGCATATAGCCCAGTGACCACAACAACAGATTACACTCATCATATAGCCCAGTGACCACGTCAACAGATTACACTCAGCATATAGTCCAGTGACCACGACAACAGATTAGACTCAGCATATAGCCCAGTGACCACGACAACAGACTACACTCAGTATATAGCCCAGTGACCACGACAACAGATTAGACTCAGCATATAGCCCAGTGACCACAACAACAGATTACACTCAGCATATAGCCCAGTGACCACGTCAACAGATTACACTCAGCATATAGTCCAGTGACCACGACAACAGATTACACTCAGCATATAGCCCAGTGACCACGACAACAGACTACACTCAGTATATAGCATAGTGATCACGACAACAGACTACACTCAGTATACAGCATAGTGATCGCGACAATACATTAAACTAAGTAAATAGTAATAGTATTGTGATCACAGCACACAAGTCAAAGTGCACACTATCGTGATCATGACAACAGACTATACAAAGTATACGTAATAGTGATCTCGGCAGGCTGGACCAAGTCCACACCGTTATGACCATGCCACCCTTGAGTCTAAGTTGAGCTGGTGTTGGCTGATGGAAAAGTTGGATATTTGTTATCTAAAATGACTAAAAAAAAAAAAAAACTCATTTGTCTTTTTTTTTCTGCAGAGAATAAAAAATCAAACTTCATGTAGGTTTGAGTTTGAGTTTAACGGCGCGATGGCACGATAACGGAACTCCATGTAGACCGCAAGCGGACAAAATCCGCACTCATGCCCCCTCCCCCCCCCCCCCCCCCCGAGACCAAATAATAAATTTTGTTAACATAAACTGATGATTATATTCGATTATATTGTTGCCTCGCATGTCATAGAAAAGGACTTCGGAACTGACTACATGTACATGTACCATGTCCTTGTTACTACGACAACCGACCACATAATGCTAGATGACATCAAGCTTCCTACCGAGTCACCCCCGAGACGCCAGACAGGGTCAAACCGTCTCACTTCACTGAGCATGGGGCAAAGATCAGAAAACGAAGTAGGCAACAAATTGAACGACGGAGTATGAGGGCTTGTGTGTGTGTGGTTGACCTTGTGGGCTAATCTTCTTATTTAGGCCTACGTGACAGAAGGCGATACATTTATGATACTCTTGTTACTTAGTGTTACACAGAATGTTTTCATTTTGGGGCGTGTCCCCCGCCGATCTGCAGATTTAGCCTTCATGCTCACAACATCGTGCCGGCAGGGACCCAAACCCCGGTGGAAGAAAAACAACCACGAAGGGGGTAGGGTGGGCCGGCGGTAAATTTCCCGGGAAAATATTCCAGGGACCGTTTGAGTCTACTTGCATTTTCTTTGTTTGGCGTTTGGACAAGCTCCGCTATAGCTACCGTCTGTCGCGACCATACAACGCCTTACTGACACTAAACAGAAGGTATACAGTACAGAGAAGAGACACCGATTTCAACATGTCCACTCGAGGCGGGACCGCTACAAATCCCTTTGGGTAAGGGACGATGAATACATTGAATGCGTCTCGTGTATACAACTGAGAGAAAAGAAACCGATTTCAACATTCCCCCTTCCCCGAGGCGAAGACAATATATCCCCGTTTGGGTATGTGACAACATGCACTGAATACACCTGATACAAATAATTATGCCGACGGCTCAAGTTCTAAAAATATAGCTCCAGTCGATAAGTGATAACAGTGCCCTGGCTCGTGAAAAGTGTGCACAGCTGGGGGCGGGGGAGGGAGAGAGGCGAAACCTAAAACAAGCAGCGACAACCCCACACGTATGAGGTTAACGCGCCTTGTCTTGCTTGACGGCTTCTCAGGCCGTTCCGTTTCAGTTGACAAAGTGTGACTAGGCCTACAATCCGCCACATCAATACTCCCCACGTTATACATCCGGCTACCTGTCTATTTTATTAGACATGTGTGTACCTGGCACCTTCATAGGGGCTAAATCGAGGCGTTCTCGGGCTAAATTAATCTAACCTGGTTTGTGATCTGTGAGTGGACAGCGTGTGCTAAGCTACTCTACACTGATCAACAACTACCGACAGGTAAGTTCACCAGGGTAGTGATACGACAGATGAGTAGGCTACTCGCGACACATTGATAAACAACATCGTAAGCCAATAGCTAGTCGATTTACACACACGAGAGTGTGCTACTGGTTAAATTGACCCAAATTTGGCACGTCAGGTACACAGCATGTAACAATATCAAATCTTACAATCTGTATTCTATACGGTCTGATACTGCTGCTATCGATCAATCCGTATGCTTGCTATACTGTGTTTCTGAGCAGGGCAGAGGCGTGTCATTCTGTCATTCTCTCACCATTCGTGCACGCGCCTACTGGTGTATGATGAATACGACAGTCTTTAACTGTATCATGCCTAAATTTTATAGTCCTAAATGACATGTACTTCCATCAAATCCATACAGATGGGAGAAGTTCCATTTGAGTTACACAGTGAGGATATTACAAGGGCGTGACTTTAGGGGCGTCCGTGAGCGAGGGGAGGGGGGCAGGGCCCCTGTGGCGAGTTCGTGCTGCTAGTGGTTTTTTTTGTTTATATTATAATAGTAGCCTAAATGCGCGGCTCGGCCATTAACACTCAGAAAATGAAATAGGCTTATGCGCCCGACTAAAGTTGTGTAACTCATGTGGTACTCCTTTCAACATACGCAATCCTGGTGCCTTCAGCCAAATGCTGACCATTTTCGGCTAATTTCAAATCTGCGCTGGGCGCAAACGTTTACATGTATTGAGCGTAACAAGAACCACAAATCTTTCCTTCACTGAACCTGCCTAGCCTAGCCACACAATTAACAACGTCTCTCTTGGTAGCCTACTTGGCACTTTACTTTTAAGTCAGGCCTGAGACAGTCAATGTACAAGGCGTTATGCCTTTAATGAAATAAAGATTTAGCCACAAACGTTGTATAAACATTTATATATCCGTATGGCAATGCCTGAACGCCGGCAATTAGGCTACATGTATACCCGACATACAGCGACAGGCTACATGATTTGGGTCTTCTGAAGCAGTTTGGGGGCTGGGGGGGGGAGGGGGCGTAGGCACTGTGAATGGTATACTATTGAAATAATGTGCTTCGGCGGGGGGGGGGGGTGAAAGGGGATGGCCACACCTGTTATAATTCTATACCATACACCAGGTCACAGTAACACTTGGCCAGGGTGCGGTTGGGACACAAAGTGAGTAGAAAATTGGCAAAATAATTGCAGTGGAAATGCCAGAACAGTGGCGGCGGGGAATACACAAAATAACAGCAATGGCATTGTGAAATACCCACTGGGGGGCAAACAAGACACCCCCCCCCCTCCCCGCACCTACCTCACGGTGAAAGGTGGACATGCCTCTGACAATTGAGCATCTGGTATTTTAACAGGTGAATCGATGTGTGTTTCTGTTTGTTTTGTGTTGTGGCTGGGAAGAAATTAGGGTATGTGAATTAAAATAATAAATGCATGGGAGGACGGGGAAGATTTCATCGAGGGGCAGGTAGCACATATATACATGAGAATTCAGTTTTGAATTAATAATGATTCTCACCCACCCACCCCTTTCCATGCCCGCTAAAACTACACAAAGGCGTGGGGCTTTTTGTATCTATATATAGAAATGTGTTGTGCAAGGGGAGTTTGAATTGTTGAACGTCAAACTTCCCACCCGGATCTGTTTTAGTGGGTCAGTAGAAAGTCTAGATCTAGAAATTTCAAGAAATAAAGAATTTATAATGCTATAAAAAAAATATTATATTTGTGTCGTTTCCTTCACTTAAACTCTTGACAGATACAGCATATAAATACAATAAACTGCCGAGTGTCCAGCAGCGATTTGATGTCTCTGGTGACATTAAATTATCACCACATGACAGAGCAACAGCAATTTCCTTATCAGACGTGTCGCGAGAAGCAGTTTGGAGAGGGGTTTGTTTGCAATTCAATAAAGGACAAAGTATTCGGGTTTTCTGTGTGGTGCGCGCTTCAGATTTACTGAAGGTAGGCCTACGTATTCTGTTCAGGACCGACCTGCCACCCAGACTTGGAGACTGTTTTTTCATGTCGCACATGTTGCCTTGGTGAAAGGGCCATTTTAGGTACATGTATAATATATTGGCATCACTTTGACAGACGTAGGCCTAAAAACGTCCAAACCAGTCCTGACTGAGCACATTGTGACTGTGATTGACAAGATCACTTGTACAAGGAAGAAAATAGACCAGCATCCATGGCCTCTTCAGAGCAGTCAATTCGGAACTCCCGGGTTACTTAACACCCAAGAACGAGTTCTTTCAGGCTCTTAGCAGTGGTTGTGGACATTTAAAATTCCATAATGAAAAATGCCAAAGATTTCACTCGAATGATGAATAGGTTCTAAGATAGAGCCACTTGCATTACTTTTTGACTTGCCCAAATAGTCTAGCTTTTTTTTGCTATAGATTTTTGTCATAGATCCGACTTAAAATCACCCATGGACTTTAGTTTCGTGTGATAGCCCAGTTTTACATTTTCTCTCATTCGAGCATTGTGCACAAATAGCCCAGCAGTCCTTCGTACAGCTATGAGTTCAAGCTGGTCATTCCTACAGCCATGAGTTCATTAAGTTAGTCATTCTTACAGCTGTGAGTTTAGGTTAGTCTTTCCTACAGCTGTAAGTTCAAACTAGTCATTCCTACAGCTGTGAATTTAAGTTAGTCTTCCCCTACAGCTGTAAGTAGTCATTCCTACAGCTGTGAGTTTAAGTTAGTCTTTCCCTACAGCTGTACATTCAAGCTAGTCATTCCTACAGCTGTGAGTTCAAGCTAGTCATTCCCACAGCTCTGAGTTCAAGCTAATTATTCCCACAACTGCAAGCCCATCATTCATACAGCTGTGAATTCAAGCCCATGGTTCCTACAGCTATGAGTTCAAGCTAGTCATTCCTGCAGCTGTGAATTAAAGTGAGTCATTCTTACAGCCGTGATTCAAGCTAATCATTGCTACAGCTGTGAGTTAATGTCATTCCTACAGCTATGAGTTCAAGCTAGTCATTCCTACAGCTGTGAATTCAAGTGAGTCATTCTTACAGCCATGATTCAAGCTAATCATTGCTACAGCTGTGAGTTCATGTCATTCCTGCAGCTGTGAGTTCAAGCTAGTAATTCCACAGCTGTGAGTCCAAGCTCATAATTCATACAGCTGTGAGCTCAAGCTCATCATTCGTAAAGCTGTAAGTTCAAGCCCATCATTCCTACAGCTGTGGGTCCAAGCCCACTATTCCTACAGCTAGGAGTTCAAGCTAGTCATTCCTTCAGCTGTGAGTTAAAGTGAGTCATTCTTACAGCTGTGAGTTCAGACTAATCATTCCTACAGCTGTGATTTCAAGCCCATCATTCCTACAGTTGTGAGTTAAAGTGAGTCATTCTTACAGCTGTGAGTTCAAGCTAGTTGTTCCTACAGCTGGGAGTTAAAGATCTGTTCAGCTGGGCGTTCAAGCCAGTCATTCCTGCAGCTGGGCATTCAATGCATAGCAGCTCAGTCAAGTTGGCCAGACAGGCAACAGATGAAAATACTTAATTCTTTGTGTCCAATTTTTTGAAGTTAGTAAGTTATTTTTGGAGCTGTTCACAGCTAGTGAATGTCCCAGCTGTACTTCTATTCATTTGATTCCCATTTCTCCTGGATTAATAAGTGATACAGGAGCAGCAAAGCTGGAGGATTGGGTATTTGTTTAAAGGATATCTTGTCTCTTTCTTTTTGCACATAAGGGCAATACAGTGCATACAGTATCATGTGTTGGTGGCCCAATATACATATATATATATATACAGTACATGTATTGGGTTGTGTCCACAAATACCTACAGTCTCTTATCAGTTGAACACATTTCAGGTCATCTCTTTTTCCTTATCAGCTGTGACGGGCAAGTGAAACGGATTGGTCTCTCGGTTTAAGCTTGTGAGTTTGGGCCCTAGCAGTTTTGGTACGAGTACCCAGGGTGGCATGCTGAATGGAACAGGCTAAATTTGTTTTAGCTTGGCTATCAATAAATCATTCAGTGTGGGACAAGGTGAAGATGGAGTGTGAAGATAAACAGGCATGTCAAAAGATGATAATTCCCATGTATTATTGTTTCATGGTGCTTTTCTTTTGGAGTGTACTGTGTCTATGAAATGCACTTCAGTGTGGGCATTGTTTTTCCATCTGATTCTATTGAAGTTTCCATTAATTGAGATGTACATTGATTTATTTCTTTCCAAGTTCTTTTTTGAAAGGTTCTGTTCTGATGTGTTCTGGAGATATGTTAGATTTGTACTAAGATTGAGAGAACAGATTTATAATTAGGTGGTAATTTAATGTGAGTATAAACTTACTTCAAAATTGATCAAAGCATACATCACTTCAGTTTTAATGGGTACGTGTATCCCTTAGACTTTCATGTTGAGTTCAACTTTAGGAATTAATTATTATTGTTAGAGGTAAAGTGTGGGAAAAATGTTAACAAAAGGCCAGATTGTACACTATGTCAAATGAATTCTCTTAGATTTGCAGTTTCAAACTTGCTTTGGACTTACAAAGTGGTTACTCACTGAACTATCAGTTGATGTCTTGCGCGATGAGTTCTTTTGTTTCTCGGGGGCTTCAGCATAGTGCTGTTGGCCCCCATAGTTGATGTCTCCAAAGTTTCATTGTTTTATATAAGATGCAAACCCCTGACTGATAGTACCCACTTTGGAAATTTAGTCCATTTTCTTTCTCCAGATGATAAAACCATCTTCATTTTTTTGTACTGTAAAATATGATAGAGTTTGTCAGTATTGAGGAGGAGGATGTAGTGTATCGTCAATCTGCCCTTCTTCGTAGTCTTTATATTTTTATACAGAATTTATAAATCATCATTGTGACATTATGGCCAAACATCTTGGTCTGAGGATCTTGTGAAACTTAAAAATTTTCTCTCAGCAATGCAACATTTGCTGGTTTCTTCATTATGCCCACAGCAAAACCATGTCAATAAAATAGTTTCTTTCGTTCAGTATTTTATGTATTTCTCATTTCAGACTAAGTGGTTCAGTTGCCCAAGGCTATGCGAAGACCAGAGACGCTGATGTTAAGGTGTTGCTGTACATCTCTGATACACTGTTTCCTGAGACAAAGTTATTGTGTATGAATCAAATATACTACATGTAATGACATTATCAACCATTATAAGTGGATCCAGCAAATTCTGTGAAAGTGAAGACCAAAGCAGTCCATGAATTTTTATCACAGTTCATGGCTGCAGCCTGTGAGAACATTGCGATATGAGTGATGAATTGGTAAGATCTGATAGAGGAATTGACTCTGGCCAGGACGGTCCCTTGTGGCCAAGTAGTGACCATAGGTCTGGTGACACTCACAACTATAGTCACCACGACAACAAGCAGTCAGCAAGCACCAACAGTCATCTCAAGCAGTCCAGTTTTATGTCCACCAGTATAAACAGTGATTATCTCCCAACAGTTGCAGGGTCCACCGTCTTCCCTGCGGACAGGGACTATCATCGGCAGTCGGTATCAGCACAGTCATCATTATCGTCACCCACAGCAACAGAATCTCATTTTCCATCTCCAACTGAAACTGGTACTACTTATAGGTCACAGTTATTTTCACTGGCAGGAGATGAGAATGACAATGATATGGAAGCAAAAAACACTGACATTGTGTTACAGCATGGGTTTTCATTTGGTGCACCGTCTATTAGCTTTGAGCAAGCTACCATCACAAGCTGCTCGGATGAAGCAGATGGGGATGAGGAGATGAAAGAAATTTATGGGACGGAAAGAAATAGTTCGCAGTTCCCACTGGATGATCAGATAGCATTATGGCCTGTTGCAGATGTAGATGAACTTCACATGTTTTCAAAACGGTGAGTCCAGCCATTTTTCGATAAGCAGCAGAGACAGAAATACTGAAGAGAATAGCATTAATATGTAATTACATGTACCCGGTACATATTGAACATGGAATTATCTCCCTTTGCAATGATCAAATTCACTCATACATTTTGTGAGTGTGTGTGCTCTATTATATATTTTCAGATTGCACTTCAGAATATTTTTTGTGTCTTTTCTTCATATTGCATGATTTCTCATCCCAAACTTCTGAATTTTTGTCATATTCACCAAGTGAAACTTACCAGGAAAATGTGAGGCAGTTACAGCGTACAGGATGAATGCATTTCACAGCCACTTTCTTTTGTTTTGCTTTTAACCATTTGGGGTGGTAGATCAATAATTAGATACCATTTGATAACTAACACATTTACAGCACTATTCATGTTTGCTCAGGAATATCAACCACTAGATGAGCTACCGGGCATTGCCCAGAATAAACAGTCATGTGATTCTCTCACCCCCCCCCCCCCCCCCCCGTATAATAAAAGTAATAAACTACAGTCTCCAGAACTCATGCGCACCAGAACACTACGCACCAAACTGAACGCTTGATACGGTTACTTTTTACTCTATATTACGAAACAAAATGCAAAAATACAGATGTTACATAGCAATAAACAGTTATTTTTAAAAAAATACATGCTTGAAGTAAACAACTTTTAATTATAGCCATCATCTTCCTTATCTCAATTGCCACCTTCCTGCCAAATTTAAGGCCTGAAGAGTGTATAGTTTGGTCAGTTAGTCATGCCAAAGGTTGCAAGTTACTGAAATATATAATAGATGACTTTTGCATAAAAGTTTGCCTTTTACCTAAGTACTTTCTGACTGACTGTTATGCTTAAAAGGAAAAAGACAAAAAAACAACAACAAAAATTAGAAAAATCGGATATTCATGTCAAGAGTTTGTGCAAGGTATAGAGGGGAGAATTAAAGTTTATGGGAGCAAAATTCATTTCCTAATAATTACTATATGCTGCTACATGTACACTGTGGGATTTTGTAAATTGTTTTTGAGATGCTGACAAGTACATAATAGTTTGTGTGTTTTGTTCAATTTCAGCATTGAGAAAGTTGGAAACATTGGACAACATTTAGGACTCGGTCATCAACTTGGTGTGCTGGCAGAGGATTCTCAGCTTCTTCCCAAAAATTTGAAATTGTCATCATTAGAATACGTGGTTGATGAAGATAGTCCTGTGCAGATTGACATTACGTGGAGAAAAGCAGAAAATGAAGGCCAGTTTAAAAACTTTGTGTATGAAGTTGAAATGAAGCCTCAGTCACCAGATGGTCAGTGGAACATTTTGGCATCTGTCAAATTTCCTATTTTTCGTGTGTATCACATAGAGGATAAATTGATTCTGAGGAAAATGCAGTTTCTACGTCAAGCGTATGATTCGGTGTTCTTGTTGCGGATTCGGGGTCGTGGAGATGTCATGTTAGAAACTGGGACAAGCTGCACACTGACCGGTGGTTGGAGTGAAGAAATCAACCTGATCTTTCTCGGATATGAAACAAGACTTCAGCAGATTGAGACAACTGAACTATGAAAATATTTGGAAAATAAAAGCAGTCTTTTCTTAAAGTCATGTATGTGATTCAGTTTTCAGTTGCTGGGCTGGGTGAACAAAATCTGCCGTCCAAGCTTTGAGCTGCAGAGACAACAACACCATGTTTTCTTACCTGCACTACTTAAACACATTATTATTGTAACGACTTTAGTTGATGTTTGAATTGATAGTTTTCATTTCAAATATTGAAGAGCCAGTGCCGAATGCTAGAGCAGACAAGGTAGGGTTTACAGTTATTTTATGAAAATTTCACTGCTGCCAATTTGAATGCAACAGATTACAGTGTATAGTTCTGAAGTATTTTGCATTTCCTGTCACTGTCTTATAATGTATATTTTCCTGTGCCTCCCCAGTCCCCTATAGACATTCTTGTTTTTAGACAGGACAATTTTGAAGTGGCAGTACCGCAGTGTTAGATGATTCTTGGAGTGGAAGATGTTCTTGATTGCAATATGTACAAGACTACAAGCTGGTGAATACCATAAATGACAACTCTTGATATGTCATATCTCTGTCATTCATGTGTTAATTCCAACCCTTGTGATGATGAGTTTGAAAGAAAGCATTTGAAAGGATCAGGGCCAAATCATGCTAGAAAGAAGGAAGATACTAGACAAATCATAGCAGAATGATTGGATAGAAATTAGAATTGGAAGTATTGGTGATGGTTTTATTTTTTTAATGTAATTTACACAATGTACATTATGTGCCTAGCGGGAATATGGATCTTGGGTAGTGAAAAGTGTAAGTACAACAGGGTCACAAAGTTGGTGAGTGAATGAGGAAGAGAGAGAGAGAGATAACTGCTAGTGTTGTGGTTGTTATTTGCCTGCAGTATTTATGCTGCATTTTGTAAATCTGACTTGCCTCAGTTGACAACTTTTGTTTTCTCCACTCCATGTGAATTTTGAGCTTTTATTAGTTCTTAAGTCAAGGAGTTCTGCAGATATAATTTTCACTTTTACATGACAAAGCATTATAGTAGCAGATATTTTATCATAAACTGGAAAATTATCAATATCATATTTGAATTACATAATGGTGCATGTTCTTAGTCTTACTTACACAGCAGAGACAAATCTTCAGTAAAGCTGTTGAGTTAGAAATTCAATGTACAGCAATTTTCTTTGCCTTGATCAGTCATGCAAGTCCACTTGAAAAATGCTAGATTTGCAGGTTTATTTTGGCAGATTGTACTGTATATAATACTTTTAGGGTTAAAACTGTTCAATATCTGTGATTGGGAACAGATTTGTGCTTGAGGATACATGGATTTTGTTTTTTTTATCCATTTTATATTCTGTATGGTTGATCAGATAGTCATGCTAGATAAATCAAAATATTAAATTGTGCAGCTCCTGTACTACTGGTAATATATATCTTTAAAATGTTCTGTATTCTGCATCTTATCTTTTGAGAGATGATTATATCGTGGAATATTTTGCCAAATAAACTACATGTATTTGCAAACACGACGTAATTTTTGCTTTTGTTGCAGCTGCACACCATTATGACTGGCACTCCACTTTCATTTGTAAATACATGTACCTGCCTTCGTCCTTACAAGGCTATCTCTGGTTTGTGGTTGTGACACTGTTTTGGATTTTGTGGCGAGACTTACGCGAAATTAAGAAAATAAAAATATTTGTGCAACAGGCGTGAATTGTGCCCAAGGTTTACTGATGAAATTGCTGGTCAAAACACACACACACAGAAAAAAAACAAGCAACCTTCACCTTTCGTGACAAAGAGAATGAAAACAAAAACGAATGCCATTATGTGTTTGTTTGTTTTTTTTGTTTGTTTTGCTTTTCTTTTACTCTAGGTTTACTCGACACATTGAATTAGTAGCAACAAGGGGAAAAAAAAAACATCCACTAATCATGATGTACATAATACAATAGTGATGACAAGTTACATGCACACACTTTGTGCTACAGGCACGCACACACACACATCAAGTTGTCATGAGCTACACTAAACAAACGAGGAAAAAAAAAAATTGATACGCATAATGACTGATGACCACTCACTTCAGTTCAAGGGATATCACAAAATTAAAACAGGTGAAACTTACAAAAAAGGAGAATACTTCAACCTTGAACATACCTAAGGCTGGCCAGTCAATACCATTGTAATCTATGCAAAACTTAACCTGATCACTCTCTGTAGGCTGACTTAAAGCTCACAGGGCAAGAAGGAATGAAAGTATAAAAAAAAATATATATATATAAAATCTCCCGATTGAGTAGCTGTCCAACTTTGGTCTAAAACTTCTGGAGGTCAGTCCATGTAGGATTGTCAAATACTTACAAAAAAAGACAAAAGGATGACATGTGAGGAGATGGCACAGATATGGCAATATGTTACAGCCACCAAAGTTGAAAAATCAAGCAAATTGATAGTTGGGCCTCAAATACAACCGACTTTTTGTCAATTCAGATTATGGTGTCCGCAATTTTTTATCCCAGCCACCAGTTTCCTCCATGATTCAGTGCTCTCATCTCATACATGAAAAACCTCCAGAAAAAAAAAATGGGACCCCCCCCCCCCCCCTTATTGATATCCCAGCTAGACAACACAATTTCTGTCAACTTGTATGTCCCAATACACAATGACCAAGACTAATCAATGAAATATTTAAAAAAAAAGAAGGGAAGGGGGGGGGAAGAGAAAGAGAACCTTATAGGTCACACGGACAAATTTTCTATCAAACCATCCACTTCACACATAAAATATAATCTTTTACTGCACTAGCATTTCCCACAGGCTTCATGAAGCTTCAATGTATGTAAACCTGACAATGAGGATTAGATTATGGTACTACTTTTCAACAAAGATGACAAATGGTGAAAAACACTTCCATTAAATCAACTGACACAGCAAACTGAATCAATCACAGCGAAAAACTCCATAGTATAAATTGTCATATTCAAAACATTTACTGAACAACAAAACTGGTACATATACATGGCCAGGGACATTACAATGAAATACAGAAAACAATGATAAAACTGCAAACAGAACAAGTGATGCACAGCAAAAATTGTACAGAATAAACACTATAATCTTCTGATCAGACATCCTGAAATCACGACAGAAAAAGGCGATACACAGCTCTTCACTCACACACACGCATAAAAAGTTTAGTGATTTCCTGATTTATCTGTCAAGCAGATGACACACTTGGTCTGCCATACTTGTGATTTGCATTTTAACAAATTTTATTTGAATTAACGATAACCTTAAGCACAAAGGAAATGCTAAAATCACTTTCAGTCAGAACACCAACAACAAATATACATGTATCCACGTCTTTTCACAGAATCTAATGATCCAGTGGCTGCAAATGGGACTCCCATGCTAATTGTCTTTGGAAAATATTTCTTGTCACTTAATGTGTACATTCAACTGCAAATGACTGGATGATTTAAATCTGTGACTACAACATTAAGCATATTTTCTTTCTGCTGTATTTAAAATAAAAACTCATAATATCTACGCACCCCTTGAAGTACAAACAAAAATTATCCTCCTTAACTTTAGCTTGAAAGGAAACCATTTCTTTGTATCAAAGGAATTCAAGACCCTATGAGCAGCAAACCCTTTTGATTGACACATCGACCACTGTTGATACCTGGTTGGGTTGAAAATGTAAATGACATCTGTGTGGTAGTTTCTGTTGGTGACAAGAAGAAATATTACATGAAACTGATAGCAGGAAAATCTTCACAGTCTTCGTGCAACGGATGAACTGGGCAACAGCAGCACAGTAAAGAGATCCATGACAAAAGTGCAATGTGATAACCACATGAGACAGTCAAGACAAAAATCCAACCCCTTGGCTGGGAAAAAGCACTCGTTCAAGCACAAGTCAGTGAGTCACACCAAAGCACTCAGCACAGTCTACAATCGTAGGTGAATACATGATAGAACTTCAGGTGACATAAAATTTTCAATAGCTTTTACACTGATACATTTATACACATCATATTGAAGTGACCATTAATGCCTTGATACTGTAAAAACTCAAGTATACATGACAAATGTCAACAATCAAAATCTTACAGCATTGAAAACAAACCACAGAGAAATGTTCAAGTCAGAATCATAATAAATCTAAGACCAGGGAAATGTGAAACAAAACAAAACATATCAAAGAGATTTTTTTTGTTTGTTCAATACATTTTCAGATGATTTGAATATAAAAATAAATCTCTCTATGTTTGAGGTAAAGCCTTCTGAAGCAACAAGCTCAGACCATGTACATAACAAATCTGTAACAGGTGATGATTAGCCATCATAGGTGGGCTTGGGGGTGGGGGAGATTATGACATGAGGAGAGAGGTACAGTAAAACATGACAAATGATACAAAGTAATGTGTCGAGTTAGGACTGTACAAAGAGATGTTGTTGGTGCTAGCCTAGTAAAGTGACTGGACAGGCAGCTGGCATGCTTTGATACCATGCATGCTTAACATTACAAATGCAGTAGCACTTTTCATCACACCTTTGAGACAAAGGAGAAAGGTCTCACAATTTTGTCACTTTGACCAAAAAAAAAAAAGAAAAAAAAAAAAGGGAAAATCTGTAGGGTTGCAGGAGTTTGAGTTTGGTTTTTACTGTAGATTGGCATGAAAAAGATCATCTGTGGCTTTCACAAGTTTAGTGGGGACACCAACCTAGCGTGATTCTTACAGCCTGATCAATTAAAATTTCACACATTAAAATCTAACCAGAAAATTTCCAGATAAAATTGTTTTAAGGGCTTGGAAGGGGTTAAAATAACAGGACAAAAAGTTGTATCTGAGCCCCAGCATTGACAAACCTTTCCTCATGTGAAAGGATCAGCAACTGCTAAATAAAGCTGGTGATATTCAGTCATTTGTTTTGGCAAATTTTGTTTGAGTTTTATGCATGTAGGAGAAATTTCAATATTTGATGTGAAAAAGGTCTTAGCTGTCTATGTTCTTTTTCTTTTCTTTGTTTGGTTTTTCCTTCCATTTCTCAGTTTTTGGACATTCCATTGTATAGTTTGTTTTTTTATTGTTTCCATCTATGCAGAATTTTGCAACATTCTCTTTTTTTGGCTACATTTTAAGTTCATAAAATGTTAACATCCCTTAAATTTGGTGGGGCCTCAGTGTCAACTGAATGGTTTTTTCATTCCTCTTGCAAACTTTCAATAAGCATAAATTTAGGTTATGTAGCAATTCTCCTGTGAGTGTAACTGCAAGTTAATATGACAAAACTGTTCGTACGTGCTGCCTATACAAACATCTCAGATTAAAAAACAACAAAACAGACGGGCACAGGAGGTGCAATACCTGTACTTGATCAGATTTTGGCATTTTTGGGATGAAACTGTACCATCACAAGATATCAGTGGGATACAGCTGCACTGGATGCAGCACATCAAGCAGCCAGAAGGCTACAGCATGCTGTCTGAATACATCTGTGAGGTTTCAGTCAAAACCTAGTACTCAGTCATGATGTAACATTCACATGAACTAAATTCCTAGTAAATTGCTTTCCACAGGCTCAATTTATTTAGCTTCCATCTGGGTAAATCTTGTGCAATACATCAAAACTATTTTCGTACAATCATCCTGTAAAATTGTGATGTGACCATTCACAGATCTAAAAAAATATTCTGATTTAGAGGAAAAAATGTGCCAGTTGACTAGCCTGTCGGAAATTACAAAATAATTCAGTCATTACCAACAGGAAACCATTTAGCAGACGTGTTTTGTTTTCCCAGATGGAGGAAACATGAGTTGAAAACTTCAAAATACGTAATTCTGTTCAACTAGTCTAGTGATAAGGTTGTTCAATGTAAACTCTGAGGAGACTTATCTAGAATCAGTTGAGCCAAATTACAGAGCTGAACGATACTGTAAACCTTTGAACACGACAAACCCTGGCTAGTTTCAAAAATTCCTCCCACACAACATACAGCAAAAGGAAGAAAGTCCGCCTACATGAATGTGATTTCAGTGCCAGGGCGAAAAAAAAAAAAAAAAAAAACCAAACAACATGAAATCTGAGAAACATGATTTCACTCAAGAATCAATGTGCCACATGTGCAACAGTTTGGTTCAGACCAGTTTCTTCTTGTCGGTTTTTTCCATCTCATGTACTGGCATATTGATGAATTTGGTGGTTCGAGTTAATCCTACCTAATCTAAATGCTCACAAAGTGCCCCATTGATATCTTTAATAGTTCTGAATGTTGTAGGCAGAAAGGTTTTTGCCACATCCAAGAATAACAAAAACTTTGAAATGCTGGCCTGTAAACAGAGAAAATGGCGGATTCACCAAAAGGTGAAGACGTGGTTGGCAAGAAATAATACCCTGACATGAAATCAAATCTCAGATTGACAGCACATTTACATCTGCTACTTGGTCTATGCGAACTGAACCAAAAAACGAAAGAAACAAATACGCAATAAATCTATCACAACACAGAGATTAATACGTTCAACTGAAATCACACTAAGGCTGCTGACAACAAAACCACAAATGATTGGATACAGTGCCAAAGAATTTTAAAATGAAAAAACCCAATCTATTAACTCAATACTGCGTGTTCTGTTTTCCAATCTGACTGATTGCAAATTTGTAAGAATCTTTGTTTCTGATAACCAAGGTGATAATGCTTAGGTGATCCAAACACACTGAATGTTAACCCTTGTCCCACGTTGAGTGAACTTGTCAACATAATGCCCTGTGCGGGGATAGCCAGCGGCCAGTCAGTCGCTCGTTCGCCTGTTGCCGATAACCTCGGTGGTCGGATCAATCGGGTCCTTTTGAACACGTGTATCGTATTTACTTTAGGACGCAATAACAACAATAGTAGTGGATAAATCGGAAGTGACCTCTTTGATATTTGGATAAAGTACTTGTGATGATATATGCAGTAAGTTCTTTCGTTAAATAGAAGGCCCATACACAAGAATTTTCTGCATTTACATGTCATTTAACACATCAGGTCAGGTCAGAAACATCTGCTACTGGTAACATGTAATCCAGTACAACCTGTTCCATGAACTGGTACGCTAGCATGGTATCAGTGGGCGTGCACCTGTCGGTGCAAACGGCCGGGGCGGAGGAGGTTTCATCTAACCCAACGGCCACATGCTAGGGCACAATGTGACCCTCAGTATTTGAGTCCTTCATATTGGCCCCCGGTAGCGGTGTGGTCATAGGCTTGTTTGCCTAAATCACAGACGAAGAATTGAGCAAACTTCCCGGACGCAGCTTCGAAGCTGGCGGCAGCAGGCCAGTGGTTGATTGATAGGGCAGATGGCAATATACCGTCACTCTGGCCTGGATATCGTGACACAGAGCATCCACCAGTATTGGTGTTCTTTGGTTTGGGTCTTTCACCCTAGTCAGTTGGGACTGCGAGGCTGTGGAGTAGCCTACAGGCAGCCGGTCAGGCAATATGACTGTCCCTCTGGCATCCTCCTGCACCTGGATACATTTCCAGTCGTCTTGACCTTGTCTTGCCACTTGGATAAGTTGTGTCCAGGCGAGAGAGTGAGTCTGATGTTTGCGCAGCTCTTTTTCACTAAAAACAAACTCTTTGCGCCAGTCTTAACACTCACCTCGTCTTCTTTCATCTTTGCGTTCATCTTCTTTCCTCTCAAAATTCCAACGGCGATGGGCGAGTGCGGTGGCAGCAGGTTTGGATAGACTGGAAACTGTTAGCACAGACCTACACGTTGGTGGCTGTGGGCTATGGTCGCTTCATCGTCGATTGAAGTGGAGGCGTGGGGAGGCAGCACCCACAGTAGCTGAACAGCCTTATTTAAGGATAGCACTGCTCACCTCAACTGAGGAAGGGGCTAGAAAAGGTGCCCTAATGAAAGCCCACTTCACATCACCCTGACTGGTATACCGCGACCAGTGGGGATCCCTTTTTGCGGTCGAAACAAAAAGAAATTCAGCTTACTCAGGCTAGGAGCCTGGAATATACGCACACTACAGGACAACTCAAACAACCCGGAAAGACGTACTGCACTTATTGCCATTGAGCTCAGCAGGTAGAACCTGGACATAGTGGCACTCAGTGAAACCAGACTCCCTGATAGTGGCCAACTCAAAGAGCTCAGTGGTGGATACACCTTCTCCTGGAAAGGCAAGGGTGCAGTCGAACCGAGACAGCATGGTGTTGGGTTTGCAATTAAAAATGACCTTGTCAGAAACTTGCAGTCCATGCCAATTGAAATAAATGACAGGCTAATGACACTCAGGATCCCAGTTGGGAAAAGCCAGTCAGCCACCCTCATTAGCGCATATGCGCCCACCATGACAAACCCAGATGAAGCCAAAGACAAGTTCTATTCTGATCTAGAATCTGTCATATGCTCTGTCCCGGCAGCTGATAAGCTGATTCTCTTGGGGGACTTCAATGCTAGGGTTGGCTCAGAAATCTCAACGTGGCCAAATGTTTTGGGCCCTCATGGAGTTGGTTCATGCAATAACAATGGGTTGCGCTTACTTACTTTGTGCGCTGAATTTGGCCTGTTCATTACCAACACAAATTTTAGTCTCCCCGTGAGAAACAGAACGTCATGGATGCATCCCCGCTCAAAGCATTGGCATCTCATAGACTATGTCATTGTGAGGAAGACTGACAGAAAGGATGTCCTTGTAACAAAGGCGATGTGTGGTGCCGAGTGTGGAACTGACCACAGACTCATTGTTTGCAAGCTCAGACTAACATTGAGGCGCAATAGACACCCTCAAGGGAAAGCGCCACCTAAATGCCTAAATGTTTCAAAACTCTGCTCAGCTGAGAAACAGAGCGAGCTCTCCTCAGAACTCTCCTCAAAATTGGATTGCGTGACTTTTGACCCTGAGAACATTGAACAGAGCTGGACTGACCTAAATACGACTGTACACTCTTGCGCCAGCAGCACAGTTGGTTTTCCTGTCCGCAAGCACCAGGACTGGTTCAATGATAATGATAATGAAATCAAAGTGCTCATCAAAGAAAAAAATAGTCTCATCCAAGCTCACTGCAGTGACCCCTCTTCCACAGCAAAAGCTGATGCACTGCGTGCATGTAAGGGTGTACTCCAGAAGAAGCTGAGGAAAATGAAAAATGACTGGCTAGAAGAGCGAGTAAGAGAAATTCAGAAATATGCTGACACAAACAACACTAGAAAGTTCTTTGAGAGCCTCCGAGCTGTGTTTGGACCATCCCGCTCTGGCACTACGCCACTTCTTGCGTCAGATGGTTCAACACGCATTGTTGAATTGAATGCCATAATTCAGCGTTGGGCAGAACATTTCGGAGGTGTGCTAAATCGGCCATCAAATATAAATACTGAGTCCATTGACCGCCTCCCTCAGACTCCTATTAATGCAGCTCTTGCCAAGTCATTCACAGCAAATGAGACCCGGACTGCCACAAATCAGATGTCCTTTAACAAATCACCAGGCGTGGATTCAATTCCTGCTGAGGTGTATGCCTTCGGTGGAGAAAAGCTTATTGAAAGGCTGACCAAGTTGTTCAATCATATGTTGAAAGCAGGGAAGCTGCCACAGGACTTCAAAGATGCTTCAATCATCCATCTGTACAAAAACAAAGGGGACAGCCAAGTCTGTGACAACCATCGGGGAATCTCTACTTTCAATTGCTGGCAAAATATTGGCAAGAATGCTTCTGAACCGCCTTCTTGATCACCTCTCGTCAAATGACTTGCTTCCCGAGAGTCAATGTGGCTTTCGTAAAGAGAGGGGAACGGCGGATATGATCTTTGCTGCCAGACAGATTCAGGAAAAATGCATGGAACAAAATAAAGCGCTGTATATCACATTTGTTGACCTCACAAAAGCATTTGACACAGTGTGTCGTGAAGGCCTCTGGAAAATCTTGGCGAAGTTTGGGTGTCCACCCGAATTCGTCACAATAGTGCGCCAGTTTCATGATGGCATGCAAGCTGCAGTCAAAAGTAACGGCAGTGTTTCAGAGCCCTTTGCTGTCACAAATGGGGTAAAACAGGGTTGTGTCTTAGCCCCAACTCTGTTCAGCATCATGTTCTCTGCAATGCTACAAGAAGCCTTTAGCTCTCCTCCTCAAGGGGTAAGCATCAAGTACCGAACTGATGGCAGTCTATTCAACCTCAGGAGACTTCAGGCAAAAACCAAAACCAAAAGTACTCAAGTCTGTGACCTACTATTTGCTGATGATTGTGCACTTCTGGCACACGATGAGGATAGCATGCAAAACTGTGTTGATAAGTTCTCTAGTGCCTGTGACAACTTTGGCCTCACAATAAGCACAAAGAAGACGGAAGTGCTCCATCAGCCTACTCCAGACGACAAGTATCCTGTGACCCCAAATATCAAAGTCCATGACAGTCTTCTGAAGGTGTCGGAGAACTTCACCTATCTTGGCAGTACACTGTCTTCCACGGCTCGTGTTGATACTGAAATTCCCTCAAGAATCAGCAAAGCCAGCTCTGCATTTGGCAGGCTTCGAAAGAGAGTGTGGGATGTTGCCGGCATTCGCACAGACACTAAGCTGAAAGTGTACAATGCTGTGGTCCTTCCCACCCTACTCTATGGGGCTGAAACCTGGACAGTGTACCAATCGCATGCCAGAAAACTAAATCACTTTCATCTGGCCTGCCTTAGAAAGATCCTAAGGATCAAATGGCAGGATAAAATTCCAGACACTGAGGTCCTCAATCGTGCCAAGGAATTGAGCATCTTCTGCCACCTGAAAAAAATTCAGCTACGTTAGGCTGATGGAGCACTTCCATCTTCTTTGTGCTTATTGTGAGGCCAAAGTTGTCACAGGCACTAGAGAACTTATCAACACAGTTTTGCATGCTATCCTCATCGTGTGCCAGAAGTGCACAATCATCATGTTGTCAGAATGCCCGACTCCAGACTCCCTAAGCAAATCTTCTTCTCTGAGCTCTCCAATGGAACGAGGAATGTTGGGGCCCCAAAGAGACGTTACAGAGACACTCTCAAGCAATCACTGAAGGCCTTTGCCATTGATGTGAGTGAGTGGGAAAAGCTCTCGCTTGATCGAGCAAATTGGAGGGCGGCCCTTACCAGAGGCAGCAAAGCATGGGAAGCTGACAGTCCAGCAGGCTATCAAAAAAAGAGAACGGCGCAAGAAAAGGTCCAGTGGTACTGAACCAACGGAGCACTCTTGTCACTTATGCGGAAAGGTCTTCAGGGCAAAAATAGGACTTATCAGTCACATGAGAAGCCATAAGTTATGAAAGAACAGTCTTTCCATTCTGTCCTCTGTGTCCTTTACTTCTCTTTATTGTCCATGTGTTGAAATTCTCAACAATTTCTGTTCTTTATTCCTCTGGTGTTGTTAAGGTCACCATCATACCTGATGGACAAACTATTATTATTATTATTATTATCCTTTTCCCAAGGCCTCTGCGTTTTTTTTTTTTGTTACCAAAGTCAGACCATTCAGGTGAACAAATTATTTTTTTAAGTCAGGTGCTTAATTTACTAACTAACCACACGTATCGTGGCATTACCTTCTCCCTCCTCCATTATGTAAAGCTTCCACGTACTATGATATTAGTTTTAGCAAGAGATTTGATTTCCAGCTTGTAGAGTACATACATGTACTGAAAAAGGAATCTATGTGCTGTCTACAGAAATTGCTGTTTCGTTAACAACAAATCTACAGACTGAAATTGTGACGCCCAACCATCAGATTGAAAACTTAACACTAAGTTGCAATAGAACCAGCTCTAAAACTACATGCCACTATTCAATGTCAGGAACTACGGACCCTGGACACACTACCAAGAAGACGTAAAAGCTTTGCAGTGTAATTGAAAGCAATCATTTGCAGATAGAAAATTCTGCCTAGCTTTAACAGACTGAAATGAGTCTTTTGTGCAATTAGTTTTTCAGTATTAAAAACAATCTTGATGTGCTTCCTCGGGGAAATTATCCATGTTAGGAGTAAACTGTTTTAGATACCCACCAAAAAAAAAATTCACTCATGTATAGCCAACGGCTTTGAGGCATCTCTATGAAGTTTCCTTACTTTAAATTTAACAAGAATGAATATCATGATTTTAATAAATTTAAATGCAAAGTAGAGGCAGCGACTCTGAATTTCAGTGCTTCAAAAATGGACCTTTAACTTGCTCAACAGCTCTGAAACGTACACAAGTAAAGCTCTAAGAAACAGCAAAACTTAAGGAACAAAAAAGAAACTAAACATCACATTTTACTCTTTAGCATGACAAAACGTGGTCATCAAGCAACAACAGTCCCAGAATTCCTCCATTTGTTTCCTGAATACTTAAAAATCAAGCAAAATTATGTATACAAAGAAAATGAATATTTTGGCAGGATGAAGCTGTTGAACAGGTAGACTGTTCCATGACAGTGAAGTGGAGTGAGCACAGACTCAAGACAACATCAATAGATTGCCGGGGGGTGGGGTGGGTAACAAGAGTGTACAAAAACCCACAACAACGATATAACAGACACAATAGCAGCTGTAGCTCCCAGGGGACATCAACACAATCACGGACCATATTTTCCATTGGCAGTGAAAAATTTGAAGCTTCATCTGTCATTAACAAGAGTAGAAGTGTGAAACAGTTTGAACACTGCTGACTTTTGCAGTACAGAATCTTGAGCATGTCTGTAAGACTAGTAAACCTTTTCTTTGACCCTAATCAATTACTGTTTCTACAAGTAGATACACCCTGTTCTGTCAATAATGCTTTATTAAAAGAAAAAAACATAAAATTTATGACACTACACTGTAGGCCTACTTGGTACGTAAACACTTTTCCACACACATTTCTGATTAGAAAATTTAAAAGCTATTACTAAGGTCCGTTAATATATCTGCAGATCTGACCAATGCAAGAGGTTTCATGCCACATGTAAAATTGTAAAGAAAAGAGCATGAGTTTTTTTAGAGAATATTTTAATGTCCCAAAAATGTAGCCACCAAACATTTTACTTTTAGTTCTAGTGAGGGACAATGTATTTACTGGGCAAAATGGCTTTTCTCTGAAATGACTATCACTGATAGTGCTTAGCAACAGCTGAGAAACATTGTATAATATAATCTGGTCAAATTTACAAAAACTCATACTATCTGAAAATATTCTTGGAGAACTGCATTGTATCATGTGTGATCTAAAGTGTATTTTCTTTAAACCTGTTAAAAACAAACTCTCTGATGTCATTTTTTTGCTTTCTGTCCATACATTCCCAATCATACGCAGCAAGGTGAGCGTCTATGCTAATCAAGCACACGAAAGGTCAATTGAGAATCTTGTGAGTCCTCAGTGTTAAATATGTGTGAATTTGTAACATTTTGAGACATTCAGGAGCAAAGTACATGCACAAGATAAAATGACTTCAGTGGTGACAAATCTTCACATAATTCCTGGCAAACAAACAGTGACAATGATCAAAGGTGAATATGAAATGACAATATGAAAAACAACAAGAATGAAAATGATAAATGAAATTTGGAGGGGAAAGATGTTCATAAAATGTATTCCTGAAAGCTCTTTCTAGGTATGCAAACGTCCTCCAAAGAAAGCTATCGAAGAACGTTTGAGCCAATGCTAGGAGCTGGGGAGGAGTTCAAACTCATCACTGACTGTCACCATGGGAACATGCAGATCATCAATGATAGGTGTGTTCTTGTGGTCACAGAGACCACATTCTTTAAGCTTCCATTCCCAATCCAACTTTTGCACAGCATACAGAGATTCTGCTTCATGGTGATGACGTAGGAGCAGCAATTGCTAAAGGACAAACAAACAAACAAAAAAACATACTTTAAAAACCATTTCCTCTTAGAACAATGCCTAAAATTCCACAAATGTTTAGTGACAAATGGCACGGCTGAACATTACTGCATTCAACCTCTTCAACATGTTTTGCATCTTGCTTTAAAAAAAAACAAAAAACTTTTTCTTGGGAACCTGTGCAGGATTCCATCAGTAATACTGCATTTACCCAACCTCTGTGTAAAAATTGCTGACACCTAAAAAATCAATATTTCCACTGTTCTTACCAGTAATGACCATCGTATAGAAACACACTGGCTACAAGTGTTTGGCATAAACTACACAACTCACACTGCGGCAACTGAACACATAGTGACCACTTTCATCTCAAACAGAGACTGACACAGTAAATGGACTGATAACTGAATTATAGAAGCGCTACAAGGCATCACAATGGTGACAGATTTCTTACCTTAATTTTATCGTATTTGTCATCTACATCTTGTAGCCAGGAGAGGAACTGTCTGCCATTATAGCGAGATCTCACATTTTTGTCTCTGTCTTCCACCTGTAAAGTACAACACTGACAAGGAGAATTGTTCAGTTTACAAACAATACAATATCATCATGGCCACTGAATAATATCACTATAAAGCATCTTGGCCCAGAGCACATACATGGTGAGTAACTCTGAATCAGAGAATGGCTGATAGAACTGCACACAAGCACTGATCTGCTATATATATAAAAATTTCGCCTGCGCCTGCTAGAATTTGAATTTGCCGCAATTTTTTCAGTCCCTTCTGCTTCCTGCAGGTGTTGGAAGATGGAATTTCTTAGATTAAAAACTTTGAGGAATAAAGATTAATTCACAGGTGGGAACTGGAAAATCTTCACGGGGCTGAAAATGGAAATAAAAAAAAAAACACTCGCAAGGCTGTGAACTTGCATAGTTCGCATTTGTAATACATGACGATACATGAAAATACACTAGCCCAGGGCTGACAAAATCTCAACAACAGAGGTGAGGTCAGACTAGAGGAGGGCATTTCTCACTTATGTTAAATTACCCATTATAAACCACCGTGACATCTCGAACTCTGCAGTGCTGACAACCTGTAGCCATGATATAATTTTTTACAGCCAGGCATGGGAATTGCAAATTTCAGTTTAAGCCGAATTCCTACTGAGCTAATAATCTCCATAGATTAATGGAATCATATTATGCTGGACTTGAATTTCAAAAGTAACAGATGGATGCAAAGAAGGCCTCTTTCTGGCAGAAAATTCCCATGCCGGTACAGTGTAAAATAAAGGACAGCTTGACAAATAATGCCATGAACTGACAAACCTGTTCCAACTCTTGCTGGTTATAGATTTCTTCCTCCCTCAGAATTGTACATACACTAAATGGCAGTGTCTGGTTAGCCATAGCTCTGGCTGCTCTGGCATGTTCTCTCAAGATCTCTTGTTCAATAGACAACATCAGCTTTTCCTGAAACATATTATACAGGTCTTACATAGTCACAGAATAGATTTCTACATCAACTTAATGTCATAAACTATCATAAACACTTGATCTTCCGAAGTGACAAAATGGCAACATTTTTTTGTCTGGACTGCAAAGTAATCCCTCCAACCATTCCTCTAAAGTCTATTGGATTCAAAAGTAGATATTACTAAATAACAGGCTCGTTACACTTCTGACACTGCTGATGCAGAGATGCCACCCTATAAAAACAAAAATCTGAATCAGGCCCCCCAAAAAATCTGAATCTGGGGGAAAAAATCTGAATCGGTGCGAACGACGATAAAAATGAAATGGTACCAGTTCTAAACTTATATTTTTATGTTGTTTTTTTATTTTGTTGGTCACAAAGGATTAAGTTGAAAATCATCTTGAAAACTTACACTAATAATGGTGAGTGTCAAAAAAAGAGAAACTTACACTACCTACAGTTCATTTCAACCATATCTTATTATCCACCCTTTGTCTTGATCTTGTTCAAAACTGAAAATGAATCCTCTCCAGAAAAGCACTGTGCCAAACTTGTCTTTACTCTGGAGCTGTTTTTTTCCGACAGTTATGTCAGACAAGAGCTGCCTTGACATGTTAGGATTTGAGTGCCAAAATGCACAAATGCCCTGCATAATTTTTTTTTGCTGAGGAGTGTTTTCCCACTCCCAATATCATGTTTTAATTTGGCAGTTTGTGCCCATGCAACGTCAACCTTCTATGTTCATGGCTTGGAATGAAGAAATCTAGGTCAAGACAAGTTTAAAACTGATTCCCCATTCCACCACAATCGCCGCTGAATAAATTACTTTTAGTCTTAATACGTCTATCCATAGTTCTTGCTAGATCTAGGTCTCAGTCCTGCATCCGTCATTGTCGCTGCCAAGTAAATCACTTAGATCTAGACTTAGGCGATGTCTAGCTAAGCTTAGGTTTGAAGGAAGAGAATACATCTAGCTAGGTTTAGAACCGATTCCTCCTTCCATTACAGTCGGAACCAAATATAACACTTTGACTTAAGTGAGGACGAATAGATAGATCTATGCAATTAGTTTCGGAATCGCCGCCATGCGGAATGGTAAAAAGAATGTAAACAACGCGTGTAGCAAGTGATCAAATTCCCGATCGGTGCAAAACAGGCGATAAGAAAGTAGAACTAACTTCCGGTTTATTTATAAAATGATCGCAATGTTCCGATTCGGCACATTGTGCAAGTTATAATTATAAACTAGAACCAGGAAGAACAAAGGCGGAAAAAAAAAAAGCCGACTGCTGGAAGTAACAAAAAATCGCAATGCCGGCCTTGTTAATCAGAAAATCGGAATCACGCCCGTTTTTCAAGAAAAATTGGAATGATTCCGATCAAATCGGAATGGGTGGCATCTCTGCTGATGGGGTTGTCACAAACCATACTAAACATACAAATTCAAAGGTATCTACATACAATTTTGCAAATAAGGTAAGAACCCCCCTAAAACTCAAAACTACAAAATTTAGAGCAGCAAGTTTGCATGAGTAAGTACTGACCCTCTCAATGACATGCTGTAGCCTCAGCCGGTATCTCTCCTTTTCTTGCCGAATGAAGAAATCTCTCATGGGTTCTGGTACCAAATTAGGTGGAGGTAGCTGGAGGCAAACAACAGTTGTGTTAAAAATCACTTTAAATATCATGACCACCCACAAATTCTTAAGAAATGGAATTATTATGGCAATGAAAAAAAAAAAAGTAACGACAACTCTGTACAGCCACTTAAAAAAATCTCACCAAGAATATACCAAACTTAACTCACTGAACCCCAAGACATTTTCTCAGGTTATCCCCTCTGAGTATTTTAAAACAATTCAGAACTTTTTTTATTTTTCAGGTATCTCCTCTTTGAAATGTGCAGTATGTTTCTAGTATGTTTCTTTTAATAAACACACATTATAACACATCAAACAATTTATACACAGTACAGTTTTTTGGTATCAAAACACTCACACTTTCTTTAGTCTAGGTCTAATTTTATTTGCTTTTGTGTTTAACGTGGTCAAACCTGGCCTTAAAATATGGCCCGCAATTTGTTCAAAAAGGCCGAATCCAGTTTTGCCTATGACATTCACCATATGTTCAACCAGGCCATATCCGGCCGGCCAGTGTCCCCCAGCTTTGGATACAATTTTGAAAGGAAGAATAGGGCATGAATAGCGAAAAAAAGTAAATGACATCACCAGGTAATCTACAGATGTCCACTGACCCAGTTTGAACCATAAAGCATGAGTTTGGCCTACAAGTAATGTATTGTATATGGTCATCCAACAGGAGTGTTCATTCCTTCAAGCCTACATCATGTATTGGTCAGCACACACTTGTAGTACACAGTACATGCATGTACAGGCATTGTGCCTGTATGGGTAGTGGTGTATGCTTGGAAAACAAGCGGGATGGGACGCGATAGTATGTAATACATGCATGTATTGTTCGTCTGTCTCAGTGGTAGTGTCACACATCCCCGTTCAGCATTCACGTTCACAAAATCAACAAGCAGATTTTGGCATTCCCGGTGTAAACAGGTTCATCTTTCAGTTTTCATTTCTTAACAAGTATGCCAAAATTCATTATCACTGATGCACTATGGGGGCTACAATTTCCAATTCAGTGAAGACATGCAACAGCGGTTGCCATAGGGCTGAAAAATGTAAACAAATCACGCTGCAGCATAGCCAGGAAGTTGGCCATTAGACTAAATCGCTTCACAAGTAGCCAGAATAGAAACATGAAAGGGTTAAGCCATTTTGGCAAAATGAGGGCTAGGTTAATATTGACCCCTGCCATTTTCATTACCATATCCAATGCTACAAGCGCTACCGGAACATAATGGCAACTGACGCTTACAGAAATAGACAAAGCATCCAGAACAGCCCATGCATTTGTGGTTTTGTAGCCAAGCAGAAAAAAACCGAAGTTGAAAACTGACAGGGGGGTGGGGGCTTAGCACTAGTTAAGGAATAGCTGAAGCCATGTTGGTAATGGGGATCAGTGAGTTAACAGCACATGAAACAAAGCAAAAGACTTACAAGAGATAGATTGTGTGACATTTTTAGTATTTGTTCAATGCACCAACAAAATGACAGTTAACTCAATGTCTGGTGAACAGGCCAGAGAAATCCAGGCAGCAGCAGCATTGTGGCACTTACCATTGGCACTGAAAGAGTGCTGGTCGCATTGCCCTGCAGAACGTAAGTACAGTTGACCATGAGGAAATCTTTGAAACCACTTGGAGGTTTAGGAGCAATGTTACACAGTGAGCGATGACGCGATGCAATCTGAGGAGAAAGGCAACATTTGAGATGAATGTTTAGTGTGAATCTCACTACCAGTTAAATCATCTTTGGCTCATGCTGAAGCATACATCGCTCAGGTAAGTGAGCATTGAAATAGCTTCTTAACACTGGAAATGGGCTGAAACCACATCATAGGCCTGATCCTATCTTGTAAACCTCAAACTTTGATTTTCAGTTTTTGTGAATATGACTCATTGCAAAATAAGAACAGCCCAAAATCTACCTGCCAAAGTATAGTTTTTAAACTGCATATAGCTATTTAAATGTGCAAAACTGAATACTACTCAATGAAGGAAGGTTGTTCGTCACATCGAGGTTGTGTGATATGTCAGGTGTACACATTTCTTTCTTTTGATTCAGTTTATTAGAATTAGTGCCCTTGATTTAACAATGGCCATTGTTTTTGTCAGTGTGCACACGAAAAGTCGGACGCAAACTCATTAATATCGACCATAATGCGCCTTAGCCCACGCCAATACCGATTTTCAGCCTAATTTCTTTATTATTGGTGAAGATGTGACTGTTGGAACAGCCACATGCACTTTTACAGCATGTAATTATCTAAATAGGTCCACGAAATAACAGTGTGCACACACGGACAACAAAAACCCTCGAAAAGAAAATAAACTGATTTAAAGTGAAAAAAAAACGATCTTCGCATTTTTATTGCCCAAAATCGAATAGTAAATTCTTTATCTTTATGAAATGATGTGTTTTAAACCTCTAAGATACCATTATTGGTCACAATTTAATTGACAGTTCATAACAGGGTACAAACACAGGTAGATTTGGGCTGTTCTTATTTTGCAGTGACTCATATATGCATAAATAATCTGGATGAGGGCCCACAAAAAGCTCCATAGGCTGAGGTCAGCTCTGAGGAGGACAATTCCCACTTATGAAGAAGGACTAACCGTAGCAGCATGTTATAGTGACAGGAGTGGTCCCATTCTTCTGCGGATACTTTTATCTTTTCCCAGTAACACTACTAATGTAAGCCAGTACATCAAATTACCTGTCTCCTGAGATTAAGATATGTCTCGTATGGATTGGGCGGTTTCTCCAGTGGCTGATTCAGTTTTGCTGGTGGAGCCGTGGTTGCGGACACTTGCATGGTCTGCTGTTCTGTTTTGTTTCGCAGCTTCCTTTTCCGAGGTGGGTAGCTGGAATCATCTGTGGCATAGTCATCGCCCTTCTGTGAACGGGTGGTACTTGAGTTATCACCCTCGTCTTTAGGCTCTAGACCACCTGAAAGTTAGCAATTCAAAGCAATGATTCAATCTACCCTAGACAAATGAACTGGCTGCACACCCTGAAAGCTGCTGAAAAATACAGAGAATCCCATGACAACTTACCCACCAATACAAATACATAATATAGAAAATTTAACAAAGTCCTATATAAAAAAAAAAAAAAAAACAATGACAAAAAAAAAGATCTTGGCTCTTTTTCTGCATTCGGTAAATATATCAACAGTTTATATCTGGTGAAAGTGCTTACTGTTAACTTTGAAAAGGGCACCCAGGCAACTCATCCAGTTAAGTCATCACTGGCAACATTTAGTTAAAATATGGCAAAAAGAGAGAAAAAAGTCTACTGCAAATCCCCACTTTCAAACTATAACACACACATAACCTTTTCTCTATTTTCTTCACCATATTTTAACACTGTTTCAACTCCCCCGCCACCATATAATTTAAAAAAATTTTATGAATGATATTATTTATCTATGAATGCTGGAAATTGGAAGTTCTTTTTGTGGAAAAAAAAACACCTTCCTACTTAACATTGCTGCAATGTCTTGTTTCTTATCATATGACACAATAAATCTAAGGTGCAGCACTTCAAACAAATCAAGAAAACATTTTTCAGAAAGAAAAAAAAAAAAAGTTGTTACAGGTCTGGTTGTAACAATTAAAAAAAAAAAAGGCATCAATTTGTGCACATCTCCAGTGGTAAGACCAAAGATCACACTTCAGAATCTTGAATGACCAGGCAACTTTAAACTGAGCCTGAGACAGAAGAAAGCAGTCCTCTCAGATCAGGTGAGCAAATGTTTGCATGAATGCACTTGAACTTGAAAATACAAGAACAAAAGTAATGGATGGGCCCCCTCCCTCAACAAAAGAAGAAAAAGAAAACTTTCTATGGTCGTTAAATTTTTCAGATAGCTCAAGTTCATTGCGCAAGTAATTAATTTTATCCCATAAATGATTTTTAAAATAGTGAGATTTTTTTTTGTGTTTCAAGGCTTGCTGTCAAGACAAAAAGCTGCCACGCCCCAGAATTGTTTCCTGCTGCAATTATATTGTCATTTTCTCAATGTGAAATTGCCTGTTTGGTGAATAACAGTAATCCTTTGTATTTCATATGGCTGATGTATAGTATACTTCTGACACACCTTTTTTATTTTTTAAAAAGTATTTGTGCCAACGGTGACACACAGTTTGAGTTCGGAGAAAACATAACAACACGATAACCATCCTGTTGTGCTAAGAAAAAGTAAGATTATAGGCAGAACACAAGCCAAATGATAAGACAGAAAGAGACCCTACCAGAAGCTCCCATGTGTATAATTTACACAATTCAGAACAAATGATCCAGGAATGTGAGCTTTGTGCTGCAAGGTTCAGGAGATCTGATACAAATTACAAATAATAGCAATCTACCCAGGCAGCGTACAAGATGATGCAACCAAAAAAAACAACATTACAGTGATACATTATATGAAAAAGTTGACTGTTGGAGAATATGTAGACATTCCTTATCAAATTTCTTATGGCAATTACCTAAAAGTTTGTACTTGGTTCTTTCTTCTATTCCTACAGTGGATAGCCTTAAAGGCACAGTACTCTGCAACACGTCTGGCTGGACATTGTAAATGAGCAATCAAATACCTCATTACCTGTTACTGCAAGATGTTTCGCTTACCATTCTTTTCCTTATCCGGATTTTTATCTTTCTGTTGCTGCTGCTGAGCCTGCTGCATCATTGCCGTGTGTGACCGCAGAGTTCTTGTGGGTCGCTTTTCCTTTCCTTCATCCGACTTCTCACCTGACCCGTCTGTCTGTTCTGCACGAGTGTCACTTTCTCTTGATGCCGTGTCTTCACCATCTAAATTACGTGGAGCGGTTCCTACCAAGTCGGACAGCTTTCCAGCCATCTCTGATGATGTCACTCCAACCCCAGACCCTGCACGTGATGAAGGACGAGGTAAGGGCGAAGAAGAATAATCCCCTCCCTCCGGAACAGATAAGGAGCTACTGGACAACGTTCTCTGTCCACCTTCCTCTATGCCATCCCAGCCCTCACTTTCTGTAGTTGGGTTCAAAACATATGGCAGGGCTGGCTTTGCCTGAGGTTTAGAAATATTTGTAGAAGGACCACCAACTTTTGGAGGCATGATGATTTTAAGAGGAGGAACCTTTGGGGTGGACGGTCTACTCCCCTGATCTGAGGGTGCAGGGTTTGAGTCTTCCAAGTCCACCCGCAAAGGGGAATCACAGCTGCTAGTGTCTGATTTTTCTTCCAAACGGGGGATGGGCAAACGGCCAGCCTCCCATGGAAGGTTGGGGGGTGGAGCTGTGGCGGATGGTGGGATGGTTGAAATACTGGTAACAGCTCCTCCTGTAGCAGCCATGGCTCGGTCACTAAGTCCAGTCACAATACTGCCCCCACCTTTGACCCCTCGAGCTGGATATGGCTGGAAGGGTAAAGATGAGGACATGGTGCCTGGCCTAGAGTCAGGGAGATGCGAACTTGACGGAGTGGACATGGGTGGACCTGATTGTAAATGATGAGGTGGGTGTGACTGATGTTGAGATGACAGACCTGGGCCCAATACTGACAAGGAGGATGCTGACGTAGATGAAGGCAGTGATGATGATGACGAGACTAAAGAAAACTGGCAGGATGACCCACTGGTGCGGTGAGACGATGACGGTGATGATGAAGATGATACTCCTGATTGTTCCGAGCCAAAACTTGAGCTTGGTAAAGTCTGAACCATGTTTGGTGATTTTGTAGAATTCTGTCTGACACCATGATAGGTGCTAATTGTTTGGCCAGGAATGTGTTGTTGCTGTTGTTGTTGCTGCTGCTGCTGTGTTTGTTGATGAAGTTGATGAGCGTGATAGTGTTGTTGATGTTGCTGCTGAAGTGACTGAAAAAGATGTTGCTGCGACGACTGCTGCTGAGAGGATGACGGTGGGGGTAATGGCTGTTGTTTCATAATTTCATTAGAGGTACCTTGACTTGAGCAGGGGGAGCTGAAAGTATTAGAGGTCTTGATGCTGTTTGTCACACTACTAGAAAACACATCACTGTGTTCTTCCTCGTTATCACTATTTCCTAAAGGTTCTAAGCCACGAGGTGTGAATGGTTCTGTTGCAGTTCTTTCTAAAGGGCTTGGATGTAAGGTTAATGGTGCTGAGGGAGCCACAGTAGAATCGGGACAGCCATCTCCATCCACAGCCCCACCTCTACTGGACTTTGCCCCTGAACTTGTGCTAATTAGCCGTGACCAGTTATCCTCAGGTTTTGAGGGGCGTGCTGTGGATGAAACTGGCCGCTCTGTTGATGGCCGGGATGTCAGATCTCCCTCTGAAGTCACTTCACACCCCGAATCCAGCGGCAACACATTCCACTCAGAGACCCTTTGCTGTTCATCTGTTGTTGACGAGGATGAAGATGATGACTTTTTGTGCTGCAATTTAAAAATCAAGCGAGGGGAAGCAGCCATTTTGTCTGGAGATGGAGGTACTGACTGCCGACGGGCGCCCAAAGATCCTACTGAGCCCACTGAGGATGAGGAGGTGGGACCCAATGATGATGAGATGGTAGCAGATGGGCCTGAAGATGACATAACGTCAGGTTTCCCTGGTGTGCCCTGAGCCTTATAATCTGGGGAAAATCAAGTAGAGCTGTCAAAATAAACATCTAGATTTGCTGCTGCAACATTTCAACATCTCTCCTTCATACTTCTCAGTCATAATGAGCTCCTGGCTGTCTTACATATTCTGGAAGTCTGATTTCTCATCAAAAGTAAGAAAAGATCTGAACAACGAAGAACTGAGAGACTTCCAGGAGGTCACAGAAAATGTTCGCAACTTGAAACTTATGGCAACAGTGAAGGGAGTGGGAAAGATTTGTCCATGGGTAAAAAAAAAAAAGAAAGTCAACAGAAATTAACAAAACAAAACAAAACAAAAAAAAAAAAGAAATATCTTCCTCGAGTTTTAAAATTTTTCATTGCGGATCACACCTGGGGTAGATGACTCTTAGGATCAAACCTGTGGTTGTTTTTAGCTTTCACAAATGACAGCAACGGATGCATGTGTCACTTTTGGCTTTCACAGTTGGCTGTATCACTTTATAAATAACTGGTCTGCTTTCCTGAGCCCCCTGAATGAATGGTCCAAAATCAGGACAAGAATCGACAAGAATCAAATCATTATATAAAAGTTAGATGAATGGCATCTATTCCAAGACAAGCATACCAACAGATAGAAAATCTTACCATCATCAATATTACTGCGTTCATCTTCCTTGCTAGACAAATTACTGTCTGAAGAAGAGGCATCGCTGTTGCTGTCAAGGTCACTACTGTAACTGGCAGAATTGCCACGCAAGAGAGCCTCAATTTCACTGGTGGCTGCCACAGTCAGGGCTGTCTTACCCTTCAGGTTGGCCTGATGTGGGTTGGCTCCATGCCGCAGAAGTAACTGGACCAACTGCCATGAGACAGAGCAACAGCTGGCTTCAGTACATTTTCAAGTCATTCATTATTCAACATTTACCTCTTCTGCATGGCTTGATGCATTTTCTTGCAAGAATTTAAAGGGATGAAATTAAACACTAACAGACAGGAGCAGATTCCACCACACATTCTGACATAGGCAGTTAAATACAGTTTATGTGCTGTGGATATTATTATTCATATGATGGATTTAGGTGAGGTGACATAAGCAATGAATTTCAAAGTTAAATATGTTCTGTCCTTTCTTTCACTTAACCTCTCATGTGATTCACTTTTCAATAAAAGGCATTGGCAAAAAAAGAAAAGGAGCTTAAGTTTACATCACCCATGGAATACTATCATTGGAAAGACAATCTGGAGGGACAGCGGTCAATACCTTTCGATGCCCATTGACAGAAGCATCATGTAATGGTGTATCGTCATCAAACCCCTGTACATTCACATCAGCTCCGGCTTTCAGTAAACACCTTGCTACTCGTAGGTTTCCAGAGTTACATGCCTCATGCAGAGCTGTCCAACCTATGTAGGGAGAGTAAAAGAGATGGTATGGCACCAGAATTCCATATATATTGAAATGAAGTATGGAATAAACCATTCCTTTTACCTAACACGGCAAACATTTCTCTTGAAGAGACTTTGTCAAAACTTTTTCCCACAAGGTCACCAAAAAGCTTGCTTTCTTGCATTATGGTGAGGAGTGTACATTATTTTTCATTAATAAATATGTTCTCAACAATTTACTAGCACCCAGAGGCATGGCCTCTTAACTCATTTCTCCCCGCAAACGGGGAATCCCCATTTTCACCTTTCGTGCCGAGCTGTACTGCAAACGGGGAATCCACGTTTTTGACCCCGACCTTATATATTTTTTTTTCAATTCTAATTTACAAATTACTACTTTATATCCACACAAATTACTACTTTATACCCACACAATAATAAAAACAACCACAGAATATCATAAAGCATTCATTCACTTCCACCAAATAGAATTGAAAAATATTAAAAAATAAGTGAATAATAATTTTTTTTCTAACGCACCCTATAAAAGCATGAAAACTGCAAAATTTACTTGGGCCAGCTGGAGCAACTTGGCCAAATTTACTTGGGGTGAAATGAGTTAAGAAAACATTCAGTCATAAACTAGAATTTAGCCTTAACATCACCTACACTGACTTTAATGTCTATTTATTCAGAAACAGTTCCCTCTTCAAAAGTAACTTGAATGCACATTTAAATGATTTGCAAGATTGCTCGAAGAAACGTATTAAACTTTCTCCTCTGTTATTTGTGAGGAAGGCAGAAAAACCCACCAGCATAATCTTTCATGTTGACACTCGCTCCAGCTTTTAGCAGTCTCTTTGTCTGCTTATAATCTCCTTTTTTGGCAGCCATGTGAAGTGGTGCTTCTCCTCGCTCGTTCCGTTTATTCACTTTCTTGTCTGCAGGTGTGCGCTTAGTTGAGCTGACTTGATTTCCTGAAGATGGTGACTTTGGAGAGACATCTGTTACACAAACAAAAAGAAAAAGACTGTACAAGCACCATGTTGATTAACTGTCGCGTTACTAAATGCTACATAAAAACGAACTGACATTTGTAGAGATCTTGACAATCTAATTTCCAATGCAACTTGTATCTTGGTTCTTTCATGACCAATTATAGACAAACTGAGCAGGCACCCATACATCATGACATTATAGAGCCCCAAATTATGTAGAAATTCATGTTAGACCCTCAATCTGCATTTAAAGAAAATAAAATTTATGATAATGAGTGTACAAACTTTCCCCAACTCATGCTGTTCAACTAAACTGACAAACATCTGTCTTGATTCAGTGTAACTGTGCCAAGTGCCTGTTTTTTGTTTTTTTTCTGTCTTCAGCATTTTCTCAGTTAATTTGATATGACAGTAAATTAGACAGGACACTGCCATACATGAGTGTTAGTGTTAGTGACACAACTTTGCAAATGACCATACCTCCCACACTGGATTCATCCTGCATTCTCATGAGCAAAGCCATCTGTTGTCTTTCCGATAAAGGGACACTCAAGCGGGAGACTGTCCCTGCACCTCGTGGTGATCCTATCCCCATATGTTCTGGTGATGACCCTTCCGGTACATTGGGTCTCTTGCGTTTTTGCTGCTGTTGTTGATTTTTCTTATCTAAAAAAGAAATAAAGTTCAAACATGAAAAGTGGAGATGATGTATGAATTATAAAATATTAAGGACCAATAAGGACATGCACAGATATGAATTATAAAATATTAAGGACCGATAAGGACATGCACAGACATACAATGGTTCCCTTGGTACTGTGAAAGTACCTCCTAGCTCCCATGAAAGTGGCAGGGGTGCAAGCATTTATCAGTAGTGCCAACTGTGGGCCAGAATGATTTTGCAGCTGAAACTGCTGCACTTTTTTAGCCAGCTTGAAAACTCTCATTCCTGTCCTAGTCAGACTTATCTACACTTTCTGTTCATCATTTTGCTGTCTACCCAAGGCATGAAAAATGACAATAATATAGCAATCTTAAGTGTGGAAATGAACAGCAACCTTGGTGGGACTGAAGCAATGATAATCCAATGTCATTGTGACCTAATGAAAAGAGCGCCATAATGAAGTGGCAGTTAAAAGTACCGTGATAGTTGACATCTGCACTTGGCTGTGCATTGGGATTATGCCTAGAATTAAGAGTTCAAGAAAGTGGCGATGGGCAAATGACTAATTCCAGGTCTAGTCGAACGGCTGAGGCAGCTGCCAATTTATCTACACGAGCTAGCGAAATGCCGATAGCTCCAGGCTCCAGATAGGAATTCCAGGCTGACACTGGGCATACTGGCAACCCCGAGGTACCTTCTACTGGCTTCTAGTGTGTTCTAGATAAGTTTGGACTGATGAGATATAAATTGCCATTACTGGTGTCCTCCCCCAAGGACAGTAAAAGCTACATGTTTATAGAGAGGTATGGTTTTAGAGTAGATGTAAACTGTTCTATTAAACAAGCAACCTATACAGCAGATCCCATAAATTATGTTCCTCCACAGTGACAGTACAAGAAATTTTTGACATTCTGCTGATAAAACTAAAATCAAAAGAAATACATAAACAAACCATCTTCTTCTGTGGGTGATGAAGGTGTAGCTAGCTTCCTTTTATTACTTTTGCTGTCTGCCTGAAGCGGTTTGCTTGAAGAGGCTTTGTCCTGAAATAATTATATATTGCATAAAATTACACACAAGGAAGGATCTGAAAATGGTCTGACTGGAATAATGCTGTTATGCAAAGCCAGCTCAGACATGTTAATGATGGGCATAATACAAAAAATATGGGCGAGGTTCCTGGATGCATGTCTCTTGTCATAAATTGTGGTGTCAGTACTAATGTCAATGCTTAGCAAAAAAGCAAAAAAAGTAAAAACACACATTTTCCCTCAATACATCATGATTCTAGTTCAGACACAATCAACAGACAAAGTGCTGGAGTGTGATGCATAGGTGATGTCAAGATGAAGCAAAACACAGAACCGTTCCATGATAATCTACCACTGATTGAATGATTCCTTGCACCATGAAACAAGGAGTCTCTTCCAAATCACAATGCCAGTTAAACATTTCCTTAGATCTTCTGTGGTGTCAATGACCTAAATTCAAAATCAACTGAGGAAAAGAGTGTATCTATCTGGGCTATATACTGGTAGTGGTAGTGAGGTTTGCAGGCCTCAATTACCTCTTCATCTCACATTAATCAATTTAGACTTTAATTATTATGATACCACCTTGTAATCTGATCATTAAAATGTGACAGACTTTGCCTTCAGTCATCAGACAATCATTTGCTGATTTGGACAAGGATGAAAAAAAAAGAATGTACATGGTAGATTTTTGTTTGTTTGTTTCATGATTAAAATGTATTCTGTATCCAGCTTTCTTACGGAAGGAAAGCCTTAAGTTGAATTTCTAATATTTGTGACACCTCGTAACATGCTTGAACAACAGAAGCAAGCAACACAGGCCTCAATGAATTAATGGAATTTAAAGTTGTACATGTGGAGAATTTTGAACCATATGCATGGCAATCTGTGGACACTTCATTACTCTCCAGACCTTGTAACTGCCCCCCTCCCACCCTCAGACCAAAATGATGTTTGCTATAAATCTCCTTTGGTGGTTTCAAAAACAAAGCAAAACGTATATTTATTCATTGACACTTCCTAAAATTCTATGTGAAGTCCCTTCATGTTTCCCCACTCACCCACTGTATTGGTAACATGTTTCTGAAATTAACAGAATTACTATATTGGTGATTAGTGTGTGTGTCTGATCATGAACTAGTTTACACTTCAACTTTCTTTTTCATGTTTCATTTCATGTCTACATGATTTACACAACTAATGCTCTGCATATGGGAATTCTGTAGAAATTCTTCCCACGTAAAGCATACCTCACTAGATTGGGGCAGTTTGTGCCAGTGACACCAACAGTATTAATATTGGTAGGCACTTGCAACAATGACACAAACAATTCTCTTTGACTGCAAACATGGTCAATGAATGACTGTTCTCAGCAGAGCTTTGTTCTGTTATGGACAGAATCTTCTTGTTTGTTGGACTGCTGCTTCCTTTTTTTTCTTTTAGAAATGGAAATAAATTTGGTTCCTTCAGCTCAGCTACTTGTTCACTACATGGTGGCCAAGATTACGAAAACAATTTAATGACTAAAACAATGACGAAAGGATGAGGGATTAAATGAAACAATCAAATGGTAAAAACCAACCAAAAAAAGCCACTGATCTCTGAGACTGTATGTTTGTTATTTAATTCATAAATTATATTATATTCTCCTAAAGACTGTGAGTGATCCAGAATAAAAGACAGTGTGATGGATAGCAAAGATGGTAAGAGACAGTTAAGAAATACACAGAAAGAAGAAATTATGAGCCAGGTGCCTATTTAAACCTGAAACAAGATGCTGCTCGAAAAAAGATCCAATGACAGTTATTCACTGACAATAGTGACATAGACAAAAAAAAAACGCAGACAAGGAGATGTGAAGGATTTCAGAAAGACAAGACAACAGAAGATAATGTAACAAAACGTCACTAGAATGAGTTGATGTTGATAATGATATTATTATGAAACCTGACATTAACCAGTTAATCTTAACAATGTAAATTAACTATAATTTAAATTTTCACAAAGTCGTTAAGCGTCTGGATAAGAAAAACAAACCTTGTGTGGAGGCGATTTCTTCTCCGACATGTCCGGTGAGGCTACCCTTTAGTCTCTCCGATTCAAATGGGTAGAAAAAGAAACACAACAACAAATACAGTTTTGCTTCAACAATGGAAATCATCAGGTCTTTGGTAGATCTTGACAACTCCGATAAACTTTGAAAGTGTATGAAGTCATTGTGACTGTTCTGGGACTCTGGAAACAGAGATGAAAAAAAAATGGAAAGATATTTCAGGTCAGTGGAAAGAAAACAAACATTTGGATGTTGATGCAGAGGAAGGAAACAGCTGTGTACATCCTAATCACCCCAGCCAATATCGAACCCTAAACCTAACCTTATCCCCAACCCTACCCTTTAAACCAGGAAAATAAAATACTGAGACAGTCTGTAAAGAATTAAAAGTCTTAAAAGTGATTGGGACATACAGATCTTTCTTCCAAAAGAAAACTAGGATCCCTGAGCAGAGAAATGGCCATTATTATGCTGTTTGCCCCTACCATAGGCATACAATTTATGGCCCTTCTTTCATGCTTCTCTCCCCCCCCCCCAACCAACAACAACAGCACTTGCATGACATCTTTTGTTTAATCATTGTCTTTAGAAATAGAAGTGACCATCCCATGGTGGTAAAACACCAAAGCAGCACTGAATGGCTTAGGTCTAGTATCAGTAGTTTTGAACAGCAAATGCTGTTGCCTGTCTTTATCTTGGGCCCGTTAATTTACAAGCAGGGTTCATAGCATTAGTAGTAGCCATACTCACTAGGTGATGACGTTATCAATCAATAAAAAGACATTCCCTCGTGCATGATGTTCAAATGTATGCCCTCTGCGTTTTTATCCCATCTATTGGGTGACCTTGCTAACACTAACAGTGGCGTGACCATTATGCAGTGTAACAGTATAACAATACCCTACTGGTAACTCCCCCTCCCCGCTTCACGCCCTATTGCAGCCCGACTCGCTGCACTACATACGTTACCCTTTACCCCTCCTTCCTCTGGATCAGTTCAAGAGAAAATAAGTATCAGGCGGACGAAGGTTGTAGTGCCTAGTTAGTGCTCTGGAAAGCAAAGCGGGAGTGAAAGAAGGAAGAAAGAAAAATGATCAAGATGGGACTAGAACCCGCGACCTCTGCTACGGCACCCGTCGCCTTGCCAAGAAGAAAACAGATCGCTTAACCGTTCTGCCACTCCTCTGGATCACTGGTGCTAAAACTAAGTGTAAGTGGTTGTGGGTACTGAGTGATCTTCATGATTTCGAATATTCGGATATTGGTCAGTTCCAATTTGAATTAATAGAAAAAAAGATGAACAAAGATAAAGAAGGAGAAAAAAACCCAGACTTTGAAACTGCTTTTATAGGAAATTTGGATTCTATCAAAGTTAGATTTATAGGGACTCCATATTCACAAAAACTTGGCATTATAAATATATATTCACACTGATTGTTCATAGACGATCTTTCATCATTCAACCATTTGAGCTCTTCTTATCAGACAGCAGCACAAGTTCAACCACGAACAACCAGTGTAACTTGTGCCACTACCTGATGAGTTCTCTCTATTTCATATTTGAATGCTGAACAATGAAAAACCAGTGTCATGTCTGCATAAGATATGGGTAAATTTACAGCTGCACACAAACATAAATATTCTTGATCTGGGAGGTCATCCGCCCGTCCGCGCCATAATTTTTACCGCTATTAAGCAAAGCCCACGGTTACACATTGTCACTGTTATCAATTTAAACTCACAACACATGGAATGGTCAGATGGACCTGGGGGCATGAGGGTCTAGTCTAGTCAGTTCGTATCAATGGGCGGTAGTCAGATTGACTAATCAGGCGAAAAGGGGCTGGGGTAGTTGTGTTTTCTTGACTGGCGCGGACGGGCGGAAGACCTTCCCTTGATCTAGAATCTAGATCTAGATCTAGACTTTGCGAAATTTTAACATTTTTATAAAATTTTACAAAGGCCTAGAATCTAGAATCTATCTAGATGTAATAGGTAGATCTAGATATCTAGACTAGATCTACCTATTTACTATTACATTACAACTTTATTAGACAGGCTAGTCCACAAAAAAACTTACCATAACCTGTCTTGCCATTCTCCATAGGCCTAGTTTGTTCTATTTTAATTTTTATAGAGAACTAAGTTTGAAACTGAAGAGCATTTTAGCCTATTTTGACTGTTTTATGTGAGGTCTTATCTCCCTCTTTGATAGTCTGCTTTCACTCTCATTACGCCTAGAGAGGGTCTTAGATAATAGCCTATCCATTAAAACAAAACATCCCAAATGCCACTACATATAGAAGTACATTCAAGCCCTTTACACCATTTGTAGTGACATGACAGAATTCAGTAATACACAGACATAAAACTGCTTAAGTAACGATAGAATCTAACGAAACTGTGCGACCATTCTGCAGTCCAAAATACATGTTGCCGCAGAACTCGAAATCTGGTAACTCTGAGAATGTTCGCACTGAACAGTGCTCATTTTACTTATTTGCGACGTTTGTAATACCTCCACACATCAAAACTGCGGATATAATCTGACAGTTCGTGTTAGCTTCCACAAGACAGATTCCACACACAGTAATTCATTTTAAGTCCCGAGTTCGAAAACAAAGCGACAATCTTCGGTTCCGTCTCACTTGCTAAGCATGGCCGCCATTGCGAAGGAACAGCATCCGCTGACATTCCACATCTTTGGCGAATTTTCTTGGTAAACTCTACTGTTCAACTGCAAAATGCTGTGTTATTTCACTTACTGCATCCATTCAAAATTATCGTAAAATATATATTAACCTCATATTTTGCCTCGAAACTGCGGAAGTTTGCAAATAAAAACAACTACCCACCTTCGATTGGTACGCTTTGACTTTCCGCGGGGTTAACACTCCCCGTGATTGGTGGGATTGCTATAAGAATGCAATTTCCTTTCTGGTTGGTACAAAAATGACCATTGGTTGATATATTTAGAACAAGTTAGGTAACTCCCAAAATAGCAGGCAAAGGGAAAAATGAGGTTGTGTTATTGAACGAACCTAGCATTGTAAATTTGCGTTTTATGTACCGTATGTTGTTGTTTAGCTGCTGGATTATAAAGCCGACCTGCCCAGTTGCACAAGATCTCCAATGCAGGTAATCAATGAAGAAATTATGTTAACAGTGTGCATGTGACGAAGATTCACCATAGAATAAAAACTTGGTTTAATGTTGACATGACACTCTTCGACATTCCATAAAATTTTCACCAGCTTCGTCTTTGACTTTCAGAGTAGCCTGCATGTACTTCATTCTTTCATACAAATTACATCTACTTTCCTAGGGACAGAAGAGAATAGGACCAAGTATTCTGGATGAACAATTGTTAGCATGATGCAAATAATTTACATTGAAATTAATAAATGTGTACATTACCAGTAGCCTAGAATGAAAGAGAGAGACGAGAGAAAGAAGCTGGTGGAAGAGCTAAAAAAAAGGGAAGCAGCGGGGGAAAAAGATCTGGTGATATTCAGAGGAAATATTCAGAAGCGTCACCCATGGCCGGGCCCGGGACAAGGAAGGAAACCGGACAAGCCCTCAAGTTAAGAAGTAAAAACATAAAAGATTGTAGCCTACAGGAGTTTCTACTAACACTGTGGCTATTCTTACGGCAGCCTACCAACTTACCTAGGCTATATTAGTCCATTGTCAGATTGATATGTAACGACGTGAGGGTCTAGTCAGTTTGTATCATCGAGGCCGTAGGCCGATGTTCTTCTGGGCAGTAGTCAGACTGACATATCAGGGTGAGCCGCCGGGGTAGCTATGTATTGTTTTCACTCTGACTATAGAATGCATTCGGAAGTCCTTCTTAGAGTTAACGAGTGAAAACAATACATAGCTACCCCGGCGGCTCACCCTGATATGTCAATCTGACTACTGCCCAGACGAACATCGGCCTACGGCCTCGATGATACAAACTGACTAGACCCTCACGTCGTTACATATCAATCTGACAATGGACTAACAGTTGGTAGGCTGCCGTAAGAATAGCCACAGCGTTCTACTAATATAAACAGTTCTAAATTTTCATGTTATTACACTAACGCAAGAAGTTTAATAAATAAAATTGATGAGTTAAAAAATTTTGTCGCTGGAAATAAACCAGATATAATTGGAATCTCTGAGACATGGGGTGGAGACACTGTTCCAGACGGGATTTTTAGGACTGATGGGTACTGCCTTTTTCGAAAGGATCGATCCGTGAGACGAGGGGGTGGAGTGTTACTGTTGATAAGTGAGAAGCTAAACCCTTCACCGGCAAGTGACATTACAGAGGACCTAGAAGTCGAAGCTATCTTTTGCAGAGTGACGGTAGGACATGACAAAGATTTAATTATCGGAGTTTGCTACCGAGCCCCAGACAGTTCTGCTGAGCAAAACAGTAGTGTAATAAATGTGCTTGAAAGAATCGATACATTGAAATCATTTGAGATACTACTGATGGGGGACTTTAACATGCCTAAGATTGATTTTGATAATCTTCAAGCGCCATCAGCTTTTCCCAGTATTTTTCTTAACAAGATCCTGGATATGTACCTTACCCAGCATGTGACCTTCCCAACACTTTGCGAAGGTAGATCTATTCTAGACCTGATTTTTACTCTAGATGAGGAAAAAGTAAGTGATATTCGGCCATGTGCGCCCCTAGGAAAAAGCGACCATGTGGGTATTCAGTGGCTTTTTGAAGTACCAATACAGTCTTGTGTAACTATTGACCAACCTAAAGACAAATTAAATTACTGGAAGGGTGACTACAAGGCAGCAAATACAGCATTTGAGGAAAAAAATTGGGAGGAGGTGCTGATCAGTGCAGATATAGATGAAAACTGGAATTCTTTTAAGAAAGTAGTAATGAACATTGCTGACAAGTTTGTTCCCAAACGAAAGCCTCCATCTAAAAATCAAAGACCACAATGGATTACAAAGAAGGCACTCAAGGTAATAAAGAAAAAGCATGCCCTTTATGAAAGATACAAACGACTTGGGAGAGGTAAAGATCATGAAGCCTATGTAAAGATGAGAAATGAATCCAGAAAAGTGTGCCGTCAGGGTAAAGCAGATTATGAAACCAAGCTAGTAAACTCTTTCAAAGAAAACCCTAAAAACTTCTATAGCTACGTCAAGAAGCAGCAAAGTGTTAAATCTAGTATCCCAGATCTAATGACCGAAGAGGGCACATGTGCACAGACACGTAAAGAAGCAGCAGAGACATTAAATTCTTTTTTTAAATCAGTGTACGTTTATGAACCCGATGGAGATTGTCCAGTATTGACTCCGCGAGTTGGAAATGACGACTTTTTAAACGATATCCAGTTTACAGAAAATGATACTTCTATTCCAGCTCAAACCCGAGAAGTCACCAGGGCCTGACAAGCTACATCCAAAGTTTTTTAAAGAATGCTATGCCTTGGCCAAACCATTATATTTATTTATTTTTATTATATGTTGTTTAGGAAATCCCTTGATATTGGAGTACTCCCTACAGAGTGGAAAATGGCAAATGTCAGCCCGATTTTTAAGAAAGGGAATAGATCCCAGCCGTCTAACTATAGACCAGTGGCACTTACCAGCATTATCTGTAAACTTCTAGAAACTGTCATCAGGAACAAGATTGTTGAACACCTGGATAAGCACGTCATGCTTTCACGTCATCAGCACAGTTTTCAGAAAGGCAGAAGTTGTTTAACAAATCTTTTGGAAACTCTAGAGAGCTGGACCCAGGACACTGATGAGGGGAAACAGGTGGACTGTGTTTTCCTGGACTTCCAAAAGGCCTTCGACACCGTGCCTTTTCAGCGCCTTCTTGTGAAAGTAAGAAGTTACGGAATAAGCCTAAAGATTTGCCAGTGGATTGAGGCCTTCCTTGTAGGCAGAAAAATGAGGGTGAGTGTGGAAGGAAATTTTTCGGGCTGGTCTCCAGTAAATAGCGGTGTACCACAGGGATCAGTTCTGGGACCGTTACTGTTTCTTCTGTACGTAAATGACATTCCAGAAATCGTTCACTGTGACGTTAAGATTTTTGCAGACGACACAAAGATGTGGAAAACTGTGATAAGTGTAGAAGATTGTAATGACCTCCAGAAAGACCTTGACTCTGTTGTAGACTGGTCGGATCAATGGCTATTAAAGCTTCATGTCGGAAAATGTAAAAGCATGCAAATGCAGAGGAACAAAGCAAAGAAGATTGATTTCACTTATACAATGATAGATGGTATGACAAGGAAAGACCTGGAAAACATTAGTGCAGAAAAGGACCTGGGTGTGGTTATTACGAGCGATTTGAAACCTACCACACAGTGTGTGCAAGCGGTAAAGAAGGCAAATTCAGTCCTAAAGATGGTTAAGCGATCGTTCCATCATCTTGACACAAAAACATTTAGTGTGATATACAAAACATATGTCAGACCTCATGTTGAGTATTGCTGCCAAGCCTGGAGCCCCTACTATGTCAAGGACATCCAGCTCATTGAGGGAGTGCAACGTAGAGCTACTAAACTAGTTAAAGAAATCAGAGATCTTCCTTACAATAATAGACTGGGAAAATTGAAGCTGCTGACCCTGGAACAGAGACGATTGAGAGGGGATTTGATTGAAGTTTTTAAACTCTTAAAAGGTTTTGAAAATGTAGAATGGACTCAGTTTTTCAACCGATCTTCCTCAGACCACTTACGCGGTCACAGCCTTAAACTACAAAAACCTTGCTCGTTATCCCAAATTCGACAGAAATTTTTTAGCCAGCGCATTGTTGGTGCTTGGAATGGACTTCCAAAATCAGTCGTATCATCAGAGAACATAAACACCTTTAAAAACAAGTTGGATAAGTGGTGGACAGTAGGAGATGGGTCGACTATTAGCTAACGCTACCCTAGACCCATTAATCCATAAGTATCCATAAGTAAGAAATATTCAGCGAGTGTGTCCAAAATGTGATGAAACCACAGATTTATATAAACTATGTAGATCTAGATCTAGATCTAGGTCTACATTCTAAGAACTGAAGAAGGAATGACTTCCGGATGCGTCTCATGCCTGTATTGCCGGAGTGCACATGTCAATGGACTCAACAGTTAATTGCCAAGACAGGCGTGAACATTATGCTGATAACCTTGATGAAATAGCTCAGCTATAAATTGAACATTTTTATACACAAGTTTCGAAACAAATCAGCAACTATCTTCTCCCATGATCACCACCACTTATCTTCATCTTCAGTAGGTTTGTGCAGGAATCAAAGGGTCTAATGTTAAGTTAAGCATGAAACAAAAACTGAAAAAGCCAAAATACATCCAATTTACGGATGTTATCATGCATTAGTATTTAATATTTATACTCCAGCTACCTTCCCTTATCAAATTCTTTATAACCGTCTGTATAATCTTTTTCAGATGGATAAGCTCATAAATAAGATGTTGCGGCAAAGTTATCTGCACTTGCTGAGAAAACACATTTTGTTCCATACCAGAAGACATGGCTCACAGCGCCATCTTGTCACATCAACAAGTTCTAAAAGCTTTCTCAACCATCTGACAACAGTTCAACCAACATCAACTGGTGTATGTCAAAACTGCTTAGCATCTAGGCTTGTGATGTTGTCTTCCTCCAACATCAAAGAGGTTTGTCGAATACATTTTGATCATTGAGGATGGATGATAGAATTCTGAGAGAAGAGGGCCCCTTGTCTGAGGATTGGAATGATTGCATTCTTTTAACTTGCAAATATATATTGTAAGGGAACATTTACTGGCAATATTTTTGCACGTTTGCGAAAAGGCTTCACTAAATTTCTATGTCAACCACTTTTACTCTAACACAACAAGACTTCCAAGTATCTTCCAGGTTTAGCTTTGAATATGATTCAGGGTAAAATAGTTGATTTATTTATGATTGAATATCGATAATATGTTGCTTTTTTTTAACATTGAAATTAAGTGGAATGTCTTTACATTCTCTGTAACTGTAACTGCTTTTGGGAGGAAATCAGTAGCAAAATTATAGTAGTACATGTATATCAGATGATATCTGACTTGGTATCCAAACAAATATCCCTCAATGTGAAGTCAATATAGTCATTAATTCTTTTTCAAAGTTTTGGTAGTTATTCTAGAATTTTCATAACAATAGCTCTCCCATAGTTTATCATTGTATTAGCTTTGTTACACACTATGGTCCAGTATATTTCTCTAATTACAGCGAGAATGAACTAGTTTTAGTTTAGTTTATTTATATCCTTTCAGCACAATAATTTTCATGTGCAATTGTTTTGTTATTGTTGTTGTTCATTTTAAATTCCTTTAATGCATCTGTCGGTTAACATTTTTTATATCTCTCCAGTTGTCTGCATCATTTCGGAAACAAATTAAAGCAGTGTCTTCCATTTTGTTGAGATCAAATTTGCTCCATACTGGTACCCTTTCAGGTAAATGCTTTGAATATTGAGGTAAAGTAAAGTATTATACCCATCTTTTGGCTGTGAAACAGAGAGGTCAGTTTACCAACACCTAGATGGACAGTTTATACAGCAGAAAAATTACTGACATATTTTGTCATCTTCCCTGCAGGTTTGATCTTCGACAAAGAAATGTGAAGTTGTAGAATATGATGAAAATTTCTTCATTATAGTATTATATGCATAGATTGTAGAGCCAGCTGTATGTAGAAACAATCATGTGGTGTATCTGGTTTTGGTTTTAGGACTTAAGAATTCCTTTTGCTTGTTTTGACTATATAATTTGAGAAGCACTCACTTCAGGAATAGTAATTTATCATTATGTATGAGAGACCTGCTTAGGAAATATTTATGAATGTCAGATTTATGAAATATTTGACCTTTTTTTTTAAAAATATCATTTAATGAGCTGCTTGTTTCTTGTTGAGCAGTGGTGAAAACAAAACAAAATAAAAATTATGAAATTGTGACTGCTTTTATCTTTTTTCAGATCAGCATGTCAATCTGTTTTCGTCCAGCGGAAGGTTACCCCAGAAGAACAACGAGAACGACAGGGACAAGAAGAGCATGAGAGATAATGAAGGGAGAGAACAAGATGGTGACAAACCTGAAGATGATGAGGAGGAAGAAGCCCGCAGAAAAAGTTAGTTGTGGTTGTTCTTTTCTTTGAAGGAAAAAAAAATCACTTAACTTGTCTTGTGTTAGTTAATCTTGATGGTGAAATTATTGGATGATGACTTTTCCACTATTCTCTATTCATGTTGTTGTCTTTTTTCTCACAATTAAAATAATATGGATTGGAATTACATCTATCGGACTAGATTTGAAAGAAAAAAAAAAACAATTATCTCATCATTTAGTATTTATGAAATTTCAGGAATGGCAAAATTAATTTTTTCAATGATTTTAAAGGACAAAAATCATTTAGTTTATTTTTGGCTTGTTATGTCAAAGTTCACATTCCTGCTTGTTAGTGGGATTTTGTAATGTGAATCTATGAACTTGTAGGAAGCACTTTAATAATTTGAGTATTTGCATCTTGAGGAGTTTGAACACACTTTAGTTAAGTGTGAATGGATAAAATGAAACAGGTTAGAAAGCCCAGGCTGCAACTTCTTAAGTATTTGTATAGATTTTGATTTACAGATTGAAAAGTATTGCATCAGTTTTGATATGCTGATGCAGTGAACTAACAAAGCTACAGTGAACAGGCTGAAAGGGTTGTAGATTTGCTAATGGCACAGGCAACTAGTTTGCAATTGTTTACTGGGCTTTACATGACCTTGATTCTCAGAGACTGTTTCACAATGAAGATGATTAAAATTTTATCGTCCACAATGGTAAATCTGATCATTTTCTCTCATTTGCACATTTCCAGTGGAATTTATGCGGTCTTTGTATACATTTGTCTCTGTGATACTGCTGGCCTGGATTCTGTCACCCAGCACTCGAGAACAAGATAACCCGTCCACAAGATACATCTCATGGAGTGAATTTTACCACAATATTCTGCTTAAAGGGGAGGTAATGCGTGATACGTCTTTCTTGTCACCATTATCTTCTTTAATCACACTTTGTGTGTTTTCTTTCAGTCGTGTTAGTTCTTCTTCTTCTTTTTTTCTTTCAACCAAATTGTCCTGTACTTTGGTTTTTCATAGTGATATTTTCAATTCAGAATATGATACAACGGAATAGGATCTAGAGTTTCTGATTGATACAGACATGGGCAACTCATAGCCCCCGTCCCCCGGCCAGACCCGAGATTGACTGAAATTGTTTTATGTACCAATCCTTTAATGAAAAGGACAAGAAAAGGAAAATAATTTTGTCACCTTTGAATGTGCAAATTGAGGCGTGTTCTGAATACTCTACTGAGGATGTGAAGCTAGAATCAGTCATTTTTTACATTAATACTAATAGAGAACTATCATTTGTCTATCATCTTTATGTCCTACCCGTTTGTCCTGTGTTGTCCTTGGCGCCACTTAACATTTTTGTCTCATCTACATTTCAGCTAGAGGCTTTCATCATTTTTGAAGTTAAGTTGCAAGTTCAATAGGTGGAACTTGAGTTGCAGGGTGGACACACCCCCGCCGCCATTTTGTTAGACCAGGCGGGTTTATTTACTTCGGCTTCGCGTTAGGAAACATGGATCCTGTGAGTGCACAGAGGTTTTGTGACAAGTTTAAACAATGGGGTTGACCCAGACACTGTGCCAGATTGTGAGTGGAACAAAGATTTGACCGCATTTCCTCCCATCTCACATGCTGAGATATTTTCATAGTAGGCTACTTACTGTTAATGCCTACACCCATGAGCTGTTTAAGGCAAATTTTGGAATTAGCACCCCATACCTGTCAGTATTACCCTGTTTTATTTTTAATGTTCTCCCCCTTCGCTAACCCTAAAATGGATTAGATCTATCAAATGTGGACACTTGATATTAATTTAGTGGCGGAATCATAATCATCGAGTAGACTGGATCTAGATCTAGATTCTAGATCTTAATCGGGGAGTGACGGTGTGGGTGTTGTTTTAGCAACAACTGTATCAAGGTGTTATAGGCCCTAGTTAGTATTGTGATATCAAATTAGGTTTGGATCATTAGGCTTACACCATCGGATTCAATAGCTTTGCCCAAGAAACCATAGAATTTTAGTACCACAATGTACACATTCAGATTAGACACAACATGGTTAGGTTACAGCCATTTTCCTACATTACATTTAGGGCCTACATTTAGACTACATGTATTAATTATGTAGGCACTAGTTTGACTCATTCACTGGATCCAACATATTTTTTCATGCTCGGTGGTAGGTGGTAGATATGCCTATATGAGCAACATTGTAACCCTGCATTCGGAACTCCTTCCAAACCAAACCAAACCCCTTCATAGCATTTCCCGGTTAGGAACTGGACTAAGCCTAAGGTCTAGGATTAGCGTTAATTTGTGTCCAAGTGGCAGTTTCTTTATTCATTTTGATCCTTCCTGCATCACAGGATTAGAAAAAATAACCTTGTGGTGAACTTTTACTGTTTTGTTCTAGATGTCTTTTCGGCCGATGGCTTTTATCTCCATCTCTCCTTCGCCTTTCTCATAAACGCTCAGTGGCCTCGCCCCCATTCTTTCTTATATTAGGAATAGAAAACATCCTTCGTCCAATTTTGTATTTGTTGGTGCAGCCAAAAACTGCACACAAGTGCGGCATCTCGTTACATGGTCTCACCCACGTCTTTGCACTCGCTATCAGTCTAACACAGACATCTGTGGTCTAACAAAATGGCTGCCTAGCTCCGGTAAACAATGCCGTGATGTCACGAAAGTTCCACCTATAAAAGCACTCGTAAAAACTGAAAACAAAGACTTGAAAGTTTTTTTAACTAACTTGATTAATAACACGAATTATGTTATTACTAGAAGGGCTTGTATATGAGGTGTCAGTCTCTGGCCCTCTGCAGCCTCAGATGTTTCACGTCTGGTCCTTATTATAAGAAAGGTTCCCCATGCATGTTGTAATGGATTCTACTCATTGATCCATTCTGGAGTTGGCTGTTGACCTATTCTCTATTTTATTTTTTATTTTTTTGTCTTGAGAAAGGACTCATTACTTTTGCCTGTGCAAAGCTTTTTGGTTGACAGTATAGCAACAGTTCCATTTCATAGCCAGTCATGTAACATTTTAGGCCGTGGGACCAAAATCCCAGCTAGTCTCTAAAGTAAATTTCGTTACGCACCCCCTAGGGAAAATCTAGGTATGGTTTTAATATGTTCCCAGTAACCATCTTTGACTAAAAATCAAATATGGTCATCCATAACTGTGCACATTAATAACTTATTTAAAAAAAAATGTTTATTGCTATGTAACATCTGTATTTTTGCATGTTTGTTTCGTTTTACATAATTATATATTTCTCAAAATCTCCACCTTTGAACGCTCCATTCTGATATAGAGCCGTGCAGGTCATAAAAAGTAATGCTTGGTGCTCAGTGTCCTGGCGCGCATGAGTTCTGAAGCAGGACTGCAGATTACAACTTTTATTGTAAGAGAGAGAGACAGAGAAAGCACATGATTGTTTATTCTCGAAATTTCATCCAACTTTTCAAAGAAAACTGAATTATATTGCTATTTACATCTTTCTTAGTGTGCATTCCATCATGGAGGCAGCCATTTTGAATTTCAGGGTGAAAGGCTCAATTCCATTGGTTGATTAAAATAGCATTGTTTAAATGGCAAACTCAATTCGCATCATTAATTATCATTTATTGGCACACTTCACATACAAATTACACAAAAATGTGCAAGGCTTGAAATGACAACATTGGTTTTTTGTGAAGGGGAGATGCATAAGAGCTTGCATGCAAAAAATCAGCTTATCCCCTCAGGTGCGTATGGGAATGACAAGCTACAAGTTTGGTCCCACGGCCTATTTCCTTACAGAGACAGGTAGAGACAGACGTATCGCAATTAAATACAAATATTGTGTGACCACTCAGTGAGCCTGTCTTTCTTTTCTAATTTCTGTTTTGCTCTTTAGGTGAAAAGCATTTACCTGCACTTTTCCCATGAGGAGGGTGGAGAAGACATTGCAGTAATTGAGGTGTTTGATGGTGCCGTCATCAAGGGGCAGGTGATATGTATTGGTCATGATGTTGAAGAACCCAGTACAACATTGATATGTTCAATATATGAAAATATAGTGATTAAGGATAAACAATCAGGCAAATTACTGAAACTCTGTGCCAAGGAAATTGCCCCCGTTTACACTTTGTTATTTAGAGCTTCAATTGAACAAGGAAAAATACGGGAAGACTGGAAAAAAGCAAATGTAGTACCCATTTTTAAGAAAGGAAATAGAGCTAGTCCTGAAAATTATAGACCAGTCTCCCTGACATCAATATCCTGTAAACTGTTAGAGCATACCTTGCACACCAGCATCATGAAGCATCTCGAGAGACACTCAGTTTTAACACATGTACAGCATGGTTTTAGAAAACACAGGTCGTGTGAGTCCCAGCTGGTCACAACTTGCAATGATTTTGTTAATAACTTGAATAACAACAAGCAGACTGATACCATCTTATTAGATTTCAGTAAAGCCTTCGATAAAGTGCACCATGCTAGTCTATTGACTAAACTAAACCATTACGGAGTTAGAAACAGTACTTTGAAGTGGATTAAGTCTTTCTTAGAAAACAGAACACAGATAGTCGTCGTTGACGGAAAGTCATCCAATCCTGCAGCTGTTCTCTCGGGAGTACCCCATGGTACCGTAATGGGCCCCTTACTATTCCTAGTTTATATCAACGATATGCCAAGTAAGATCTCTCCAGGCACTAAATTACGACTGTTTGCTGATGATAGCCTTCTTTATAGAATAATAAACTCAAAAGAAGATACGGAAATCCTACAGAAAGATCTAGATAGTCTACAAAAATGGGAGAGGGACTGGCGTATGGAATTCCACCCCAATAAATGCCAAGTCCTGAGAATTTCAAATAAAAACCACATCATCACCTCAGACTACTTTATACACGACGAAAAATTGAGCGAAACATATGAGGCTAAATATTTGGGTGTAACATTGGACAGAAAACTTACATGGAGCCAACATATTAATATCACATGTAACAAAGCAAACAGCATACTAGCATTTCTGAAAAGGAACATCTCTAACTGCGATAGGAAAGTAAAAGAGAAATGCTATAACACCTTTGTGAGGCCCTCCCTAGAGTATGGCTGCAGTGTCTAGGACCCCCATTGTCGAATAAATATAGACCAACTGGAAAGGGTCCAGAGGAGAGCTACCCGCTTTGTGACGAATGACTATACTAGAAGTAGTAGTGTAAATAAAATGATGACAGACCTTCAGCGGACACCATTAGAAGAGAGGAGAGCAAAAAACAAAGTACAAATATTTTATAAGGGCAGGGAAGGAAATATCCATATCCCACTGAACCACCTCACCATTAATACCAGAGGCAACAGAAGGAATAATATAAAATATAACATCCCAAGCTCACGGGTTAACAGCCATCTTTATTCTTTTTACCCTAGTGTCATCAGGATGTGGAACAACCTCCCGGCAGAAGTCCAAACACTACCGTCTGCAACGACTTTCGACAATGAATTAAAGAACATAATTATCCGTTGCAGCTACCATTGTAACTAAAGTGCGGGTTGTATTTCTGTGCACAATCTGGAAACCAAGAGATATTTATACCAGAGTTATTATATACAAAAGATTTTACACAACTAATATATTTTTAAATGGTCTTAACATCTATGAAGGTTTTACCCTGCTTTTAGCCTCAGAGGAGCGATGTTGAGTCGCATATAGTAGTGCAGTTGGGGGAATCGTCTTCTAGACGTGCCAACTATGAAAGAAGAAGAAGAATATATATGTATATGTTTAGAGTTGTTTAGAGTTGTTACTTGCTTATTGAATGGAAGCATACAGTCTTGGGGATAATTTCATGTAAATGCTGTGATTTTGCCATCATTATTTATGTTTTTGTCAATCTGTTTTATGTATTTGTACTTTTTTTGTTTTAATGTACAAACTACTAGTACTATCTCTGTTGGAATATATGTCCATTTACCCTGTGTTTTCTGTAATTGTGAATTATTTTGTCTTGATGTCAGTAAACCAAAATCCCCAAGTTAGAAAGACAAATTTGTTTTAACTGAGGCATTTTGTGATCTCCAGACATCCAATGGTCGTTATGTGATTAAGATACCCAAAGGTTTCAATTTTGAGGAGAGGATTAGACAAGTGGAAGATGAACTGGGCATCCCACTCAAAGACAGAATACCCATCAAATATGGATATCCCAAGTATGAAAACACAACATATATACCATCTTGCAATTGTGTTTATGAATTATATTTTTCTCTGATTTCAAGCTCATCACTCATAACATGTTGCTTTGGGCGCTGATCAGAAATTCAACTGTTTGTTGGAAAAGTGTTTGGATTGGTTGATGAAAATGTATAAGTTTTACTGACCCCTTTACAAGGTAATTGAAATATTGATATCATCAGTTTAGAACTGTTCATGAACATCAGTTCTTAATTTTGTTCATTCTAGATTTCTCAAGGGAACTGCTGTATGGTGCCATTTAACTTATCCATAAAAAAAGTGACCAATCTCTGACCATGTCTATACAGGTATCTCACACAGAAAAACTTTTTGCTTGTCTATTGTAACAGCTCTTGGGGGATGGTCGTGATGCAGCTGACGGTTATCCTTGTCCTGTTTGTCTTCATTCGTCAAGTTTTCTCCATGTTTACCAGAGGCAAAGACGGAAATATGCCAGACATGATGGATCTGTTTTTTGTGAGTACACAAGTTGTGTCCACCTTCCACAGAAGGCTAAAGGCCAGTACAGACCCTCAGCAAAATAAAGCAGAAAGTTTGAGTGTTCAGATTGCGGCCAGGCACACTGAAGTGACAGAACTATCGCATGATCTGTAGGCTTATATACCCTCTCAGGGTATAAATTTCAGCTAATTTTGCAATGCTGTACTTTACTTAGCTCTGCTCTACTGTGCTTGCAGTCTGAATACTTTTCTAATTGCCTCTAATGTAATATTTCATCTGCTCTGTTTTATTCTGCTGGTGGTCTGTACACCCCTTTTGTAAGCCGAATTGTAGGGGATGTTTTGCTGCGTCTGATGCCTCTGTCCATCTGCCTGCAGCATGAGATCCAAAGTGTAAACTCTGTTTGCTGCGTGATTCTATTTTGTCATTTTCTTGTCAGTATAGAAATAGCTAAACTGGGATGTCAGTTCCACTTGGTAATTTTGATTACTCTGAAACCAAAACATCCATTTCATGGAAATTTTTTACATGCTATATTTAGTAGAAATATCACTGGAAGGAACTCTTCTTTCAGTAATGTTTAACTTTCAGTTTGGAATCACATGGAATCCTCTCAGGATTTCTGGCACTTTTAATGTTTTATGAGTGGATGTGAATGGTTTGTGCAGATCAAACCAAGATTTGCGTCGAATTGACCCTATTATGAGCTAAATGGTTTAATTTCCCAAAATGTTTCTGTTGTACAGGGCGGAATCCGAAAGGCTCAGTACACACGTGTGGATGTGGCCTCAAAGGGAGCCAAGGCTGTGAGCTTTAAAGATGTGGCTGGACTGAAAGAAGCCAAGATTGAAGTGATTGAGTTTATGGATTACCTGACCAGCCCTCAGCGATTTAAGGTATGAGATGATGACAGATAGGAATCAGGAATGGTAGGATATTTGAAGTATGTCTGAACATTTAAGGCTGTGAAATAATCATTCTTAGCAGGAGAAACAACCAAAACAACAAAAACTACAAGATTTTAATGCAGTGGCATCTGGACAGAGAACTTGTCTAGAATTTTAATGTAGTTTTAAATGAAAAATCTCATTACATTTGATAAAATGTCCCATTGCTTTATTATCTATTTCCAACATATTATTCAATGGTTACAACTACTGTTCCATTGGTTCTATGACAAAACATGCTATGTTAGATTATCTGTCAATGTTCTAGGATCTAGGAGCCAAAACCCCCCGTGGAGCTTTATTGCTTGGTCCACCTGGTTGTGGCAAGACATTGCTAGCCAGAGCCTTAGCCACCGAGGCAAAAGTCCCGTTCTTGGCAATGGCTGGATCCGAGTTTGTGGAAATGATAGGAGGTGGGTTTTTCTGGGCTGATCCTAAGTGACAAGACATGTGTGAGGGGATTGAATAGAATCAGTCATATGTTGCTGCCACCTAGTTGAGATAATCAAGCAAAATGACAGATGGGGCACATAAAATGAAATTTCCAATTTTGTCCAATTGAAATGCTTGCTATCATTGTCTACTAACATGAATGGTAATTTTTTGTCCAGACCACAGTGTTACTAGGTTTTCTCAACTTGGGTGACATATTGCTGATTCTGTGCCACAGCCTCAAATTTTTCTGCATATTTTGTTTAAAGGAATAAATATAATTTGATTCAGAATCTCCTCCAGACTGTTAATGATTCATGTGCTAAAACGGTAATCCATAATTTCTGAAAGTTTAAGAATTAATCTTTCAAATGGAATTGAGACAGTACTTATGAAAAACATATCATCTGCTATGTAAGACATTAATGAAATTGACAAAACTTTCTCGCCATGGAACATTGGACATCAAATCAGCATTTCAAGTCATTTCCTTTTCGAGGTAATGAGTTTGTATCTGCAGGAATTTTAATGTTTCAGGAATTCAGTTGGCAAGCTGCAGGCTTCGCTCAACTTGACCATCACACCTTCCTTTAAAGGAATGAAAGTTTGTGAGATTTTGAGGCAAAGCCTGTAACTAAGTATCTGGCTCAGACATTATTCTTGAACATGACAAACCTTTTCTTTCAACACCACATCAGGTCTTGGTGCAGCCCGAGTGAGAAATTTGTTCAAAGAAGCAAGAACCAAGGCCCCTTGCATAATCTACATTGATGAAATTGATGCTATAGGACGTAGTAGAGGAGGGTAGGTTTTTAAATGAGTCTTATAAATTTAAACATGTATATATGGGAAATGTTAACATTTTAATAAAATTTATGAACATGTTGAAACAGTAAAATGACAATACTGAAATGTTGCATCAGTGTCTGTGTCCATTAATTTCACTGCTGTTACTATATTCTGTTTTCAACCATGGTTCAGATTTTTCCCCCTGAAGATGGTGTTTCTATTATTTCTGTTTGCCAGGAATGCCAGTGTGGGAGGAGAAGATGAACACACATTGAACCAGCTGTTGGTGGAGATGGATGGCATTGGTACCCAAGAGGGTGTGATCATGCTGGCAGCCACAAACAGAGCTGATATATTAGACAAGGTGTGACATTACTAGCCTCACATTTTTTTTTGTCTCAACAACATTGACACTTGGCAAATTGAGCATCTAGTGACTAGACTAAGACATCATAGTTAGTTTGGAAAAAGAGACATTTTTCTGTCTTCCAGTCACTTTTCTGCTTGTACTGTTAACACTTGACACTTGTTCTGTGATTGAGATTTGGAAATTATTTTGCAAACCTGTCGACCGGCCTGGATTTTACAGGACTGACCAGTCCATTGGATGACAGAAGGACAGGAGAAATATTTCCTTTTTTTTTATCAAAGCAGAAATTCATGCCAGGTTTGACAATAAAGACCAATGCAGTAAAGTGGAAAACAGTAGTGACAGTAAGCACACTATACATTAATATACATAGAGTACATTACAGAGTTTGTATCTCCTCTCTTTGGAAATCATAAGTAACTGATAGTTTCAGTTTGTCTTTGTCCAGCTTGGGTGTCGGTGCTGTGCCCTTCATCAACTCTTTCCCTACGCGCCAGCATTCTACGTCTGGCTGGAGCACTGCCTGAGGTTATACGCCATACTGTACTCAGCATTTGTAAACAAAGATCACCTTACTACACAACGGCTGTGCAAACTACGCATTTATCGCACACACTAGGATGCTTTATCAAGAATTCTATATTTAAGGTTCAGCCTCATGGGATGTTAAAATTTTCCATTATAGTAGTCAAGGATACTGTTACAACGTCACAATGCAGCTGTGTTGTATCCGCCGTCGCTAGGGAAATGTTCAGTGCAGTGTGCGTTGTATCGTAGGGAAAGACTTAAGGTGATGATTTAGTTGGCTGGTCTGATTTTGCTTTTCCACTCATAAATTGGATCCTTGCCTTCCATACACTTGTAAACTGTATATTCCAGGCTTTGTTACGTCCAGGCCGTTTTGACAGACACATTATGATTGACCTGCCGACTCTAGCAGAACGAGAGGAAATTTTTACAGTGTACCTGAACAAGCTGAAATTGGCTGAACCTGCAAGTGCCTACGCCAGACCCTTGTCCAGGCTGACCCCAGGCATGAGTGGTAAGTTGTATGACAGACCTTGCATTTATACAAGGGGCAAACAATTGTTGATCACTGTATTGCTTTTATTCATTGGCTTAACTGAATAAAACTTGAATTGTTTCACTGGTGGTAAGGAATTTTTGTACCATCGTACATGTATGAGAAACCTGCAGACCAGTTACATGGTGTAGAGATATTTACATCGGTCTCTCAGTCTGAACTATAGAGTCCTTTCTTTATTTTTACTTAGTAAAATATACAAATTATTCTTAGCTATTTTATTCTGTGTATGTTATATTATTTGTGTGAGTCTTCAGTAAATGAGATGGGCTTAGTGGTAACAATGTTTTCATGAAAAATCATGAGCAAAACAAATTAGTGAAGCAAAAGACTTACATCCTATGTTCATGAGTCATTCATCAGGGGATTTATATTCAGGACATACTTATGTAGTATATTCTTAATACTGTAATAGAGTTAATCGTAAAATGAAAGATTGGTTATTCAAAGATGTTTGTCTCATTTCCTGACCTTTACAGGTGCCGACATCTCCAACATTTGTAATGAGGCAGCCATCCATGCAGCGCGTGACAAGAAGACTTTAGTGGATCGTGGAGACTTTGAATATGCAGTGGAGAGAGTTATTGCTGGTAATTTAACTGGCAGTGATCTTTTTAATTCACACAGGTTGTGTCTTGTTGTGGAAGATTGCCGCACTTAGCTTTACGACGGCTGAGAAAATGAAGATTGAAGATGAAGTCTGAAGGTTGGGACAAAATTTACTTTTCTGTCAACAGAAAACTATATCCAGTGTAATAGTGTAAATTGGTAGAAATAAAAAATTGGATTGTTGAGACCAACAATCATCTTATGCAACTTTGTCATTTTGGGTGGCTGCTTCACACTACCACTCCTGTGCTGTCACCTCACATATTTCCCAATTACAGAACTACACTACTGTGCACAAATTGCATTGAGTGCTAGTTTAAGAGCAAAAACCCTGCCAAATGGTCTAGATGTCAAATGTACTTCAGATGTGGTTACAACTTTTGGGAGAACATTAATGTTTAATACGCTTCCCATTGTATGAGTAAAGCATAGCACTTACGCAACAGTTGAATGACAAATGCCTGTTGTACATGGGGGTCTTCTGTGGTACAGATGTTGGACTGTGTATGACATCAGGTGTGTTGTCAGATGCCAGCATGAACTTTGTTTCCTAGGAAATGTCTTAGTACAGATGAGTTTTTTTGTTTCTCGGGGGCCTCAGCATAATGCTGTTGGCCCCCTGTTCTTGATTTTCTCTCTCTCTGGTCTTTCTTGTTAGTTGGTTTTTTTTTTTTTGTTTTTTTTTTCATGTCTTAGTACAGTTTAAGTTATTTATTTTAAATCTAATCAAAGTCAGGATTTAATTCCATTGGACATTAAATTTGTGTCAACATAAAAGCTTTATTAATATTCTATTATAATCCATTTTTTATGCCTTTGTCAATACCAGGAGTGGAGAAGAAATCCAGACTTTTGTCCCCATCAGAAAAGAAAGTTGTGGCTTATCATGAGTCTGGTCATGCTCTGGTGGGCTGGATGCTGAAATACACGGATGCATTGTTACGAGTGAGTATCTGATGTCTTTCAGCAGGAAACCTGACCTTTACTCTCTGGCCACCTGGGAAACTTTCTGATTGCGAGGAAACTGTCTGGCCACTCAATTTTTTATTAATTTTGTTAATAGTATCCTTTTCTTTTTTTATCATTGTGCAGTTTTCTACTCAGTTCATGTCAGATATGATTACATTATTAAGCAAGAAATGGTTTCAGTTTGAAGAAAGAAAGCAGGCACAAATTGTTAGGGTTCAGGGATTCCCAATTCAGGAAGGGTGTCCCCTCCAGTATTACGATGTGGGACGTGTCCCCTTAGTATCGGGGTTAACTAGGGTTCGACTGCATTATAAATCGAGAGGTTTTATGTGGTGTTACTTGTTAATCTAAACTCTAACTTTCATATCAGGCACTGGCACACTACAGAACAACCTGTGTAGATTTAGTTAAACAGACCTGCAGGGTCACAATTTATTACACTAAGTATCCTAACAACGTTGGCTAGATCTAATTATGTGGAATGATAATTATCAGCAGCATCAAGTTCATAATCAATAATATGTCATTACAACTCTAACTCTAAGGTGCCTCTAACATCATTCAACTTCTATGCTCGCTACCTATCTAATCACAATTCCTATATATGTCTAATATATAGACTGCTATTGTATGGTGCTCAATATACTAATATTGTCTCTGGAGACATAAGGTCATCTCAGATATTTAGATTCAAGTTATAGGTCTAAGTCTTGCCCGTCGAAGCGACGTCGGCACAGTTACAGATAATTCAAGGATGGGCTGGTAACTCCCAGCCTCACCCAGACAATTCAAACACAATTTACAATTATGTATCCATACGAAACTACTAAAACTATCTGCAGCTCTAGATGAGATTACGCTGCATACACGTGGGTGGACTCCTCATTCTCCTATCGGAAATATGCGTGCTCCGTTAAACATCACGAGCTTGGTCCGATATTCAACTTACAATTGTTCTGGCCGATTAAAGGCCAGAAACAGTATAGAAAGCGTGGTTCAGTTCAGTTAGACATATGGATCCATGACAAGATCCCCACCAGGTCATGCAGTTAGTTGTACTTGGGCCCATCAAGCCGGGCTCATGCTGACCTCCTCACAGAAAGGCTATTCTGTCTGAAGTGAAGAAAGTAGCACGGACCGTAGGGTCTGCGCTGTATCGCGATTCTTCCGCTAACCTTCATTGGTTAGCCCTTTTACCTATATTATAATTTATTTGCATACTACTGCTTATCACGGGGTCGAGAACTGCTCTGTCATTCCTAGCTATACATTTATTCTATCTCGCCCCACTTTCTTTCCATCTATAAGAAAAAAGTGTTACAAAACAAACTGCCCACGAGAACAGCTCAAGGACAAATTACGCTGGCCATAATCAACAAGATCGTAAAAAATTAACACACTAACTTTGTGACCTAGCACGGCATTTTTAACTTAACCTGCTCTTGACACAAACATTGAAACACTTGTTCATTTTGTCGTAATAATTTGAGCCAATTACATCAACTCATGCTGGTCACGGAGTTACGTGTGGACAAAATTGAATTTGATAGAATTCTGAAGGTGCAAATCCACACATTTTTTATTCATGCTGAAGGGTTGTGTAATGTTCACCAGTATAGATTGCTTTCCTAGAAAGGCATTTCTGATTTCACCATTGTCATTTTGTAAATTTTCGTTATATAAATGTATGTCAGAACTCAGGACATGCTCACTTGGATAAACATCACAGGCTTGTTAATCTATTGTCTGGCTTTTCATTTTTCTGAATTTCACTGTGCAGTAAAAGTATTTATAATATGGTTACAGCTTATGTTTACACATAAATCAATGAATGTTCTCTTAGAGGTTTTTCCATTAACAGACATGAAATCTGCCATGCAGCTGTAAGTTGTAGATTACATTTGCAATAACAAAGTTATTTAAACTTAAATATTTGGCTTCATTTCACACGGTCTCCGTGTTTCACATTTTAAACACCTTCAATTTTCAGATTTCCATTGTGCCAAGAACTAACAGTGCTTTAGGCTTTGCCCAGTATTTACCTTCCGACCAGAAACTGTACACCCAGGAGGAGGTAACTCGCTTAAATATCAGTGGCTGGGTCGGCATCAAGGGATTAAGTAATTATATAATGATCAGAATTCAAACTTTTGGAAATTGGAATTGTAGTACTGCATTCATTTACAATTTCCACAGGGTAGAAAAGTGCAATCTTTATGGACGTGCAACGGTTACTCAATGAGTTACAAGTGCCCATAGTATTCTCATGGCTAATTTTGTAAGGTTTTGAAATAGAAGAGGCGTGAATTGGCAGCCAAGGTTTTCAATTTCTTCTTTCAAAAATACTAGACTAGAACAATTTGGTCTAACAATGTTTGGAATATATATTATATATATAATCTGTGTCATTTGTTTATAACTTAAAACACCCAGTGGTAAGATTCTTTACGCTCCATTTTGTTTCTTTCCCAGCTATTTGAAAGAATGTGTATGGCCCTGGGGGGCAGAGCTGCTGAGAGTATGATCTTCAATCATGTATCTACAGGTGAGCTGTCCAAAGTTACATTTCCATACTATTTCACAGTTGTAGAAAATATACATTCAGTGCAGATCACTGCTCACCTTACTCCTGCCTCTGTTTGAAATCAAAATCTCTACAGCTTATGAGATTTTCATGTTTCCATTTTTTGTTTTTGCATATCACCAGTGAGTGCTGGAATATTGCCGGGTATTCTCAAAGTGATTTTGTACTGCTTTCAGTTGTTGTTTTTTTTAATTTTGACACAAAGCGTTACTTTTGCCTTGGCTAAATGTTCTCAGATTTGAGTAGCATAAGAAGGTTTGTTTCCATGCACATTGCTGTGGTCTTTTCCCATGTCTTGTTTCAAGTTATGAGTGTGACACCCTGTCTGTTATGGGAGAGGTCAAATGCACCAAATCTTTTTCTCTTTTCATATTCAGCCAAAATGTTACTGGTAGAAATAAAAAAAAAACCATGCCTTCTTGTTATATACTTGAATCAAACAGGTGATGGATTTGAATATGAAAATGACATAGAATTGTTATTTTATGTCGCTGTGACATAAAAATTATATCAAGAGCTATAACACTTTTTCAGATGATCTCTGAACAAGGAATATATAAGATCTGTAAGAAGTTTAAGGCTGTTGTCAAAGAAAACTAAAACTGAGCGCTACTTTAAATCGTTTATTCCATCACCAACTAGGATGTTACAATAATGTCGTCATCTTGATCGTAATCTGTGCACAGTTGAATTATGTCCTGCGTGTCAGGTCAATGTGTTTTAGTTAGGGAAGCATATTGTGTGCACTGTTAATTTTGTTAATTTAGTTAATTTATCAGTGTGTGTGTATATATGTGTGTGCGCGCTATGTATCATACTTTCTGCTTCTGTAACTGTATTGTTATGTATTCAATGATCAAAACAAATTTCCTTGTACAAGGACGAATAAAATTTATCTTATCTTATCTTATCTTATCTTTAATTCCAAAAAATCTAAGTCTTAAAACAAAGTGTCCAGCTGTGGTCACCTGGTCATCATTATACACTAAATATCAGTAAGCTCAGGTCGGTGTTTATTGACCTGTTTTATAATGGCTCTTGAACTAAGCATTTTTCATATTAAAATATAGGTTGTAGAATTTTCATGCAGTTTAATTGGTGATCTGCATTTTTATGTTTTCATCTGAATTATTCATTTCCAGGAGCCCATGATGATCTGCAAAGGGTAACCAAAATGGCATATGATCAGATACGTTCCTTTGGCATGAATGCAAGAATTGGCCACCTGTCTTTCCCTGAGGACGAAGCAACCCCGGCCACCAAACCCTACAGCCAGAAATTATCTGCATTGATTGATGAGGTAAGTTATATGTCTTACAGTGTTAACTGCATCATGTTTCAAGTTTCTAGATTGGTTGGCTAAGCAAGCCAAGAATCTGGGGAGCTGTTTTAGTTCCACAGCCAGAAAATTGTTCTTGTGCTCAGTTGCTGACCAAAACCATGCGTGTGTCACCTACAGCTGTAGCATGACATTTTTGTGGATTATGCACCAGTTATATTTGCTACGAACAAATTCAAGAAATCACAGAAAAGCAGTGGGGCCACAGAAGGGCTTTGTACAAAGTTGAAACATAGCACAAAAAAAAATTGTACTTTGAAGAATACTGCCTGCGTTAAATATCTGTTAAGTTTGTTGGTTAATATTTTTGAGAAATATTTTTGAACCGTTGAGAATTACCACCATGAAGTGGACTAATGAGGTGTAGTGTGCTCAGTGGCAGTTTATCCATTTGGCTTTTAACCATGAACTGAGCAATTTTCTTGTAGGACACATTCTGTGAGCGTAAGCTGCTGTCCAGACTTCTATGTGGCAATCCCGTTGTGTCTAAGAAAGTGCTTCAGTAGGGACAGGTGTTGTTATCTATATAATATTGTTGTGCTGTTTTGAGAGATCCAGCTGTAATTTTCCTGGCAGGCAACAAAAGGTCACAGTAACCCTAATGCATTTTGACCATGTTTGTCAAAATAAAAATAAGATTTAAAACAAAACCAAAAAAAAAAAAAAAAAACTTAAAGCTGCAATGGACTTCCATAGTTTTCCCCCATGATTGTAAAGCCTTGCAACTGAGTGTCTCTACCAAAGCACTTCCTTTGTTCAATCTACTCTTAATGCTACATAAGTGAGAAAAACAATTTGTTCATTCTTCTAAAGTTTTTTTTGATTTGTCTTGTCCAGGAAGCGAGAATGCTGGTAGCCAAAGCTTTCCTTCACACCCAGTCAGTGCTACGAGAAAACAAAGATAAACTGCATCAGGTGACTGCATAGTTTAGACTGAATACTTATATTATATAATAATATTAATAATATTATAATAATGTAGCTGAGTGTGACTAAAAGTTGGTGATACTGAAGCAATCTGCAGCAGCATGCATCATCTGAAATAAAATAGTCTACCTTACATAAATTTAGCAGAAGTAAATTCATGCTATGCGCTTCATGTACCAAAGCATTTGAAAGAAAGTTGTCTTGGATAATCATCTTGTGGAGTTAAGGTGGCCATATTTTGATTTGGACTGAATTTGAATGACTGATCGTCAAATAATTGGATTTGGTTATCAGCTCAGGTACTGGCATATCAACAGGTGTCCCATTGTACAGGAGAATGTTGCAAAGTTCCAGTGGGAGTGTCAAGAACAGATTTGATTCATAAATGTTTCCACTGAGTAAATTTTTGTGAGAGAGCAGTGAGTAATTTTTACAAACGTAATTATTGTGCGAGCCAGCATAACTTGGTCTCGTAAACAATTTGTTTTGAACAGTTTTTTTCCTAATAGATAGACAGAAGGTGTGGGGAAGGATAGACGGACAGCGTAGGTGTGCATGACTGAGCACTTTTTATATCTCGTGTTTTGAACTAGGTTTAGTAGAGAGGGAAGGGGTGAGTAGGAATTAAATGTTATTGAGACGTCTGTTGACGTACAGAAAATCCGTGATCCAGAGTAAAAGCTCGGGGTTTTGAACATGTTAAGAATTTATTGCTATAAAATTACATTTTATTGTCTTGAGTGATTCGACCTTTGATGTCGACCCAAGGTCGTTGCGTAGGGCTGTTACTTAAAATAACTCGGTTCGGCAGCTGAGCTAGAGGTGGTTGCACCAATCAAATGTATGAATCTGGACGGAAGGTCGAGACATAGCTTTAGTATTTAAACCCGTGCAGAGCTTAGATAGATGCCACATGTAGACAATCCATTTACGAAGTGGACGGCGATAGTCCTCAGCCAGATGAGAGACATAAGAGACGCAGTTGAGCAGTCCATATTGTGAGGAGCGCCATGAGTTAAAGCTCCAGAGCCTAAGCTACTTGGTTTGATATAAACCCACAGCGTTTACATCCAGCGCTCTCACTCCCAGTGAGGGCCGCATGGTGAGAGTCCATACTAATTTGTAATGATGAAAGTGAACAGTTCTACTTACTTTTGAAGACAGTTTCAGAGCTACCGCCAGACAACGCATGGTTGTACAAGCATTCTCCATGGCGTGTCTAGAGGAAATGTCCATATCATAACATGTCTCATTGAATTAATAGAATTTAAACTGTTATATCCGTCGCCACGGGCGCAGATTCTATTTGGCATATAACTCATATGACCTGCAAGTAGTTAGAGTGAATAAGTTAGTCTTTATAGAAAGCTGTAGTTTCATTAGTAGATTCAGTTGCCTTTGAATTGATATTTATATTTATAATTATATTTGTTACATTAATTCCTGTAATTAAACTGCCCTACAGTTCTGCTAAAAATCAAAGCAATTGATTTATTTAGTTTTTAGAGTGCAAGTATTTTTTTTGTGTGTTCGTCGATTGTGGGAGCGGACCTCGAAAGAGTGTCAGTCGAATTATCCCCATCTAACCCACATCGCGACAGAGAGTCAGATCTCTTATGTACAGACGAACATGGACCAATAATGTTTCTCTTTGTAAAATTACTCAAGATACCACCAGAGAGTTATGTATTTATAGAGAGATCACACTTCCGCCAAATTGCGAAACTAAGTCGCTGCGGTAAACAAGAAATTGAAGAATTGATAGAGACCTTCTTCATTAAAGATGGTATGCATAAATCTGTTTACTGTAGTTTGTTCATATTTTTGGGCTGATTGAGACTATTTAGAGCCGTTTGTAAGCTCTAACGCCCTGTGGAAATGCACAAACGGATATTGTTTACCGCAGCGACCTACTTTCCACTCCATGCTAACAATGGTTTCGCGGAGCCTCCTGTGTCTCGCAGTGCAAATCGGCCAATAGTGAAACCTCTCTATAAATACGTACTCTCTGATATCACCACTTTGTCAGAATATATTATATTGATATTTTGTCAGAATATTATATAAATACCTAGTGAAGATACTCTGTGAAAATATAGATCTCACCTCAAGCAATGATAAAGTACTCATAACTCAAAACCACCAAAATTGTTGATACGCCAGTCTGTGAGATGGACGATAGATTAAAAATAAACAATCAGATATTCATAACTTCATATTCATCCCAACACTGAGAGTCCTGTGCAGTTAGTTTCTGGGGTATGCAGACATGTTTTCCCCCAAGCGTTTCAGCATGCATTGTCAACCATTTACTGTGCAAATATGAACATTGTGAAGTCCCTTAAAAACACTCAACTCTGAAAGACCAGTTAAGTATGAAGTCATTATATCGATGGTGAAACTCGCAAACCGTGTAAGTCCAAAAGTAGGTCAACTCTGATTTCTTGCTAAATGGCACCACATGACAATTGTGCACCATCTACATCAATATTCTGTGATAAAACACCAATAGAAACCTTTGTTTTAGTCATGTGTTTACTTGAGTGGTTCTCAGACTGCATTTGAACAGCAAAATAGTTTTTTGCCATTTTCTCAAAACAATGGAATTTAGAGTTACATGGTTTGCGAGTTTCACCGTCGATATGTAATTTGAATGGGAACTCTTTCTCAACTTGTATTAAAAAGACATTTTGACTGCAAGTAAAAATGAATGACATTTAAACTGTGGCCAATATAATAATATTGCTTTTTGTTTTTTTGCCTTGTGTTTCTCCAGCTTGCAACAACACTGCTGGAAAAAGAAGTTCTAAATTATGATGACATTGAAAAACTGATTGGCCCTCCAGTTCATGGTAAGAAAAACATCATTGAGCCACACGGATGGGAAGGAATCATGCCAGATTCTCAGTCTGTTGGCAAGAGAAAGTGAAATTATTGACGACATTCTTTGAAGCTCATTCATCCATCGTTCAATGATGAAAACTGTTGTCTGTATGTTGACATGTACTTGTGGCATAGTGAACATCTCCAAGTCAGCTTGTCCCCAACTACTAATGGGAATCTCACTGAATAGAATAGCAGAGTGGTAAATTATACAGCATTTAAAATAAAAAAATTCATTATTCGTTGTCACGTTTTCCGTCAGCCATAATGAATGGAACATTATGAAGAGAGAGAGAGGTCAAATCTGGACAGATTAGAGATGATCTGAATTCCCTCTTGAAGTGAGAGCGGCACTAGCACCAGTGAAAGTGTCGTGAGAAATTTTCTCCTAGTCAGCAATGATTGAGGGTGTTGTGACTCATGAAGGTAATTTTCATTCATGATATGATTGTACTGATAATAGGGACATAAAAAATCCCATTGGTAAGCAAATGGTTAGGTCAGCTTACTGTTTGAAAGTTTTACAAGAATACAAAAATGAAACACTACAACAACAAAGTCACTGAAAAGTCATAAAATAACTTGTACACACCGTGAGAAATGAGAGGAACGTAATTCTATTTGTGTGTTAAGCACATAGTGTGATAAATTTTGTGTGATCAGCCAGTGTTCAGTGTCTCACATTCAAAATATGGCATGTTTTAACATGCCTTGTTGGTGAATGAAATGAGTGTGCACATTTTTGAAGAAAATAATATATGAGTGTAATGATGTTATGTTGATCTAGGATTTTACCATTGAATACAAATGTTTTTTATTATTGTCTGTATTTAATCCTGGTACTTACAGTACCTCTGGTGCACTACGGTGCTGATGCTGAACATGCATGTCTTACAGTAATTATACTGGATAAATATGCCAATACCATGAGTCAGGTTAGAAAACAGGTGCAAGGAACATCACTGCTACTGACTGTACAGTTGTCGAAGTGTTGAAGCATTTAAAAAAAATTCCAATGGGAATTTCTAGTGAATGTTATAAATGAATGGTGAGCTAATTGTGCGAAGGGGAGACACACATCCTTGAATTGCATCCTTGAATTGGAGAAATGAATTTACATCTCATCATAATAGCAAGTTCAACAGCAGACATTTTACAGGAAGATAAATTGGAAGAAGATGGTACCAGATCATTCTTTAAAATCAATAACATTAAATGTTTTACCTTTTTCATTTCATCGTGCTGCAGGAAACTGTCATGTTCAATTTTCCAAAAATTGTAAATTTGATATACCACAGTCTGTGATATCACAGATCTAGCCAGCTGGGTTATGAGATAAGATGATAACTTATTCCTGGTCTGAGGAATCAATTTGGAATAAATAGTTCTACTGTAAGACACATACAACACTTTTGTCTGTCCTGAAAAATAGTGATTTTGACATACAACTGTTTTCTGTCGGTAACAAGTTATGACTATAATAATGACTACATGTATAGTGTTGAAGATTTGAACTTGTTCTGTTCATGAGTTATTTGGCACTGATTTTTTTTTTGTAATGAAGACCATGTATCTGAAGTCCTTGAATATCTCGAGGTATTCGTGTTAAAGCATTGAGGAGTTTTGTGTGCTGGTTTTCATGAACTGACATGACAATTGGAACTGAAATAAAACCAATAACAACAGTTGGTTTGTTTGTTTTTTTTCTTCTTCCTCTTGTGTTTGCGTGAACTTCATAATTCAATTCTGTTTTGTAGCTGTGGTAGTGTAGAAAGGCTTGTTATCCTAACGGGTCTTTTGGGTGAAAGAGCGCATCACATATAAAATTTGCCTAACATGCTATAAGTGCTTAAGCAACTTGTCCCCAGATTATCTACATCAGTTTTTAACACCTTATGTACCTTCAAGGGCACTCAGATCATCGAGTGATATAACCATCATTCTTGAACCTAAAGTAAATTATAAGGCATACGGCCAGCGCTCTTTCTCATATTTTACCCCACTCATGTGGTAATGTCTAGGTGATTTGACAAAGGCGAAAGCCGAAAATTTGTGTATTTTCTGTCTTCTCTTTAGTTTGCTTTGTATTGTTTGGGTTTTATTTCTCACGCGGGGCTTTGCAACATACAACCTTTTCTTTTTGCCCAATTTTGACTTTGCTTATAGCCCTGCTGCGACCCCACAGTTTTTCTGATATTTCAAGAATTTAGAAACTTTCAAGAAAAAGAACTCAAAACAATTTTATTTTCATCATACTTTGAGCAGTGAGTAAAATGTACATCAATCCAAGCTTGGCATCTGTGTGTGTGTGTGTGTGTGGGCGTTGTACGTGTATCAATGTGGGGTGTGCATGTGAGCTTTTATGTAATTGTTTACCCATGTATTTTGACATGTTGCTTCTGTAAAGTGCATAGAGCATTTTTAATGGATATGCGCTATATAAATGCCATCCATTATTATCATTATTATTTGGGGAGGCATAATTGTCCCCGTGGTTTAGGACTAGGGTAATGTCTAGGTGATGCGTGAAAATAGCCAAACTGCGATGTGTTTATAGGCTTCAGTATGGACAGCTGTCTCTATTGAAGTGAGTCTGCCTAAAAAGCCATTTGCAAGTTTCAGCGTGCAGACCAGCAATTCATATCATTTACATCAAACTGAAGGAAAATGAATGCAGAATTGTGAGTCACTTTCTGTCATTCTCCCAGAACTGGGTTAAATTGGATTTCCCAACCTCTAATCTTAACATTTTGACGAAAATCATAATTAAAACCCGTTTTCCCGAACTTTAATTTTACTGCAAAACAAAAACGAAAAACAAAACAACTAAACATCTAATTTTAATTAGAATTCAAATACAAATATTATTGTCCTAAAAAAGGAGAAAAGTTGCAATACTTGTTAAATTAGAGAAAAAAAGAATGTACAAAATTTATATGGAAAAATGTAAAGGATGTGTAAAACCACAAAAACAAAGACATGATCAATTATTTATTGAATCTATCAGAGAGTAAAGCGTCAGATGGGCAGAGAGCTTTAAATTATGATTATTATTAAACTATCGTTAAAATTCGAGGTTCGGGAAGACTGGTTTAATCTGCCGACTTTTATGAAGAAATTATATCATCAATAGTTATGTCATAACAAGGTGGTCTAGAGGCAAGATGCACGCCTCTCATGCCAAGGGTCCGAACCCGGGCTGTGCAGGCATGTTGGAAATTGGGATTTTTCTCATATTTTCTTGTCCCTGATCCTATTTGGGGGTAGGATTGAGTTCCTAGTCTTCTCGGATAAGGACGAAAAAATTCGGAGGGCCCATGCGCACGTTAAAGATACCTTGGCAATTGGAAATCGTAAAGAGCAGGCCGTACAGGCTGCTGCCTGGGCAAAATTGAAATTGAAATTAATAGATTAAAAATTTAGCCATATCACCAACAAAAATTTATAATTCATTATTAACTAAATAATAGATATTCAAATATTATTATAATACTTTAGAATACAAGTTGGGAGTTGTGAACTGTTGTGAGTTGTGAACTGCGCCTAACAGGCTGCTGTTACAATTTGCTCTAAGATAGAGAGAGATAGAGAAAGGTAGAGAGGGTGAGAGAAAGAATGAGCGAGTGAGAGAGCAAAGCGCATAGAGCATTTCTAATGGCAATGGATATGCGCTATATAAATGCCATCCATTATTATTATTATTATAACACTTTAGGAATGTGACTGACATCAAACCAAACATGACACAATGAGATGAAATGATCAGTCAACTTTAATTTTCCCATACAATGATGAAACCAAGAACTATTTAAAATTTAAAAGAGATCCCCCCATGGGTTATTTCATGGTGTGATAATTACTATATAAGCCTGATAACATGAGCAATAAACATATTTATACTGCAGCTGTACAACAAACGGGACAAATTCTGTCATTCTTGTAGTAAAAACATGCAAAAAAAGTTGTTTCATATGCCGTCTTCATCACGAATGTCAGTGAGTTTGCAGTACAAACAATGAATTGGAGTTCTTGGGAGTGAAATTTTACTGGAGACCTTCAGAGGCTGAGCACCCTCGTGAAGTAAGTGTTTCTGCAGCAGAGCAATAAGCTGCGTCATCCTCTAGCTAGTCCATAATGTGCTAACAAGAAAGAAAAAAACAACAATAAAGCAGTTCTCAAATCTTTGCCAGGTTTTTCACTGTTGGCATGCACAGTGTTTTGTACATGAAATGGAAGTTAAAAAATATCAGTGAGTCGAATGTAAAAAATCTGATAAATATGAAAATTTCCCAGGCTGAAGTCTTACCATCGTCTCATAATACATATAGTATGAACAAATACAGAATTGTCACCAGTACTTCAGCCAGAATTTTGCAAACTGTCAAACACTGAGGTAGTGCCCACATTTATAACACTGAAAAAGAAAGGAATGCATATGGGCAGAAAATAATGGACATGCCAGCTTGAAGTTTATGACTCAAATGTTGGTCCCTGTGATGAAATTTATTGACTTGTACAGCAAAAAATAACCATGTGGCACAGAAAACATGAATAGCAATAATAAAATTTACCAAAGCAAACCATATGGATGGAATGATATGACATACATAAATCGAATATACCTGGGACCAAATCTAAGATGACCTGATGAATCTGAGTATTTTCTTCCTCATTGCTTTTTCATATAATTTGGAACCTGTAAACAGCATACATAAAAGATACTTACTTTCCTTGTTTACTATCTATACTATTCCATTTGTACATGAAATAAAGAAATTTAATTTACAATATCATTTCTATGCTGATGATACCCAGCTCTACAGTTCTGCCTTGCCATGCGATGTTGACAGCCTTCTGCAGCAGGCTGGAAACTGTATAACAGAAATTAAAAGCTGGATGAACCAAAACAAACTGGCACTAAATGAGGATAAAACTGAGGTTATTTTATTAGGCCGTGAGCGGGTTCTGCAAGAAGTGGACAGAACTGAGATGATAATTGGCACTAATTCAATAGAAATTTCAAAAAAAGTAAAAAACTTAGGGGTTTACATTGATTCAAATCTTTCTATGTCATCTCAGGTTAGTCACCTCATTCGTATTCTATACATGGAAATCTGGAAAATTGGTAAAATCAGACATCTTATTTCAACTGAAACTGCGGCTGTTTTAGTAAATTCTTTTGTACTTTCAAAGCTTGACTATTGCAACTCCCTTTTGGCTGGAATTTCACAAAAAAATATTAGAAAACTCCAAATTGCTCAAAACAATGCAGCGAGACTTGTTTTGAAGAAAAAGAAAAGAGATTCAGCACTGCCACTTCTGCAGAGTTTGCACTGGCTGCCAGTCGAGAAAAGAATAATGTACAAATTGTCATCCATTTGTCACAAATGTGTCAATAATACTGCTCCATCGTACCTAGTTGATTTAACTGATTACTATGTTCCATCTCGTCAACTAAGATCATCATCTGACACTACAAAATTGAAAGTACCTAAAATGAATCTGTCCACTGTAGGAGAAAAGTCCTTTTCATTTCTTGGCCCTACCATCTGGAACACTCTTCCAAAGACAACCAGGGAAATTAATGACATTGGTTCTTTCAAACGCCATCTGAAGACCCATTTCTTTCAGACAAACTAGGCTAGGTGTTTTTCGGCAGCAACAATAGTAAATATTTTTGAATTTCTTTTGTGTATGCGTGTGTGTGTGTGTGTGTAAGAGTTTGTTAAAGCGCCCAGAGCTTGTCATCGACGGGGTTGGGCGCTATATAAATGCAATATATTATTATTATTATTATTGCTGGCAGAAAGGAATTATTGCCCTGTGCTAAAGGCTTTTTAAACTGTAAATGGAAATCTTAGCAATTTGTAATTTACAGGTTATTTTGATATTGAAATCTGTACAAAATTTACACATCCGTATTTTCCTGCAGCTGGTGTACAATACAGAGAGATCCCATTGTGTTAATTTTGCTGTCGTATGTGAAGGGAGTGACTGAGCGCCACTTGTCATATCACCCCACAAAATAGTTGAAACAAGTTCAGTGTTTTTCAATGCAAAATGCAAAGCTAAGAAATTCATACCAGATTCAAACGGGAAGCCAAGAAACTGGCTGCAAAAAATGACACTTAGATGTGTATTGTGTTGTAATATGAAAGACTCATGGAAACTGAAGACATGGACAACCCACTGCTGACACAGAGGCCAAAGAAAAAAATTAATCAACTTATCTGAAAGACATGGACTGAAATGGTTATTTCCTGATTGCCATGGAAACTAATCTATTTATCTCACAATCATCTGTTTAGGTTTACATCCAAATCAAGTTTATCATACACTCTTGTGAAAAACAGTTTTTTCACTACATATCCATGCCTAAGCAATGCAGTAGCTCTGGCTCAAAAACAAATTCTATTGTAGCTGGTGGAGGAATGCAGCCAGTTCTCTCAAATTCTTGCTTTAATTGAAAACATGCAAATCCTTTAAATGCGGAAATATTAAAGAAGGTTGTTTGGCCTCTTCAGTGCTGAAATGCTTAGAGAAAACAATGAGTGTACTTTGGATAGGTACAAATGTAGCCTACATGTTGGAGTGAAACCATCCTGGTTTTCAATGCAATGATCCTGAAAAGCAATGGCAAACTGAATCTGACATAAAAATTCAAATTTCTAGCTGGAATATTAAACATCAAACAAAGGCCTGTACTTTAAGTGTAAAGGTCTTAAAATTCCTCACTTGCGTGACAAATTTATCTGTGTATGTTGGATCTCAGTTTTGACCATAATAAAAATTCAAGCATATGCTTTAAATTTAAATATTCTTAAAAATCAGTATCCACATGCTCATTTTTTGGTTGTCTGTTGGTTGGTTCTGAAAGGCCTGTAATCTCATGGAATGCAGCGCTCTGTCTCTATTTATGAAATCAGTTTTACTGTTGGCACAACTAAATGAAAGTGATGACCAGTGAGATAATCTGGCACCAAGGCATGCTGGCGTTATCTCACTGAATGTGCGACACAAAGTTAACCACCTTGTGACATTGGGGCATGGCCACCACAGATGGAGAGAATTGGCGTGTTCATCAGGACAGTGCTCCCACAATCTCTCCTGGTCATGGGACCAGTAACCAAAGAATAATACACAGCATATGGCATAATAAACAATTTATGCATCACTGCAGACAATGACAAATTCAATAGCCAACATTTCATGATGTATGACAATGCATGCACAGAAAAGTCATGAATATTTTGACTGCCCCTTCAAATTCATATTGAGGAATCTCTGGAACTTATGACATTATGAGCATGGACCAATGCTGGACAAATTCTCAAAATAAGATAGGACTGGACATGCATAACATCCTCTCCTTTGCCAAGACCAACAAAACTCTCTACTGGAAATTCAGGATTATCTTTTCATATCTGAAAAACCAAGCTACGGTTATTTTAAGAAAGGTACACTGCTATTATATAAGTCATTTAATTTCTTTAGTTTGCATTTTGCCCTTCCTGGATCAAAAATCACTAAACAAAGCCTTGATGCTGTATCATGATCATTTTACACATGAATCATTCACTGATAATGACAAAACCTTTGATAGTGATTAATAATCTTTTAAACATAATGATCCTTTTTTTGGCCAGGCCTGATCAATGACTCGCTGAGTACTACCATTGTCAGACTTACCATATAAATATTAAATTGTATGGAAATGCATTTTCTTTCATTCACATGCAGGCACACTCAACATTATTTATGCATTCAATACAAAGATTTCATGATAATCCATGTCAGTTTTGCAGTTTACTGTATAGAATATCATCAACATGTAATGAACTTTGCTTAGCACCTGTTTCGATGACTGCTCATTGGGAGTTCAGATTTGTTCACAACCATACAGAAACATATCCGAGTCTCTCAAAATCTTGCAAAATAAATTAAAGTTTCATTCACAACTCTTACCTCCCTATAAACTGTCTTCCATTTCAGTGCAATTACGTGCAGAGCACACAATCTTTCCTTCATAAAACTACAGACCATATCTTTAATCTCTGTGACAGAGGCTTTTTCTGTGGCTTAACAAGACATTAATATATACATTTTTTTAATTTCTGGACAGATTTCTTCCCCATCAATGACAAACATATTTTGAGAAAATATAATAATATTAGCTACAGAAGTGACTCAAAGTTCAACCCATTGTTCTACATTTATTTCAGGATAGATTTTTTCCCCATCAAATTTTGAGAAAATATAATGATATTAGTTACAGAAGTGACTTAAAGTTCAACCCATTGTTCTACAGCTTTTACTGGAGAGAGTTCTGGTGGTTTCACTATAAAAATTCATATCACAAAACAGTTTCATTTGATTTTTCTTCTTTATGCCTTGAAAATCTTCCCAAAGCTTAGGTTTCAGTGACTAACACAACAGTTATTTCAGTGACAGCCTTGCTCATGCTCTGAAGCACATTCCTAATGTTTACATTTTATTCCATGTCTTTTTGTCTCACTAATTTCTGATAAATCCTTCTCAGCAAATTCTACTGTGACCTAAAAGACATTTTACCCATTTTAACCTTTTCACATCATCTCAAACCATGCCTGAGCAACCCATTTTACAACCAATCGTTACTCTGCACCATAGACTTGAGTGACTCTTTGGCTAACCTTTCACTCTATGCCACTCAAACTCTGAGTTTGTGAAGTTTCAGATTACGTACTGTACAATGTATGCCTGCATACAAAATCTATTCCTGAATTCTATTCTTAATAGTCTATACACTGATACTACTGCCATATTGTAGGTCTATGAGGAGATGTTTAGAGGATTTTCAAACTTACAGTAAAACCTCTTTATACTGCCAAGTAAGGGGCAAACAGAAAATTGGCGGTATAACGAGAATGGCGGTACAACGAAAATACCATGTAGAACAAGGGAAATAAGTTAAGTAATTTATCAACATTGAACTGGCTAACATGTCTAAAATATTGCAGTTATCTCCCTTATCTCTCCACTAGACATAAACCTCCGTTATCAATGTCATTTTGAAGTTTACATTGCTTTCATTTGTATTTTTTTGTTGTTGTTTTTTGTGTTTATGTTTGTTGGAGTTTATTTATTCAGGAAATCGCACCTTAAGAGTAAAAGTATTATGTATTACAACACGACAAATAATGCAACATTACAATTCAGCAACAAACGTGCGTTGTTTGCATCGTGCCCTGCAACCGGTATGAACCAGTTGAAGCATCACCTCGCGGGCGCTTAAGTTCGTTCGCAAACTCTCTATTGAACTGTGACCCGTCTTTCCCACAGCATGCCCCATCAGTAGGCCTATCAGGACTTCAAAAGCGAAGACTGTGTAGTAGGATTGATGTTTGAGTAACAAGCACAGACTGTGGCGCCAAGTGATGTTCCGACTGTTAGCTGGATTTAGGTAGAGGTGGGGAGTGGGGGTTAAATTTACGTTGGCGCTATAACGAGCAATATTTACTATACTCAAGTTATGAATGTAGCAGATAAACTGTTGGCGGATGGCGGTATAACGAGATTTTTAGTGACTTTGTATAGGTGTCAGATCCGTTCCACGGCGAAAAGCTGGCGGTATGCGGGAATGGCGGTATAGCGAGGTTTTACTGTACTCCAAAATTGTGTGTCTACAGGCAAAAATTACTATGAAATAAGAGTTAGAAGGAAGGTGAAACACCTGAGTTGTGCACTGTGAAAAGGTTAAAATGTCTCTATTGCTATAAATCCCTGAAGCCATTCTTCTAGACCAGTCATAGCTCTGAACTGTGATAAATCCCCCCTCTGAATGTCAGTTTTTCAATTTCTACTGCCACTTAAAAAGTCTGCCCTCTGTCCTGCTGGTCACCAGCCGTATTTCTGTACCATTCTGTGAAATGCATCTCTTGCTTCAGACTCGGTGTATTCTCGGTTGGGTTTGCTCAAGTCCAGGCTGGCTTTGGGATCACTCAAGATCTCGGCACGAACTTGAACAAGAATACTCTGAAAGTCAAGGGAGAGAATTACTGTGGGGACCAAGATAGAGAAAAAAGGAATGAGGGAGTGTAAAAGTGCCTCATAAAAGACTTTGTGCACACACACATATTTAAAATTTCCTGCCTGAATTGACTCTTTACTTTTTGCAAGACTACCATGCTCATAGCTTCCAGAAGTTAAACTAGTACAAAGAACAGAAAGAGAAAAACCAAAACATGAAAAAATCATGTGATGGCATGCAATTTAGGCAGTGGAGGGAAAGAAGAAGTTTTGGTTAATGCAATTATTGCATGGCTAAAGTAGAAATGGACAGAATAATGACAAAATGGGGCCTGAAAGCTGTACAAATAAGTGGAGATACTGGAGTATAATTCATTGTAAGTTTCATTCTTATTTATTCAGACATTTTTTGAGCCTAAAGAAAATCACTCCCAGCTTGAGTTCTTTTTACCACTAGCCTTGTTTCAGTTTTCTTATAACAAATGGTTTTCTCGTCATTTGTCCCCTACTGTGACACTTTGCAAGGTAAACTTTTTTCATCCTTTTTGCTACATTTTAACCTTTGAAGAAAGCCCTGCAGGGATCCGCCACTCAACTTCTCTATGCTCATTTAACACATTTCAAAAAGAAAATCTGCCATCAACAAAACTGTAGGAAGCAATCCCAGTTCTGGCCAGGTACATAATGACAAGGTATATTTATTATAATCTTAGCTACAGTTGTAGTTACCTCAATGTCATTAGTCGGTCGCCAGCCAGACTTGGTCAACATTTGCATACAGATACTTCCACCAACTGTCACATGACCTATATGATAATCAACACCTTCCAGATTAGACGCAGTGAAAAGTTTCTTGCTCAGCAAATTTGAAAACAGTATTGCGGAAGAAACAGTGCTGTAGACTAGAAATCTGTGAATTTTTGCCTATATCAGTACAGGTGGCAACACTACATGGATTCTTGCTATCACTGTCGCCACAAGCTGTAATATATTCTCAGAGCCCCAATGAAATTTAGCCCCAGGAATGCACAACTCCAGTTCTGGTCACCTATTCCTCCACACTAACAAAAGCTGTACATTATTAAATGATGCAATCATTTCAGTTAAAAAATTAAATTTTCCCTGCTCAATTACCAAAATTACCACTAGCCAGGTTGCAATATCAATCTCATTATTCTTTAAATTTACTTTATGGCTATAACCGTGAATTAAAAATGCTTCACATGGCAAGTACCCTACCAAACAGATATCTACTTTATAATTATGCTGCATGACACATACTTTGAGAAATACACTTAAAAATGAATAATTAAATTTTACTGTTGGAGGAATAACATACAATGTGAAACAAAAACAACAAGAGAAAGCTCCACCTGAAATTGAAGACTAAAAAGCACAAAGGAAATGATAAACATCCGTACACTCATAAAGCGAAAAAGACTTTACTCTCTAACCTGTCAGGAACTGGAATCGTGGTTTCACAACTCTGATGAAAGGTGGATTATATGGATAATCTGTTGGAAATTGCATATCTAACGTGATGATGGGCTGAAATTGACAGGAAAATACAAATCAGTGCAATTTCAAACAACTTAAACTTGACAGCTTTTCACAGCATTAATCATTAAGTTCTAGTTTAATAAATTCATTTCAAGTTTGAAACATGGCATCTTTTGTGATTTTATCTTAGGCAACATGAAAATGATGGGATCTTGTGGTTGATTACTAATATAAATCTCTGACAGCTTCATCTAAACATTTCCAACAATATTTCCACAACTTGATCGAATAATGTTAAAATTATGAGCCATATTAAAACAAGCAAACGAACAAATATATCACAAAGTTTATTCCGCATAATTTTAAAAGTGACACGCTTACCACAATCTGGAAGGAGCAGTACTTACCAGTGGGCATGACAACCTCAAATTTTACCAAACAGTTTCCAAAAGCAAAATATCCCAGCTTAAGAACTTCCTTCTAACCCATTCTTCATTTCTTTCCCATGATTTCTGCCACATAATATACTTTTTGCTTTGGGAAATTATGGTATAAGTATGAGCAATAATTATAACTCACAAATCATTCATGTTCTTGTTTTTGTCCCCACCGACATACTCACCTCCACTTTGTATCGTTTAGCATACTCCATCAGATCCCGTCCTAACCTTGTATCTGTGGGAATGTCTATCAGCTTCACAGTCTGTTGATGGATTTTTATAAATTCTCCGTCAAATTATTGGAAAACAAATAAATTAATTAACTCAGTAATTAAAAGGTCTTTTTGTATGTGTCTTGGATGTTGGTCAATCTTGGGTGTGAGCAGAAATTTAGATCACTATGTTCTATGCTCTGTTTCTCACTCCCTCTAAAGATTACAGGCTTGTCCAGCCTCAATCATTTGCACTGACTATTCACTACCTCATTATCTCTAACTAACTGACCTGGCGGAGGGTCATAGAGGAGGTAATAAATCGCCACATAACAGATCAGTTTTGCCTACTCTCCAACACCATGAAGAGAAGCAAAAAAACAACATATATCATACTTTTTGATTCTACTTAAAGGAAATGTGTCTCTTTTCTTTTGCAGATCAGAAACAAAAAATCCTGCATAAAAAATATTGAAGACTGAATCTTGTCCATATAATTTTTTGGTAAAAAATTGAGGCAGTAGACAGTTTCATCACTTTCGATCTTGTCATTACAAAAGTTTTAAGTCCTTCATGTTCACCCTTTCCCTCATTTATCCAAACTGCTTGGAGTTGGTTGTTTTACAAAAGATTCTAATCAGATGACAGGATATCTCATACAAGAAAGAATTAATGAAAGAAATGATGTCAACAATGCATGAAAATATTCTACTTAACTTCTTACAGAATACAGCTGTCAGTAATGCAGAGTGGTGACCCGGGGACAAACATAGCATTAATGTTTGAGAAAAGTAAGGAACTTTATATGTGATTCACCAACATCGACTTAAACAAATACAATTTAAATTTCACACTGTAAAGAATAAGGGCTCCGAAGAGACAGGTTACATTCCTCTGGCACCAATATAATGACAAATGGTCATTGAAAACACTGCACAGAAATAAATGAGGTTAATACCAGATCACTTGATAAGGTTTAAAGGCAATGGCTTATCCCGAAGAAAGCAGTTTTGAGAAAAACTGAGTTAAAGATTGTTGCCCCATGGCAAATGCCAAGAACTCATCTATTTTCTGATGATACACCCATGTTTGTAACCGTGGATTGGAAACAAAACTTAATACAAACACAGGTCAGAGCCCATTCTTGATGTGTTCAATGAAATCCCAAATTGAAAAACAATATGGGACAGTTTATTTTACATGACTGAATCTTTTCACTTACCCAGACAAACAAGTTATTTCCATTGGGAGCTGCCAGAATGCCAAACTTGGAACTTTCTGAGCTGAACGACTTCAGATCTGACCAGAGAAAAGACATGAAAAAAAAACACAACATTAATGAATGAAACTGAGCACTAAGAATTCTGGCACCATAAACAAAAACTACGTCAGATGTGAAGACAATGGTCAAATAGAGCTAAACACATGAAGTTTTGTTTCATAACCAGCTGAGCTCTCAAGTTTTCATAGGGTTTCTTTTTCACTGAAAGCAAAATGATGTAACAAAATAAGATTATGAAAAAAAAATCTCTGCCTCCACAAGGAGTGCAGACAGTTTTTCAAACTTTAAAATATGTACTAACATGTTGGCAAAAACTTTTGACAAGACAGTTTCCCTAGGAGTGCCAGATACAAACTGTTCTACTGGTACATATAATAAAGTACCTCCAGGTCTCACACCACAAATCTTTGGACTAACAGTGAAGTATATCACTTTTCTATTACAAGTAAACAAAACAAAAAAATACAGCACAAATGAAGGGACAAATCACATATTACCTTTAACCAATCTTTTCACTGCCACTTCAGAACCTCGACTTTTGAAGAAGTTGGCTGCCAGATTCTCCTCTTCTTCTTTTCTGCAAACAATCAATTTGACATGGACTTTTTGGCACATGTTTACTGGTCGTGGAGTTGAAAGCAAATGCACATGCATCATTGAGTCATTCCATGTGATAAGGTAGCTGGCACAAATTGCTGTAAGGTAGTCTTTCTTTTCTTCATTACTACTATTCTTGAGAACTACTTAGGCAACTGATTTCTAGTCTGAGTATCTTAAAAATAGATTTAATGACAAAAAGATTTATATATATATCCGTATAAAATGTATGTTTCACTTACTCTGTGTTTGTTTCCTGGTCAGCTCCTGCATCATAATCTTCTTCTGTGTAATAATTGTCATCTTCATCTTCTTCATTATCATCATCTTCTTCCCCAGCATTATCATCATCATCATTGCCATCTTCGCCATCCTCTGCGTCCTGACCTTTGTTAGTTTTACTTTTCTTACTGCCAGGTGCCTGTCCTGATGCCTAAAATAGATATGCAATGTATGCAATATCTGAAGAACATTTAAAGAAAACAAATTTAGTTTGAACAAGTCAAGCTGAGAATGAAACGTGGCGTGACAGTTGTTACGAAGGGTGTCAGATTCAGAGTGTTACGGGGCTTGACTAAAGTCACCGCCAGTTGTTATGACTTGGGTTATATGGGGAAGGATGTGCCCTCCGGTGTTACAGAGAGGGTCTTCTCAATGATGGTATTATAACTGCATTTAAATCGAGAGGTATTTAATATCTAATCTTTCGTACCATGCCACACACTAAGAACAATCTGAATAAGTTTCATAAACAGACCTGCAGGGCCACAAATTTAATTACATTAATTACCCTAACAATTTTGTCTAGATCTATTATATAGTAAAGACAACATCAGCAGCATCAAATCCAAATTCAATAATACCTCACTAGAATTCTACTCTAGATTCCTATAATATTATTATACTTCTGACTCACTAACAATCTAAGTACTAATTATATATATCTCAGATCTGGTCTGCCTACTATATGTCAATCAATACACTAATATGGTCTCTGGCGACAATGTCATCTCAGCTATTTGTGCCTAACGCTTATAATAATCGAGCCCGTCAATACAAACTGACGTAGTTAAGTCTAGAGATCTACTCTAGGATGGGCTGGCAATTCCCAGCCTCATCCAGACAAATCAATCACAATTCACAGATGTGTATGCCATACATTCATACTAGTTGCAAGTCTATATATATCTTTATCTTGCATTCTTGGGTAGCACTCCTAGTATATGCGACAATCCTGTCCTACTGGATAACTTATGTTCAGCTCCTCGTTCATGGTTGAGTCATCAATAGACAAACACTTACGATTATTCCCTGGTGTTAGAAACCAGGGAACGATGGACAATAGCGGTGGGCATATCTCATTCAGGCATATGGATTCATCTCAAATGTCTATAGTGGACTAGACATGAAGTCGTACAAAGCTTTATGATTCTTCAGGCAGAATCGTGCCGACGCCTGCACAGATTGGAGTTTTCTGTATGGAGTCCAGGATATATGTCTGGGCTGACTTTTATACTGTCTAGCCACCTGCAACTACCGTCCAAATCCCTAGATTTCATTGGTGCGGTCAGCTCCGAGCTGAGCTCGCAGTATAATTTATTCTATTGTATAAGTCGGTTACGGCCTTGCACTAAGACAGACAAGGTCGTCTTCTAAATAGGTTAATAACAATTAAATCCAAAAATCTTACTAACTTGACTCAGCACAATTCGTGCTTTCACGAACTACTGAATGTCAAAATCAATTACAACCACCTCACACCCTCTAACAATGCTATTACTCCCGAACTGGAGATATTCTGCCATCCCTAGTTTACCTACACATATTCCTTAACCATTTGCAAGGAAAAAAAATGTTTCAAAACAAACTGTTCACGAGAACAGCTCAAGGACAAATTACGCTGGATCTAATCAACAACATCGTAAAAAATTAACTCATGCACTCGTGACCTAGCACGGCATTTATGAACTTAATCTGTTCTTGACAACAGTATAAAGATAAACTGCGTAAAATCTCAAAATGTAAGGGCTGAAAATGGTACAGCAAGATACTCAAACTCTCCTGTATGGTTAGAAAATGGGACATCTGCCCCAGACAAAGCATAGGCAACATCCTATGAAGGGCTGTACCAGAAAAAAAGAGTAGGTCACTGTTTGATCAGTGTTTTACAAACACTTAGCATAATTGGGCCAAACTGAAACAAAGCCTAACAGTGATCTGGTGACTATTTATGGGCCATAAAAAAGAGCGGAATGTCCTATTCCTGACTTTGAATCTTCACAAGAAACTTTCTATGAAGCTAACACACATGTAGATAGCACACACTGTACTTCTGGCCAGTGTTGATTTCTGATTGATTGAAGAAAAAAACAACAACAAAACACTCTGTTACTTAGCCGTGACAGAAGAAAACGCAGGCCACCCAGCTGGCCAAATGACATCCTGTTCCAGAATGTGGAAAGACTTCCATATGTCCTGACCACCTCATCCCTCATCCGTCCCTCTCCTTAAACCTGTCCTTATCCCCAATCCTTAACCTAATTTCATCCCTTATCCTACACTTTACCCATTCAACCAGAAAACAAAAAGAAAAGCGTTAAACAATTGTAGGAATTCAAACTGGTCAGAACATATGAAACTTTCTCTGGATATAAACATAGGCTCCAGCACTGAATTAGGCCTTTTTCATGGTATGACCAAAAGAAGTTGGCAATGCTAGATGGTGCCAGAGGGACAAAGGATATAACTACATACATTTTGAATGACTACAGAAAAGAGGAGAGTAAAATAACACATTATGTAATGCTATTCTGTCACGTCAATACACAAAAAAACAAAACAGGGTAAAAGTGCAACTCAACCCCCCAAATTGTGTTGGGCATTTTTATTACTTAGTATCGATTACTAGAGATGATTTTAACAAAGGGGCAGGGGTGCTTTTAGTAATCAAAGTAATTGATACTAAGTAATCAAAATGTCTCACACTATTTGGGGGGCTAAACTACACTTTTGTCTAAACAGTGCCACAGGCGATATTCCCAATCAGGTCTCATTTGTGAACATAGCCTTGTGATGCTCTCACATCAACAGCAGGAAGAATGATATAAATATATTATTGTCTTCAAGCTATCGATGTGCTGTATCTAATAAGTGATGTTTATCCTACATACCAGTTTCAGATGTTTAGAAACTGTCCGTAACAACGCAGTTATTGTTTTGCTGGCATCCATGTCACAAGAATCCATGACATACTGCAATGCCTGCTGAGACTTTTCACTGTCGCTCCAGACGTTCTGGAAAAAAAAAAAAAAAAAGAGCAAGGATTACTCAATCCACTTACCTACAAAATACACAGTAAAGTCTTGTCAATCAATTTAATGGGACAAATATAAGAAAAGATATTAATTTCATCCTTTTATAACTTTTTCATATACCCTATTGTCAATCAAAAAATCAAAATGAGGCAGTTTCAGACTCCAGAAGAAGAGCTGACAGTATTTCAGGGAATCATTTTGATCTTGACCTTTTGCAGAATCGGCTTGCAAAGTGGGATTTTTTTGATACTTCAAGAGGATGGAACTTTGTGCAAAGGAAGGTTCTTTAACAAAAAATGTGAAAATTTCATGTTAATAGATTGACTAGATGTGACTAAATATAAAAGATTACTTTTGGGGAAGAGTTCCATAAGTCTCAACCACTTTGAACTGCAAAATTCTTAATGCACTATCTTAATATTTTCTTTATGTTTTCTGGTTGAAAGGGTAAAGGGTAGGATTAGGGATTAGATATAATCCTGTCAGTGTCACAGACCTCCATAGCGGTCGCCAGCATTTTCCTAAACATGTGCACCGAGATCGCTATAGTGGTCGGACGGGGGTAGGTTGGATCTATGATAAAGGATTATGGGAATACGAACGAGGGTGTCATAATTTCTCTTCCATGAGTTTCAGGAGTGATTTTTGGCTAATATAATTTGCCACCATATCTCAGAGCTGTGACACCCAAAGGGTTAAAGATTAGGGATAAGGACACGGTTGGGGTCAGAGATAGAGTGCTCCTGACTGGGTGGTCAGGATGAATGTCTTTCCCATCTTTATACAACTGTTGTTTCTGAAAATTACATTTATAATGATGCTCAAAACTCTCTGCTTCACCAGTACCAGAGAGAACCAGTTATGTTACAGCATAAATTGTTGCTTTGGTTTAGATGGCATCCACAGGGAAAAGTTCCATTTGAGTCACACAATAGAGATCCTACAAGGAAGCGACACTTAGTCCTCTAGATGGATGTTTTTATAGTAAATGCACAGCTGGGTGATTAACACTCAAACAGGAAATATGTGCCAGATGAAAGTAATTGTGTAACTCATATGGTACTTCTTCTCTTTCCCATCCATCCCCTCCCTCATTCATTAATACAACCAAAAATATACAAAAAATCACGACACTATGAACTGAAATGAACTGGGTTTCTTTCAACATATAGGCCTACATACCCATGATGTGTTGTCTGCATTGGGACATGAGACATAGAATGTATAATTCTTGTCCTGGGATGCCAGATGTATCTGTGAGTTTTTGTGATCCACCGTAGTTATTGAGAAATCGTTGCTGGTGTTGTTTACAAAATCTGTGGCTTCTTTGATCACTGCCTCAAAATCCATCACTCGGGCCGAGCAAGTTACCATAATCTCGCTAAGATAAGAGAGGAAAATGAAAAAGTAGGCTACTAAGATGTGACTAGAATTTTATCCTCTCATCAGTGCTACTAATGAACAACAAAATCTAAATCAGTTAAAATCTGATCACGATACAGATGTACTAAATGAAATATTAATGGTTCAGTTTTATGGTGACCTGATGACGATAGTCAGGCGACCACAGTTCACCAACTTTCCGTTAAAATTTCACCATTTTCATGCCTACAACGGACAGATTGTCGAGAATATAATCAAATAAGCGATGTGAATAAAGATCATACAAATAACAAATACACGGCAATATTTCTTGGAGTATCGTACTCACTTGCTTTTTGAAGTCTCTGCATACAGATCCCGTTTGTGAACGGGAAACAAAATATGAAACTGGGAAAATCCGTCTCGAATATAAACAGATACAATTGTCGTAGGTTGGGCTAGGTCGTAAAATATTTAAAAACCATTGACAAAATTGAATCACATTATAAACACATTATAGCTTTATTTTGCTTGCTGGAAACACACTTTATACCAGAACATTTACTGCCAGATCAGTAATTAAGATGTCGCTAATATCGGAATGTATCCAAAATAGGAACGTTGCCATAGCAAAACAATATGGTGGACAGAAGCTATTATTGAAAGAACGTTTCAGAGACCGAGGTTCCACAGAGATGGCTGATTCAAGAATGGCACTGGCAAGACTGCCTCCACTTTCAGGGTAAGGTTAATAGATCGCAGAATATGTGCTCATTGTTAAGTAGATTTAGAGATCTATATTCCTGTTTAAAAGTAGGCCTACTAAAATAATAAGCCTGAAGAGTAGCACCAACTGCGACAAGCCCTGGAACACATACGAGAAAAGAAACAAACCAGATTGCTACGAAGAGAGTCAAGTGACAAGAAACACGAGAATACATGAACACTTTGTGATCGGCATGGCACAGTACGAATTTCTTGACACTCTAAAAATACGCACCGTTTTCTATTGATGTTGATGAATTGGCATGGTCCCAGCCAGCATGGGATCCCTACTTCAGTCTGACGTATGTGTATAGGATTTCCATTGGGTTAGTAGAATTATTGCGAGGGCAGATTTCTGCATCAAGCCAATGATGGCACAATGCTCTAATCACTGGACCTACATTAGAACCACTTCATTCTGATGAGCATAAGCAAACTTCAGGTCATTAGGCTATATAGCCAGCTACTTAATTGATATTGGTTTGGCTTAGAAAATAGGGTTGCTGACTGGAGTTTTCACGTAACACTTCAGTATTAGAAAATTTTTCCATTGGTTTCATTATTCACTCGTTTTACAGTGATGTTTGGATATATGTTAGAAGCACATTCAGTGGAAAACATCGAAACAGGACCAGAAATACGACTTTGGAAGGAACCTATTATTTATCTGTAGGTCTATAGAATTTTTTAATCTGCGGATAATAGTGAAATGAAAGTGAAAATTATTTTTTTACTACCATGTAGTCAAATGTGCACGACTGTTTTTGCACCTCAACTTTAACTCTTACCCAACGGTACAACGCACACTGCGTCGCATGCTTCCATAATGATGGCTGGTGCAGTGCAGCCTGCGTTGTGACATTGTAAGGGTGTTCGTTGATCACTGTAATGGAAAATTTTAAGATCCCGTGACGTTGAAAATAGAATTCTTGGTAAAGCTTCCTTTGTCCAGCGTGTCCGGTGATACCACTTATGCGATAAATGTGTAGTTTGGACAGCTGTTGTGTAGTAAGGCGATATTTGTTCACAAAATGCAGAGTACAGTATGGCGTACAACCTCAGGAAGTGCTCCAGCCAGACATGGAAATCTGGTCTGTAGGGAAAGAGTTAACCTTTGCCATACATCATGGGCCTTTAATAGATCCAGAAGCAATTAAAATCGTTTGTAATTATCTTCTTTCTGGGAATTTTTTCTTGAAATTCCAGGTGTTCCTCAATGACATCATTGCCCGTCTTCCCACAGTCTTAAAGTTTTAAAATATGCACGTGTATGCTTACCAATGCACATGCACTTTTACTGATCCTACCCATAAGTCCTGGGGTCTCACAGACACCACACTTCTAAAGAGGATTTCATTGTGGGATTTTGTTGTCATAACCTTGCAGCTTGGTTGTTCATCCAGGGTCTTAGATGCACCACATTTCTAAAGAGGATTTTATTGTTATAGCCCTACTAGTCTAGTACATGGGTTGTGTCAGACACCATACTTTTAAAGAGGGCATCCTATAAATTGTTCTGTGGGATTGTGGTGTTGAAAAGACACCACGATGTTCACCATGCATATTTTTTATTGATGTACAGCAAAGGTTAATTGGTGATATTTGAGTCTTTTGAATACCATGAGCAAAATGTCGAAGTACATGAATTTTTGAAGGTATTTAATGAATAATCAAGTTTATTGGCCTAGATTTTCTATGCCATGGCACTCAGTCCTATTAATTTTAACTGCCTATCAAGACAAGCGTTGGCAGTGGTATGAGAGATATGTCGCGTGGCCACGTGAAATGAGTCGAATGTCAAATGATGTCTTATCGAAGTGGTAGTGGGTCGAAATATATAGAATTTTTGTTGTTCACAGAAGCATATTTTTATATATATCATAAAATGAAGGTTTTATGCCTGCTCAACTGTTTTTTCGACATTTCCTCGCTTATGAAATCCCTGTCAAAGGAATTTGTTTATATACTTCAATATCTTCAAATGTACACATCCAACTCATTGCACCTGGCTGCGCGACATTTTTATTTACAAAAGAAAAAAGGACAGGTGCTGACAGGACCCAGCCAGCAACCTCATGTCAGTCCGATGTAGATTTGGCTAAGATTGGTAGAATTATTATAACGGCTGTTCTCTATATCAAACCAATGGCGGTGCAATGTTGTAACCAGCAGATGTATGTATGTAGGAATGATGTCATTCTTTTGTGTAGACTTGACGTCAATCCTACATATCAGATTTCCATAGGGCTCAGGTTGTTATCCTGCTGATGCCCATGAAGTAATGCCCATGTACAGTAATTTGCCACCCAGAGACCCTAAACCTAAGACTTGTGCAGACAAATTTATTAAGATATGTCAAAGTTTGGCGCTTGAGATGAACAGCCTTTAATTCAGGCCACATGTAATTTAAATAAAAAACAACTGCAGCAGATGAATCATGCCATTTATTAACATGGTATGCTGGAAGCATGCACTGACAGAGTTACCTTAGACCCCTTTCACACACGCACATTTGCGTGGGGTCTACCCACACCCGCATACCCTTTCACACGGCGCGGGTGAAAATCGCACCCGCACTTAGATCTCTCCAGTTTTTTATTCTATTTTACACTGTACAGTCGCGAAATATGGACAGTGATCGGTTTCTCCTCCTATATCTTGTATTTGCGACAAAAGAGGAGACATAGATGTACATTATCAGTGTAGCCTTTGATTGGCGAAAGAACTTGCTCCACATAACTTTTACTGGCCTCCCTAGTACTAATGATATTAGCAGTTCTATATCAATATCTGCATCCATACTGTTTCTGCGGAAAAAAAAAGTCACAATCAAAAGGAAATACGGGATTAAAGCGCAGCCAAGGGCAAATTCCTGCATATGGTGTACAATTTCAACTTCGCGGGTGCGGGTACCCTAGGGGAACCCGCGCAAACATTTCGCCCGCAAACACCTACGACCCGCACCCGTGCCGTGTGAAGGGCTCCATTGAAAACCTCAGCCTTAGGTTTGCGCGGGCCCCGCACATAAGTGCGGGTGCGGGTTGACCCACGCCGTGTGAAAGGGGTCTAAAAGTTCAAATATTCCAACACTACTTATTGTCATGTTACAATTTATTAGACCAACGAAATTTGCACACAGATAAGACACACCATTTTATTTGAAATTTTCTACATTTGATGGCATTATTTATGATGAAAATATCCATATCTGAGAAAAACAGTGCTAGACCAGAGTGCCGCAGCAGACACCGTAAAAATGAAACTTGAAAACATGAGATTTCAATACATTGACTTCAAATAAGGATTATCCACATTGCACTGTTATGAAAATTTTTTTAAAAGTTGTAGTAACTGCTTACGTCCACCTCATGGGCGAGGTCAATTAGATCAATACATGTATTCCATGATCCTAAAAATTTTCCAACTCTGGTATCAGAAAAGCATCCTTGTACCTCACTGAATCACTTAGCTGTAGCACCATGATAATGCTGCTGCTCACATTACAACAGAGGCAAAGATATTTTGTGCTAAGAAAAAGTGAATGCCCAGCCCAATCCACCTAACTTCCCTGATTTATACTGGTGTGGCTTTTGTCAAATAGAAAACCAGAAGGAAGCAATTCGAGAATCTGGAAGAAGCCCTGACTGCATTTCAAGATGTTATTTTTATCTTAACTCCTGAGGGGCGGCAGAATGATGATTTAGTATGGTTCAGAAGAATTTTACTTTGTATACTGTGCACTTACCCAAGATGTGTCATTTGAAAATCTATGAAAATTTCTTATCTTGTCTAGAAGTCGGTTATCATACTGACTTAAAAGATGACCCTTATAATGTTACTTGTACATAAATTTTGTTTTGAACAGAGGAAAAGTTGCTACTATCTCACCTGGAGCCGTACGAAGACTCGAAGGACTGAATGGGCCAACGTACAGACTGAATGACAAGTTACATCCCCTGCCACCACCAAATGCTTTGAAGGTAACACTAAACCTCATATAAATTTCTTACATTTTCTTATTTATTTCAAATGGAGATCAAGAACAGGATATTCATCTCCTGCTCTTATGTTTACCTCAGTGGAAAGTTAGTTTATTCATTTTCATTTGCCACAGGAACAATGAGGATGATACAAAGGCACATTGTGCAGGGCCGTAACTAGGGCCCCGCAGCCCCCGCAATGCGGGGGGGCCCCCGAGGGTAGGGGGCCCCCGGACGGAAGAAAAAAGAGGGAGTTAAAAAGGAAGAAGAAAAAAGAAAAAAAGAGGGAAAAAGAAGAAAAAGAAGAAAAAGAGAAGAGAGAGAGAGAGAGAGAGAGAGAGAGAGAGAGAGAGAGAGAGAGAGAGTCTGGAATTATCTGGGGGCCCCAGCAATTTCAGCAAAGCAGAAAAAGACAGACAATTTAGAGACAAGAGTGTTAATAACTGTCGGGGCCCCGTCAACAAAATCGTAGCTGTTGGGGGCCCCTCAACAAAATCGTAGTTGTCGGAGGCCCCTTACTTAACTGACTCATGGTTGCCGGGGGCCCCTTAACCTGGTTTTCCGATCAAATTATAATTATGGTTAAGGCACTCGTAATAAATGGCTGTCGGCCTTTGAGTGCAAAAAAAACCTGGCATCGGCCAAGTTTTTTTTGTTTTGGTCAAGACGATCAAGATGAACCGACGGGAATATCCCTCGGGTCCTCAAAAGCGAAAATTAGCGAAACAAAATGAAGAGGGAATGAAAAAAAATCCGAAAATAGATGCCTTTTTTAAGCAACCCCCAAAATGGATGAGCTTGGTAATGCCAGTGATTGTGTCAACCCCAGGCCAGTGTCAGATCAAAGTCCAACTTTAGAACCTGGACCAAGCATGCAACAAGAGGAATCAAAATCCACCGGTAAGTAGCCAAGATCTCGATCTAGATCAAGATTAGATCTAGATATATCTAGACGTCTAGATCTAAATCTATACATGTATCTAGCTTTCTCTTGACTTAAATTCTAGTGCATGTAATTATTGAGTTGATAGCAAAGAGACGGCAAAAATTTTGGTATAGATCTAGATCTATATTTAGAATTCTCTGAAAACACTGTGATCTTCCAGCCCAGCAAATTACGAGCACGAGATCTAGTAGTGCCGGTGTTGTTGCTATTGCTGCTGTTGTTGTTATTGTTGTTGTTTTGTTGTGTTTTCATTTTTTTAAGTTATTGTCTTTCCAATCGTAACGTAAATGTAACGTATATCACAACAAAGTATGAATTAGAAAACTAGATCTATCTATATCTATATCTAGTGATATAAGTCACTATTTCTTTCTTTATCTCACATTTTTTTCAGGTCACACGAAAGAAGGTAGTATAGAACTACATGTACCAGAAATAGATCTATTAACATTGGACTACCAAACTGACAAGGGTCATTTTGCCGATGATCTAACCGATGATATGAAACATTTCATCGTTCAACATGGACTTTGTCGCCCGAAAGGGCCATTTCCAAGGAATACACAAAATAGAAGCTTTTCTTCTTATTTCTATGGTGAAGATTCTACACAGTTCTCACATTCTTCTAATACATGGCTTTGCTATTCACAAATACAAGATGTAGCTTATTGCCATTTCTGTTGGCTTTTTTCCCCCGACCACCGAAAGTTCGACACTCGGGATTGGCAAGGTTTGTCTAAAAAAGTCAAAGAGCATGCACTATCAGGAGCCCACATTCAAGCCTGCATAGTTGGAAACCATTGGAAACAACACAAAACAGTCGATCACAAGATCGATGCAAGTTTATCTGATGTGACTAGATTCTGGAGAGAGATTTTGAGAAGACTTGTTGAAATTATTTTGACAAGAGCTAGAAATAACATCGCCCTGAGAGGAACGACTGATCAACTTGGTGCTATTTCAAATGGGAACTTTCTTTCACAGGTGGAACTGTTGGCCAAGTTTGATGTTTCTGTGAATACCCTAGTGAGCAAAAAGAAAGGGTCTACTAACTATTTAAGTCCACTTATTCAGAATGAACTTATTGGTATTTTAGCATCAAGAGTGAGATTAGACATTTTAAATGAATTGAAAAGTGCCAGATTTTATTCCATCATCATGGACACCACCCAGGACAGTTCGAAAAAAGACCAAATGAGCTTAATTTTTCGATATGTATTAGTGGAGGACAGTGTCAAAGTTCATGAAGCTTTTATCAATTTCTATCATATCCACGACCAGACATCGGAGGGCCTACAAACAGCACTACTGTCGTTCCTAAAGGAGCATTCAATTGATTTAAAACACTGCAGAGGACAGGGCTATGACGGTGCTGCGAACATGTCCGGGTCATGCCAAAGTCTTCAAAAGAGGATTATTGACTCTCAAGCAAACGCATTTTACGTGCATTGTGCAGCGCATAACCTGAATTTAGTTGTCAACGACGCAGTGAAAGGAATTGTAGAAGTCAGGATTTTTTTCGATATCATTCAGCAGCTGTACGTATTCTTCGGCCACAGCATCAACAGGTGGGACATTCTCGCTGAAATCACTTCTGAGTCGGAAAGTACACTGAAAACGTTAAACCCTACACGCTGGTCTGGAAGAGTCAGCTCTTTAACTGCTGTGAGACTAAGATTTCCAGATGTTTTAAAAGCTCTCAGCAAGATTGCTCTCCAGAATACAAACAAGGACACGATTCATGAAGCTATATCACTGAGGAACAAGATGGAAAATTTTGACTTCATTGTGATTCTCACAGTGCTCAGTGACGTTTTGTCCGACATCAATGTAGCATCAAAGCTGCTTCAAGCCAAAGATCTTGACTTATCAAAAGCTGTGTGTGAGCTGGATGCTGTGTTGTCCAAACTGAAGCAACATCGACAGGATTTCAGTTCATTTCTGGCGAGGAGTGAAGACACTGCTCGACGATGGTCCATACCCACAACATTCAAACAGAAGAGAAAGGCAGCAGTAAAGTTTGATGATGATATCGACCCGGAGAGAATCTTCAAAGTAAAAGTGTTCTATGGCATTTTGGATACTATGATCCTGCAGTTGGAGTCTCGCTTCACAGGAACAAAGAAAATCACCTTGCTATTCAAAGTCGTGAACCCACCATCGCTTCTCACTTTACAAGAAGTTGATATCAATACTGAAGTTGACAGGCTTGTTGAAGCGTACCCTGAAGACCTGTCTAAGGCACTAGCTACAGAGCTGGTTATGATGAAGACCTCTATGGGTGATAAACTAACAGGATTGTCTTCTGTGCGACAGCTCGCAACCTGCCTGCTAGTAGATTATAAAGAGGTTGCTCCTAGCTTTCCCAACATCTGCGTTCTCCTGCGCATCTTCATGACAATCCCTGTGACTGTTGCATCCGCGGAGAGGTCATTCAGTAAGCTGAAGATTATAAAAAACTATATGAGAACATCCATGAGCCAGGAACGCTTGCAAGGTTTGGCACTGCTCAGCATTGAAGCAGAGAGAGCAAGAAAACTAGACTACGAGCAAGTAATCAACGATTTCGCGGCCATGAAAGCAAGGAAAGCACCGATGGTTTAAGGTAAGCATTATTTTATTTTTTATTTTGTTTCTGTTCATTTTACTGGTTTTTATTTTTAGTTTCAGTTGCTTGCATGGTTATTGATGCTTGGATTCTTTTGTTATGTAGTTGCAGTTGTGTTCATTTTAATTTACTTTTATTTTCTTGTTTTTTGTTCAGGATAGTTGTTGTTGTTGTTGTTGTTGTTGTTGTTGTTGTTAGTGGCGGCGGTGGTGGTGGTGGTGGTAGTGGTAGTGGTGGTGGTGATGGTGTGGTGGTGGTAAATATTGTTTTATCCACTAGATTATTCCGAATAAAAAAATCCACGTGACGCGCCCCACGTTCCCTGCGTACCATACGCCACTATATTTGGCTGTTTGGGTCACACGTCCTCAGCTCCGGTGCTACAGTATAAGCGAGTACATGTACATGTGTTGGGTGGGTAGGCCTATGCTTAGTCTGCGGAAGGGGGGCCCCGATAAGAAAGTTTGCGGGGGGGCCCCCGCTTGGCTAGTTACGGCCCTGACATTGTGCAATCTTTGATAAAGTCTATACATTGATATTGCATCGCCTCTTGATAAAACAATGTCCCCACTGAGTTATTAATTGCTTACCTCCCATTCATGATGAATTTGTTGGTATTTTTTTCTCTTTGAGCAAGTGGAAATGAAGTAAAAAAAAATAAATTAGAAGACGATGAAGAAACAAAATTTACCCCAAGCCAAGCAGAATAAAGTAAGATGTTTTTCTTTTTCTTGCTCTTTTTGTGTGTGCGTGTAAAAAATGATAATTTTTAACTTTAGATGGGTATGTACAACTACATGTAGTATGTTAAAATATACCTAGTTGGATTATGAGTTGTGTTTGTGGCCACTTTTGTTTAAAAAGAAAAAACACCTGCTGGGCCTGTGGATTGATATTGAGCATTACTTTGAGTTCAAAACTTTCTTAACTAAACATTCCACATAATGGAAATATGAAGAATTAGAACTGAATTATTTATGCGCCAACATGTGTAATTATTTGCTCCTTGTCCTCAGCCCTATGTGGACACGAAGGCAGGTGAACTGGACACGTGGCCGGCACATGCTAGTGGTCAAGCTTTGTCAGCTACCTCAGCCATGCTGTCCAAAAGCAAAAGTTTGGTTCTGGCCAATGAAGAAGACATGGGTAAACCACAGATTGTTCCCAAACCCAGGTTTCTAGATCAGCTGGAGAATTTCCTGAAGAAAGAGCTCAGAGCTTTGGGTGTCGTTGATGTACAGCCCAGTGATCTCAGACTGCAGGTAGGCCACTCTGTTCAAAGTCATCACATCTGAGAATTTTTTTTATTGTCCTGTGTGAAGAGGAAATTACATCATTGCTAATATATGAAATTAACGCTGTAATGCCCGGTGTGCCATGTTCGGAATGCATCATGAAGTGTCCAATCTTCTGTACAAGGACCATTATCTGATCTATCAATAATTGATTTTTTCCTGATCAAAAAAAAATTTTTTTTGGTCTTTAAGTGACTATTTTAAACCAGATTTATGTATTACGTAATTTTTTAGCACAGCAAATTGTGGCTGGGCTCTAAGTGGTAACTTCTTGCCTGAGAAGTTGAAAGTTTCTATTTCAAATTTTCAGGCCAGAGAGCTCAAGCCTAGATGTGAAAAAGTGAAAGTAAAACATTTCAAATTACCCTGTCCGGATAATTCATTTAACATTTAATTTGTGCGCTACTCAGTTTCAGTTGCACACTTTTGTTATTAATCATTACAAACCTGATGAGATTTTTCTCTCTTGTTGGTCCATCTTCTACCCCTATACGGCTGCCAGACACAGCTTGTCCCCCATCTACCCAGGAACTGCAGGGGGGAGATCACAACACATAATTGCCATGCTTTTCATCCCTTTACGTATCAGTACACAATTCAAACAATATGTGAAGTGCTATAAATACACTTCTCATGTCACTAGGCACTATGAAATTACTGTGATTTAAGGCTTAGTGTTTTCTTGTGAGTACGGTAGCCAAGGATTGTCAGATAAGCACGAAAAACTCGGAGGGCCCATGTGCAATTTGTACACATTAAAGATACTTTGGCAATTGGAAATTGAGAAGAGCAGGCTCAATAAGGCTGCTGCCTGGGTAAAATTAAAAAAAAAAAAAATCCCTACTATAAAAATACACAAAAGCATTAACAAGAAAAATAAACACAAGAAAAGTGAAGTGTAAATGCCAAGAACGGCAATGAAACTTCCTAAAGTAAAGACCTAACACCAACCAAGCCTTTATTAATACATGCCACAAATATGCTATTTCAAACTCAGGCACTGGTGGGCATGTCTACTGTAAACCATAAAACCTGACCAAACACCTCAACCTGTAATCCTGTAATTACTTCCCTTCGTATTGTAGCAACAGCTTTCAAATTTGTATAATTTTATGATGATTTGTCTATTCTGTCCTCGGGGGTTTTTGTGGTTGCAAAATTTGCCTTTGCCGCTGCAAAATTGAAAAAGTTGGGAAAATTTGGCAAAATTTGCTCAAATTCAAGCTGAGTAGCTTATAATAATAAGATTACAAAAAGAGTGATTCAAAACGACGAATAGATCTAGTCTCGACTGGAACCAGAAATTTCAATGGCTTGCACTTTTGCACTCGCTTTAAATTAGTGGTGAGCGATATCTTCCATAAAAGTATCCTTAGTATATAGTGGCATCAATATTTTCTGATCAAATCATTGATACATGTATATCAAAAGGGAAATAATCAACTGAAATATTAAATACTTTTTCTGGATAGGGGACAGGATGACAAAAGACCTGTAATAATGAGTCAGTAATGATGTGGGTTTGTACTTATTTATTTATTTATTACATGTATTTATTTTTATATATTATATATTTACTAGATGAGGCAGCCAGTGTTGCCTGGGATAGAGCTGCTTCCTCCATCCTTTCTCTCATGCTCTCTCTCTCTCTCTCTCCCCCCCCCCCCCCTCTTTCCCTGCCTCTATGCCCTCCCCTCCACGCCTTCTCTCTCTCCCTCTCCGCTTTCACTATTCCTTACCTCCCCTTTCCATCCCCCTCCCTTTTTGTTTCCCCTTGTCTCTCTCTCTCTCTCTCCCTCACTCACCCCCATCATCTTTCTTTTTCTGATACTTTCTATTAAACCAGATCATTTTTTTTTTTTTAGGGCTCAGGTTCAAATGCGATTTGGAATGTATTCATTTTGTGCATGACTCGGTGATTAGATATCACTAAATAGGACTGGTATAATAATTTATTTAGTTAAAGGAAATTGGAAAAACAAAACAAAACAAAAAGCAAAAAACAACAACAAAAAAAAGAAAGAAAAGAAGAACACACACACACACACACACGCGCATGCACGCACGCACGCATGCGCGCACACACACACACACAACACACTTGATCTAAAAAAGTACCTGAATAGATATAAGTTCACACATAAATATGTAAAGGAGTTCGAAGTGGCTAGTTAGATAAATAGATAGATAAGTATGAAAGGACGTATATGTCCAGGCAATGGTCAAGTAAATAAATAATTATACAGCTGTCTGTAAGGTCTATCCTGGGGATCAGACCAAAATTCTGAATTTGGGTCGTCGGCTGTTCTCGAACCACTTTGGACTTGTCATTATCAGCTGACAATTAAACCAGATCATATTATTGGGTCATTGACAAGCACCTTTATTGTTGTAGCTGTCACCGTTACCCGGCATTGAAATATGTTCATTTGAATCATTAACACGTACGGCACTTAGATTTAAATTTGTCCACATCGCCATTATCTTACTAGTACTGTACCACGAAAACATTTTGTTGTGTGTAGTTGTTTTTTTGTGGTCACCATAGTTATGCAAGATCAAGATCTGTAGACTATTTATAATCATATCTGGGGCAGCATGGTAAACTATCGTAACTCAACCTTTTTTTTTCTTCAAAAATTGAGCTACTTGGCATGCTTGTAGCCCTCGACAAAGTGCAGGATATGTTGTATGTTATATGTTGGAGGTTGAATTCTGAAAATTAAAGGTTGGATTTTTTTTGCTGAAATGGCATAACTATTAATCTGATAAATGAAGTTCTTCAATTTTTTTGCTTCTCACGAAAAATATATTAAAACCGAGTTACAGCCTTCCATTTTGCAATTTTATTTCGCATTTCAGGCTGTTAAAATGACGGTAATATGTTTACGTAGGGTTGACGGCAGTGTAATGTGGTCATTATACACCTCGTAAACCAACAAAGGAAGTCGATATCGGACATTTACCATCACCTAGGATATCTCGGTTGTGAAGCCTGGACACTCAAAAAAGCAGACATAACAAGATTGGAGGCAGCTGAAATGTGGCTTTACAGAAGGCTACTCAGAATAAGTTGGACAGAAAGGAGAACAAATACAAGCATCTTAGAACAGCTTGGCACCACCAGAAGAATAACACCTGAAATAAATAAAAGAAGACTTGCATACATCGGCCACGCGGCCCGAAACAAAAGCACGGCCCTTATGATATCAATCCTTCAAGGAAAGACAGAAACAAAGAGAAAACAAGGAAGACCACCCATTACATATCACGATAACATCAAGAAAGTCAGCCAGCTGGAAATAAGTGAACTAACTAGGAAAGCTAAGGACAGGATTGGGTGGAGGAGATTTTGTCGTGACATCCACTGTAGCAGCTAACATCGATGACGATGAAGCCGACAGGTGACAGGTGAGGAGGATATCTCCATCAGTTCCCTCATCAACACCATATGTTTGCAGGTGGTGAAGCGGACTTTGTTGTATCGAGCAGTCAGGCCTAAATAATACTAAAGAACGTGAAAGAAATTACCTGGAAAGTCTCTGTTATTTGCTGTCTTGTTTCCTGTCCATTTTGCATTCCTTCCTGGGAGGGGAATTGCAGCAAACTGAATGTTTATCAGATGCCGTCTTGTTCATTGTCTCGGGTGCATTAGTACGTGATGCACATCTTTCTTGGGAGATACGTTTTGAGATGTTTGAGTTTGGAGAAAGCATGTCGACCGTATCATGGCCATATTGTTAGAATGGCAAGACAGAAGGAGACCCTACCGGCAGCGCCAACCGACCACCTGCCCTTGAGAAAGAAAATGCACTGAACAGAAAGTTCTCGAAAGAGAATTAAAAAAACATTTCTCAAGTATGCCCCCCCCAACTTTAAAAAAAAGGCCAAGAAAATAGGCCAAATGCTTTATTATTCTACAACAACAAAACACACACAAAAAAGTTTAACGATAAACAGACAGGCTGACTGACACCTATTCCTGGTGTTGAATTATCAACCCCCCCCCCTCTGTACTGAGTCGTAGTCTCCTAACCCCAGCGGTTTGATCCTCTATAAGTGTTGGAAAAACATTCTATTATTCTCTCCGAGGTACCCAGTTTTGCTGGGAATAAACCTGTTCAATAGTCCAGTTATATAAAAATATAAAGGACAACCAAAGCACAATAGTTTGCCCTTGTTGATGGATAGGCTACTACTTGATATTTTATTCACACACTGAGATTCCGTTCTTCATTTGTTCAGTACATTAGGTATTGGGGTGTCAGTGAGAAGCAGAGTTCTGTTGTACAATTAATTTTAATTAGAAAAAATTCTGATGCTTTAGAATGAGCTGATTGATTATCCAGGCTTGCTGTTAGCACTTACAAAGGGTTATGATGTGACTTTTCAACCCATCTCTTGCTGTAGACTCCTGATCACATGTTCATGAATCATGGAAGAGTCCAGCTTTTTATATTATATAAAAAGAGTCTAGTTTGAATATCAGATCATTTTCATATCTGGGTTTTCATCTTTTACGTTTTTTGTGTTTTTGTTTTTCAGGCTCATCGAGAAGTCTTTGAGTATCTGATTGAAGATTTCAAGACCTACAAACCTCTTCTGTCTGCCATCAAGAACGAGTATGAAATGATGCTGGCCTATCAGAGACAACAAATTCGACAGTTGGAACCTTTGAAAGTGAGTAGTTGCGGGTTTGTGTGAAGAGGTCATCTGTGAAGTACCTCTGCGGTCTGACATAGCAATTCTTCAACACCCTCCTCCCCCCTGCCCCATGTAGGAGCAAAGATTCATTTGAATGGTGAATGTCCCTGACAAGGCCTTGATGTACTGAATGTTGAAGTGACATTTTACCTGGAATCTGTGACTGCTTTGTGAGATAAATAGCCTGTAGCAGCTTTTGTATTTAAGCCAGTCCTTTTTTTTGTTGTTGTTGTTGAAAACAAAATATATTTATTTCAAGCTAAACTTTTAAAATTTATTTTTCCAGAATTAATTAGGGTATAGATACTCTCAGAATCCCTCTGTTTCTTTACTTAATTGCTCTCAATGATTGTTTTCTTATGCCCATTCCGGTTGTTAATTTTATTTATCCTGTCACCCCTACCACATCTAACAAAATGGTCACGTCCGATGAAATGTGATAACCATTCGTCATACTCATGTAATAGTTCTGGCAGGTGAGAACTTTGAACTGGGGAAAAGCAAAGGGAAACGTTTGACTTTAATGCCAGTTGTTCTATGCATAATGATTAATGCTGCACAAGGGAATCTGTTGGTAGCTTTGTCATCCGGGAAACCTGGGTTGTTGGTTGGTTGTCTTATTATTTGATATGGTAAATTAGAGATATATTCTGTTACGTTGAGCTACATGTATGTGCTGTAGGAGCTGGAAATCAAATCTCTTGCGAAAGTCATTGAGAAGGTTGTGCTAAGAAAATATAATAACAATGGAAGTTGAACTTAAAGCAGTGGAGGAGGGAGAAGGGAATGTCATGATACACCCCGTGCAATTAATACAAGTTAAGTACCTGGCTTAACAAATAATTTATCCACCTATTCTATTTATGGCCTAACTTAGGGACAAGAAAGGGCAGACCTCTTGGGAAAAAGTTTTTAAAAGACATGTGGATGTAAAAAATTCTTTATTATGAGCCTTCTATTCTATTCAACAATAAAACTGAATAGATCTCATCACAGGTACTTGATCCAAATATTATAGGGGTCATTCATGATTTATCCAGATTGTTTTTGTTATAGTGCACTAAAGTGAACCCGATGCAGATGTTCAAAATTACCCGATTAAACGACCGGCAACATGCAGGCGAACGCCTGATTGGCCACCGGCTATCCACACGCTGGTCGTTACGTGGACGAGTTCACGCAGTGTGGGACGAGTTTAAGAAGTAATTTGTATAAATTTGTGAATAAATGGCGAACTAAATGAAACGAAATAAACAACGCCAATAAATTAAATATTAATACGGATATAAAAAGAGGGATGATAATTGATAACATTGTACATTGTAAATTACCTCTGTGCATGAATCTGGCGTAAAGAAGAGAAGAAAAGCGGAACAAAAGTACGCTGTTATCCTGAACTGGCGTTGTTACCGCCGTAGGAGTGTTGGTCTGCAGGTCATTCCCAATCCCATAGTAGTACATGTAGTACTCTCTTCCTTGATGGCTAGGCAACAGACTCGCCGGGGGGCAAATGATTGATCTAGATTGACTCTGCGACTTATTAAATGTATCTACTTCATCTGTCCCCAGTAAGCTTTTTTCGGCCTAATACACTTAGGCCGACCTGTCACTATCTCCTCTCCCCCATAAGTTATTCTGTTATCGACATTTACTTCACTGCGGTTGTTGTCGGGCCATTAATAATATGCCTTTTAGACGTAGAGGTGTGAGCCACTTATGGAGTGATTAAAAAGATACGGTACGTGGATTATGGTTATTTGCCAGATTATATTTCTGCGCCAAGGTAATATCATTGTGTTTTAGCTTGAAAACAATCTATTTGTGATGTGATATAATCAGTAATTTTATTGTTTGTCAGACATTTCCAGATTAATGAGAAAATAGTTTAGTGACACCGAGATTTGTGTGTAGGGATTATTATTGACTTGAGACAAGAGCTAATTTTTTGCTTTTTTAATATATTGCGTGGGAGATGGGCTGCGCACAATAAAAATTGCATTCCACAGTAATACCTACTTATTGCCGCAACAACAGGGGCGTGTCACGGTAAGGATGTTAATCAGAGAAGAAAATGAAGTGGGTAAAAAACAATAACTTAAGTACGAACTGAAGTTCCCCTTGATACCTCCACTGTGATAACTTCAGCAATATCGGGATGGTACAGTAATAGCGAGGGAAGATCATTGGTCGATAAGATATGACTGGAAATCATTAAGTGAACAGAGAACCATAGATACAAATCTGGACACGGAGTTCTCAGATGCTCACGCACGATTTCCACCGAGTAGGCCTACGGTACTGCATCAAGCCGATTAAATACCAGATATTTAACTGTAATGAATAACTATAATGTCTTGGTCAGTCAAGAAATGGAACATTCAGATTTTGGACAGACAATGCGGGGGGAGGGAGGTTAGGGGGCGTGGCAAACGTGGGCAAAGGAAAAAAAAAGGGGGGGGGGGGAGAGGCTATATGAATGTAGTGTACAATCAGTTCCGTGCGTGCTCGGCTGCTCCAATGTAAACGTATTTCGGTGTTCATATGTTGCATTTTCGCCGAAAGAATGCGGATTTTGATGACGAGCGTGCCATCCTTTCACACTGGTGAGCAGAGAGAATACAGAAGATGTGATTGATATGAGGACCGCCCTGACTGAATTACAATCTCGAAAAATGATCATGTTCGGCTTCCATAAAAGCAGCGCTCGTCTCCATGCTCACATCAGTGCTCACCTTGGCGAGGGCGCGGCTCTTCAGCTCCACTTACAATCTACAGCTTCAACACAGTCCGAGACTACAAGTTTACACAATGGTAAGTGCATTTGTGTCTGTATGTGGGTGCGTTTGTTTAGTACTTAGTCCTTCGTTCCTTCCGACGCCGTTGGCTGGACGACACCCACTCCGCTAATGAGCTCGTCAATGAATATGATGTAATATTACAGGATCAACAGTCCACGCACTTGACGGCAGGACTTACCGAAGCATTGTGCTTTCCCCAGCACGTGAATTAGTATCATTTTATAACGTAATAATTTAATGCTGCACCGTAAAGTCCCCCCCCCCCCAAAAAAAATAACTTGTTTTATTTTTTTAAAAACTACTGACAGGAAAAAACTAGGGAAGTCAAAACCAGAAAACACTAAGTGGAAAAAGGAGAGCTCAACTTTGAAACTTTCCTGGCTGAACAGTGTACGAATATTTATCCATGAACTGATTAATTTGTTCACCGCAAAGTGCGCCCAGAAACACGAATTTAAGTGAACAGCGCATGTTTGTAGGTTTTGTGGTTGTCTTGGCGTTCTCAGCCTAAGTTTTGCTGAAGGAGATCACAATCTTTTTCATTACATCCACAGGACTGGACCAGAAGACTATGTCTTGTTGTGTGGCTGGCGGCCATGACATCTGAGATGGGAAACTATGTGTCGGCAACAGACACTACTTTTTGCCAGGGCAAAGCGGATGGTCTGTACGCTGACCCGGCCAATTGCGCCAAATTTTACCACTGCGTCAGCGAAGTTGCCTACTACAAAATGTGTGGCGGCAATCTCCTCTTCAACGATAATTCCAAAACTTGCGACTGGGATTACAATGTCGACTGTTCGACCTCGGGATCAGCAACAACCACGACTACAATGGCCACCACCACCACCACGTCCGGCCAGGGGACCACTGGAACCACAGCGTCCACTGGAGGAGGAAGTTCGCATTCGGGGTCTGGCAACTGCAAACGTATCGTGTGTTACTACCCAAACTGGACCATATACCGGTCAGGACTTGGTGCTTACTTTGGCCCCTCAGAGATAGACCCTAGTCTTTGCACCCATATTATCTATTCTTTTGCTGGCCTTAATGGAAACAGGCTGGTAGCCTTAGACGCGAATGATGAAGCCCAGGGAAGCAATATTGGCAATTTTGCGAGGGTCACAAATCTCAAACAAAATTATCCACATCTGAAAGTACTTTTGGCAGTTGGAGGGTACAATCTGGGTTCTGCCCCCTTCACACAAATGGTGTCCACGGCGGCCAATAGGCAAGAATTTGTTTCTTCGACCATCCAGTACTTGAGAAACAGGAACTTCGATGGACTTGATTTGGACTGGGAATACCCAGCCAATAGAGGAAGTCCGGCCTCTGATAAGCAAAAGTTTGCACTGCTTTGTGAAGAGCTTAGAGCTGCTTTTGATGCTGAGGCAAGTGGAGACCAGAGACTGCTTCTGTCCATTGCTGTTGCTGTTGGGAGATCCATCATTGATTCAGGTTACGACGTGCCCAGAATTGCAGCAGCGATGGATTCGGTACATCTGATGTCGTATGATCTTCACGGAGGCTGGGAAAGTGTCACGGGACACAACAGCCCACTGAAGGCTGGACCTTGGGAGACTGGCTGGAATGCATATCTGAACATTGAGTGGGCTGCCAACTACTGGGTGAGCAAAGGAACGCCCAAGGACAAGCTTGTTGTGGGAATGTCATTATATGCAAGGACCTTCAGGCTACAGTCAACTTCCAATACAGCTGTCGGGGCACCTGCCAGTGGCTACGGAACTGCAGGACAGTACACCAGGGAAGCTGGATTTCTTTCTTATTATGAGGTTTGCCAAAAGAAGCCCCAAGGCCAGACTGGATTCATTTCCAGCCAAAGGGTGCCCTATCTGGTAGTTAATGATCAGTGGATCGGCTATGACGATCCTTCAAGCCTGACAGAAAAGGTTCAGTTTGTCCTAGACAACGGCCTTGGTGGCGCTATGGTCTGGGATATATCGCTGGATGATTTTGAGGGCCAGTTTTGCTCAGCAGGGAAATATCCACTCCTGAAAGCCATCAATAACGCATGCAATGCCTGAACTGATCTCACGGTGACGTAGACAGACACAAACTAGGCCAGTTTCAAGGCAAAGATGTCGTTGCATTGGATGAAATTCTGTTCTGGAGCCAAACTTCTCATTTCGTTCAGTTACAAGTAACAGCAAATGAATAAATACAATTATTTTTCTGCCTGTAAAGCACCAAGAAATCACCCACTGTAGGTGTGGCGGCAACGCTAAACTTGACAGAAATTCATTTACTCATTGGAACTTACTTTTCGGCAATACGTTTTAGACCTTACTTAATTTAAACATCAGCTGGCTGGAGCTGGATGATGAACTGGACGCAATTTTTGGCTAAGAATTTTGTGGAGGTGTTAAATTACCTAGCAGTTAATGATATAAGGGCGAGGTATAGGATCAAGCTCATTCTATGAACTGGTTCAGGAGCCTGAGGTGTGAAACGACTCTCCAGAAAAAAAAAATAATAAAAACTATGTGCAGACATCATTGACAGTTATTATCTTTCTTTTCTTTGGGGACAAAGGGAGGGGGAGTGATACTTATTTTATTCAAGATGAGTAGATTGTTTATATATGAGAGGATGGTGCTATTAAGTGTTTGTGTGTGGTCGTGTGATGTAGAGAGTTCAAGCGGAACAGCAAGACATGGACGGTACAGCCTCATAATTATTGTCATTTGGTTGTAAAACTCCACACATAACCGAGTTTATGGAGCCATATTTCTGAGTGCACGGTAACACTCACCTCGTGTAAGTGTCATATTGAACATTTGTGCAATGTAATGAAAATATCTCCCCGGGGTTGATTTCTATCGAAGTTTCACCAATAATGTTGTGCTGCAGCAGCAATGTAGTTCGGGAATTTCCTGCCGTGCGCGCGCGCGCGCACACACACACACACACCAGCCACCCACATACACACACAAAATAGTCGTGGCGGGCAGGTCATGTTTCTAGTGACCAACTATCCCAAGTGTCATTTATTTGTCTCTGCCATTTGTGCCACTATCTTTAGCAATTCGTCAAAACATTCACAGTTAACGCCAAAAAAAAAAAAAAAAATGCTACGATCTATCTTCTGGTCTGTTTGGTCGACATTCCAGTAAAAATCTGTCCAATGTAAAGTCATGCCCTGTCTTTGGCCAACGTTCCATTTAGATTTGCCTCCTATTCGTCGGTTTCTTCTCTGTTTCTTTGGGAGAAATAAGGAAAGGGCAATCACCAAGCAGGTCACAACATCAAGTCCCAAAATTATTTTTCTGGCTCCTCGTCTTGCTCAGCAATTAACCCTGTAGCTATAAATGACTGACAATATTTGGCAAAAAGAAAAGTTGTATGTAGCAGTTTTTCTTTGCTACATACAACTTTTTCTTTTTGCCAAATCTTGCCGTTGTCTATGGCTTTGCTGCGACCCCACCGTTTTTCTGTGGTTTTTATATTTCGTGTATACATGACTGATACATTATTGATGTTCATTTTTATTGAGTTGATTGTGTCAGAGATGATTGCCATGGATTATTGACATCTTCAGTATTGAAATATGAACAGTAAAATTGGTCACGCACGGGCCGCATGATAACCACCGCCGACCTCTGCCATTCGGCCGTGAGCAAGTGGTATTTTGGGCAGCCGTTAGGGTATGTTGTGGAGAAGATGCTGTGGGTCTTCTGACCGTTTGGTTCATCGATCACGTTAGCACTTGTTGACCGATGGCAAGAATCAGGAATTGCAGACTGTACACGGAGTGTCAACTGTGTTGCTCTAAATCAAGTCAGTACGGAAATATTAGTGAGAATAACATTTATTAACATCAGGCCTGATCTTTGTTTGTTCTGTTTTTTTTTTTTTTTCTATCAAAGATTACCCGCGTTAAAGGATTAGCTAATGCATTTTGTTCGAAATTGTTTTGATTTTAATTTTCTCGATTACACCTTAATGGAGTTGAACCTACATCACTATCTCATGTTAAACGCGTTTTTAAGTTAGATCAATTGGAAGGAGAAGCTTTGCCTAAATGTCTGTCTGCCAGTTACCAGTTAAAGATCCAGGTGGAAGAACGACCATAGTCCAATTTCAACGATTTTTAAAATTATTTTTTTTAAAATTATTATAATGCCTATTTTGCCCCACACCCCATTTTCTTCTACTTAAGTAAAGCCACCCTCTGATGAAACAGGGGCTGCTTTTGTCCATTAACCAGGCGCTTGGGGACTTTCAAACTTGAAAAAAATCGACATTTTCTGCTTCACGGATAAGTGACTATGGTCGTGTTCCATCTGGGCTCTTCAGTCGTACAATACAGTCACTCGTTAGGTGCAGCTGAGAAATCATATGAGAATATCATGCATTTCCCTGGCAATGAAACACACGCTGAACACGAGAGAATTTGGATCCAAAAGTAAATTTTTAAAAAAAACCTAACCGTGGCATAGAGATTTATTATTCTGTACACATACAGTAAAGAAACTTCAAAAACCCTACAAAATCAAACAAACAGAGATTGAAGACACACACACAAGGCTTACATCCAGGTCACATCCAGTCCCAGACCAGTTGCAGTGATACACAGCCCCGTATTTAGATGAAGAGAGGTCCTACGCTATTCTAGTTGTGAGGCCACTTTCAATCTCTCACCTTCACTCCTAGTGGAAGATGGGGGTGATTTAAATAAGGCTCGTTTAAACAATATGAGTAACGCCAATGATGATGATAAGTCTTTAAAATTCCGCACCCCGCAATCCCTTCTCGAAAGGACATAGGCCTACGATAGGAAAATTACCAAAGATTTGTTTGGAAACTACAGTGCCTTGTAACATCATAATTATGTAGAAAAGGCTACAGGTTTCTCAAAATATTATGCAAATCAGCCTGAGGCTGCGAGCTTCCCCCCCCCCCCCCGATTTTGAGGCCCTAGGCTTCAGCCTACCTAGCCTAATGGTAAATGTGTCACTGGTGACACAGCATCACGTGGGCGTGCTTAAGAGATGTGTGGAGAATTTGTTCAGTGGGCACACTAGAAATAGCAGTCTTGCGCGACAACGTACGGGGCAGGGCAGCCAGGCGATGAAAAACAATAAACCTCACAGGCCTACACCTTTCTAGAACAGTGATAATAAATACTAAAATATTGATTTTTACTACAGTCATGTTCATAATAAATTCAATATTGATAATAATAATAATAATAATATAGAATTGCAGTAAGTGCAGATACATCAAAACTGTAATCCTGCTTATAGATGAAGACAAGACAATAATCGTCATGGCAACGGGACAGCTCTCTCAGGTCAATATTATGTCTAACTCACTCATTTTAGAGGAAATATTATGCAAGGTGATCTCTTTGTAGGCCTATTGGGAAAAACTTCAAAGTGAATACTTGGCGTATCAAGTTCAAGTTCGGGTACACAATGATATCTCTATCGAGGCGGCCAGCACAGTGGATCGTCTTCCTGTAATGTTGATCAGCATCTCCACTGGAATCTTCCGGTGCCCGAAATATAATACATGCACCGCGATAGTTCCATGCCAAACAATAGAAACATTACACATATTTCAGAAAACCCGGCAGTAAAAAAAAAATAGATGGAATACTCCAGCATTGAGAGAATGTACATCTAACGTGGAGTGTTCGTTATGATATACTGGCAATTGTAAGTCATTGATCACACCACCGTGTAGATGAAATTCATTACAAAGGTACACGGACACTGGATAGTACTTTTTTATCTGTCACCCGATTGTGTGCACTTGCCTAAGCGACGTCACATGGCCGGGTAGTCCAGTATCCAAAATAATACGAGATCCAAATCGTGTTGTGACATTTTTGTGCTGACCAAATTTTTACTGATCGTTGGCAATGCTGTTTTTTAAAGAAGAAATTATTTTGATTTTTGTGTTTGTCCACTTACTTGATGACACACGTTCTACTCAGTAGCCTTGGGGCGTCCCGTCGGAATGGAAAAATTAGTAATCGATGTCGTATCTCCCACACATGGGTTAAAGGAAGAAATCATTGCAAGGCACACTGATATCCGATTGCATTCATGAGTGGGTACGGTCCTTGTCCACAGAATTTGCCACTGAAATCATCATGAGCAAGATCCCAGATCATTATACCTCCCAACTCATTCTCTTTCATGAATTTTACTTTTTCTCTGAGACTGGTGGTGTCTTCATACCCCACCCATTGGTCCTGGACCACAAGGTATGGCACCATTTGGCTTTCAATAAAATGTTCATTGGTGGAATTCATCAACAGACATACTTCAAAATAAGACAATGTCCCACTTTCTGACGTGTACGGTCCGGCCTGACCAGCCCCAGATACCGGGGCCCCCACCTCCGTGCTGGATGTGGACCATAGGGTAAATGTTCTTGCATACAGTGGGAGACCCAGGACAAGTTTATCTCTCGGGGCTCCCAAGCTGACCCAGTAGTTGACTACCCAGTCAACGTTCAGCTGGACCTGAGAACCGCTCTCCCAAGTCCCTGCCCTGAGTGGACTGTTGTGACCTGTGACGGACTCCCAAGAGCCGTGAAAGTCATATGACATAAGGTTCATGAAATCAAAGGCAGCTGAGATCCTGGGGACGTCATAACCGTTATCTGTGATGGTTTTACCGGCGGGAACAGCACCAGCTAACAAAAGCCTTCTCTCTCCAGATGCTTCTTGTTCAAATGCTTCCCGTAACTCTTCACACAAAATAGCATAACGTTCTTTGTCCTCTGGTGCGCTGCCCTGACTTCCAGGATACTCCCAGTCAAAGTCAAGTCCATCAAAGTTTCTTTCTCTCAAGAAGGTAATCGTGTTGTTGATGAATTCCTGCCTGTTCTCTTCAGTTGCTGCCACCATCGAGAAAGGTCGGGACCCCACAGTCCAACCTCCAACTGCTAGGAGAACTTTCAATGTGGGATTGGATTGTTTCAAGTTTGTCACCTGGAGGAAATGAGACTCGTCGGTGTCCTCCATAGGCACTATTTGATTTGCTTGAATGGTGGCGAATGCATATATTATGTGGGTGCAGAGTTTGGGGTCAATATTGGAGGGCCCAAATTTTGCCTTTAGATCTTGTCTTTTGTAGGTCCAGTTTGGGTAGTAACAAACCACCCGACCACACCCAGCTGCTGAACCGGGGGCGGCGGTCACAGCTGGTTGGGGAGCTCTTGTTTGTGCATGGTAAAAGACGTTGTGAAACTTTGCAGACTCGGCATTGTCTCGTCCAGTACAGTTGACATTGAACTCCCAGTCACACCATTGAAAGTCTGGATTGTAGAAGAGATCGGTAGGGCAGGTGAAATGGAAAGTGGCGCCCGCATAACAACGATAAAAGCTGTTGCAGCGGCCGGGATCGGCGTGTAGACCATCATCTTTCTTCTGACAAAATGTTGTGGATGCTGAAGCAGCTGGTGTAGTGGTAATTTCTGTAGGTCTGAGACTGTCTTTGTTGGACTGCTGGCCGACCGTTCTTAACTCTGCTATCTGCAGATTTGCAGTTTGTCCAGAGATGGCTGTTGTTGTTGATGGTGGTGGCGATGCCCTTGTTGTCGACGTTGGGCCCTTTGCTGTTGCAGTTTGTCTCATTGGTGTTTGTGCTGCTGTTGTAGAAGTAGCTGTCGCTGACGTCTGTGTGGGTTTCGTCGCTGGTGTTGACCGAGTTTTCTTTGTCGTTGTACTTAATGCTGTTGGCATTTTTATGGTCATGCTCTGGGGTGTTGCAGCTTTGCTTGTTGATGTTGTGTCAACACTGAAGGCCTCTTTGTCTGGCCCGCTATCAGCTTCAACAGGGAGTTCCAGCTGCCCCACGTCTAAGGTTCTGTCGTTAGGACAATTCACGTTGACTGGCCAATCACAAGCTTGGAAGATTGGGTTGAAGAACAGACCCGATGGACAACTTTGGCGATATGTCAGTCTGTAGACGCAGTTGTAAAAGCTGCTACAGTCTTGAGGGTCTGCGTAGAGTCCTGTAAATTTGTCTGCACAGAAACTTGTCTGGGGAGCCACAGGGGAGATCACCGAGATGAGAACCAACAAGCTCCAGACCCTGAAGTGAATCTGTGAATATAATATAGTTTTATGACACCAGGGACCTGAAATAATACATTTTGTCTTGATTCCCGATAACAGAAAGTCCTTACAGTCTGGGAACATAAGAGTCAAATGTGATGAATATCCTTGTCTGGTGGCTTGTCATGGGTGGACCCAAAACTTCTCAGAATATGTGAGTTTGCATGAGGAAACCCACAATAAGTCGGCAGAGCTGATTTTGAGAAAAACGGCTTTGAAGTGAAAATATGGGTCCGACACAAACTTCCAACTTGGCTGTTGTTTAGGGGACCGTGGCATGTTACAGGGTAAACTGTAGACAAGCAGTGAACAGTACTCACTATGATCTCTATAAAGGCTTTGTAATTAGACTACGGTCTCCTAACAAGATCCAAAAACTTCCGACTTGGCTGTTGCTAGGGGACCGTGGCATGTTACAGGGTAAACTGTAGATAAGCAGTGAACACTACTCACTATTATCTCTCTAACTGCTTAGTTATTAGACTACGTTTTCCTATCAGCAATCACTCCAATATTACTTGGTCAGTTAGCTATTGCCACTTAGAGGATTAAATGCCGTTTTCTCAAAATCTTGTTTTAGGGGGGGTCACTGACTTCAATTTATCAGAAATGTCTTGTCTTTTATTATATTGTAGAGAACAGAGCAAACATCTCATTGCTGGACGGTACAGACCGTCAGGTGGATGGACGATAGATAGACACACAGACAGACAAGATAAACAGAGGACACCGAAAGGGTCGACAACCAGAATATTTGTTTGTGACTCTTATTCTGCTAATTCAAAAGGGAATTTAAAAAAAAACCTGACAATTTAGTTTAAACAAAAAAAATAATAACCAGGATCCACTGCGTCTACTCAGGAATCAGTTCACACACGTACTTGATGAAACGTGATATCAGTGATGGCTTTTAGGTACACTCGTAACTGCTAATCTCGTCACTGTATAGAGATTGAAACATTTTTGGAATATCTGGCGTGATGTTGAAAACTGTATGAACGTGATATGCTTCCTTATTGACTTTTCAGACTTCTCTAGTCTAAATATTACTTGTTTGTTAGAAAAACTGTCGGGTACACAATTTTCCAAAAATAGTAACAATGACAGCAATAATATGTAAGAAAATATTGCAGTAAGAATAGAAATAGCATGAGATTTCACACAGAATAGATTTGATGACCATGACAGAGCTAAGACTTAACTCATCAGCTCAACGCCAGGAAGACAGAGGAGAAACACACACACACACACACGCACGCACACACACACACACACAACAGCAACAACAACTGATTGTCATTAAGACAGGGAAACCTCTAAACTCGAAAACTTACATACATACCGGCATTGTGTCAGCTGTCAGTTACTGTCAATTCTTGTCTCACAAATTCCACACTCGATTTGTCCTGAAATACACAAAAGCACTATTTGAATTATATCACACCAACATTTTATTCATTCATTTTTTTTTTTTAACGGTGCAAATAACCCAAATGAGAGCATCTTCAATAATTTGATTTGTATTACATCGTGAAATCACAATCTATATAAGGAAAAAAAAAATTCTCGGTGTCTCTTGAATCTGAGCACGCGAAACCTACGTCTACCTTACAATTAATTCGGGAGAGACAAACAGAACAGCCTGCGGTGTTTAAGGAAATTGAGAATATTTTATGCAGCAGTTGTGTGGGGAAGAGAAAAACAAGCATAATTTCAAACTGCCAACGACCACAGACAGACCACGATTCTGCACGACAAGATTCTTTAAAAGAAAAAGAACTTCACAGAAAGTCGGCGCATATAAAGTTAGTTTCTTTTTTGTACACCAACTTACCCCCCGCTGTCTGTTTTCGGTACAAGGAGATTTCTAAATTGGGTTTATGATTTTAAAAAAAAGAAACGCTTGAACAAGTCGCCCCTCTAGCAGGTACAGCCCGCGGGGGGGGGGGGGGGGCTTTCTATTTACTCAGCCAGCTTTTTCTTTCTCTGCATTTGCCCCCAACTCTATTTGAAAATACAATTTGAAGGCAAAAAAACCCTGTTTATTAGAAATCTTGCCAATGCCACACTATTGAGCAAATCTGTGGTGTTATACAAGTCAAGGCTGGTGTCATCCTGTTTTTGCCAGTGAAGTAGCGAGACGTTTAAATGCTAGATAATCGGAATAGTTTGCAGCATCTTTTTCCCTTAATGTTCTTTCTATCATCAGTTTTAGAGTGTATCTGATCTATCTAACAGCTGAAGCTCATGGAGAATTAAACTGTAAGAGACGGCACCTGGCCCTCACTACCGTCCGATGGCACTTCACGGTTCACCTACCTTGAAAAAATACATGCAAAAAAAAAAAAATAATAATAAAAACAATAAATGGTGAGAATTTAATCAATAAAAGACCAAAACGGCACGCCCTACAATTTCTTAGTTTTAAAACTCGCTGAAGATATTTGTAGGAGCCACTGGTTTAATCCGAACCCAGAAAGGAACAAAAAATGTCATATATATATATAAGTTTACAGCTGAATGTGCATTACCTTCGTTAGCTTTCTTGCAAATGATGGACAGACCCAGAAATTCGATGGTATATTCCCCCTTTTTTTATAAAAACACCACACCCCCCCCCCCCCACACATCTCCACTCACACTCCTTTTTGTTTTTTTCTGACGGCGACCATTGAAGAGAGATTTCCGAATCAATATTTGCCCGAATATGAATGAATTTCCCGGGTAGTACGCTAAATCTGCCCCAGCCTTTACCTCCGGCTTAGAGAGGAAGGTCGGCAGTGATATCTTCATTCATTAAAAGCACGCTTGCGTATTTTCCTTCCTTCGAACTCTTTATACCTTCTTCTTACATTTCCTTTGAAATCTGGTGCACCTAAGTTTTTTTTCTGTACAAAGAATTAAGTAAATAAGCTTAAGTCGCATTTTGTTTGCTCAGCACACGGTTTCATTTTCTAGTTAATTCACAGGACAAAAGGCCAAGTTTTATAGAGGGATACATGGCGGAACAGGGTGGCAGTTCCAACTGTGGACATTTGCAAGCAATAACCAATGAACATCGTTTTATTAAGTGCGTTTGTCGGCTATAGACTAATATTAATGGATATAAATGTGGAGGTGTATTAATACAGTGCTGACTTTTCTGCACGCAGCGCCGTGGACAAAACTCAGAAAATTCTGAGCCGGTTTTCAAAACAACACCGACAGTGTTATAGCAAGTTCCAGGCCCTAGCATATTATTATAATTATTATTCTTATCTGTACATAACAAACTTCAGTCTTTGAGAGAGAGCCAAAATAAACAACAACAAAAAAAGAAAAGACCTAAATGTTTGATTTATCTCCTACCACACCTCTTACCTGCCCGTCTCACACTTTGTTTGGGTCAAGCGTGTTAGTTCTATAAATACAAGAGTACGTGCAGTCTCCAAACCTTCTGTTTCCTATATGATCTCCCTGGTTCCTGTTGCAATGTCTGAACGTCCAGTTCGTCTGTCATCGTGGGCAGAAATTTTCGTGGCAAGAAAGTTCCATTCCCTGAAGTGAATGCCTGCAGCAAATGATTTACTGAATGTTAAACTAAATTTAAGAGGAGTTTTAAAATAAGTCCAACTTTGTAGATCAGTCGAGCGTTAGATCTAGATCTACCTGTTGTATTTTTATATTTAGAATGAATTTAAGTATTTTTCTCTGTTTAACTTTGGTCCGCAAAAAATTTAAACATGAAATGATTTTATGTTTCGCACTGTTTGAGAAAAGTCATAAGAGTATTATGATGCAATGTCTTGTGAATATGTTTAGGGGTTGAGTTTAGGAATTCGGGCGGTGGGGGGGGGGGGGTGGTCATTTCGCACGTGACCTTAACCGACCCCCTGCCGATAATGTTATGGACATTCACAGCACAGGTTTAGTTTAGATATTTATACATGTAAAATAGTCTAGTTTTTAATTTTTCAAATGCCGCTAATAGAGAACTCCTGGTTGATGTTGCTTCAAGCACCATTTTTTTTGCTTTTCTTGGATTGAATTGGACTGTGACACCTTTCGTCACTACTTTAAGATAAGATAAGATATAACTTTGTTACCCTGTTTCCAGGAAATTTGGTGTCACAGTATCAGTTGTGGTACAACAGTAGATACAATATCTAAGACCTATGCATACCACACATTTCTCACACAACATGACCAGCAAGTAAGAATATTACTCACACACACACACACTGTCAGAACAATCCAGTAGGAAAACTAACAACGGCATACTGCATCAGGAAACACTGCTACTTCGAATTGCGGATGGCGAAAAAGACCGTTCTTTAACGTTGTCTGTTTGTTTTTAAATACAGTATTCGTCCACTTATTTGGGATCGGACTATCTGATGGAACAAGGGGTGGGAGCAATCATTTAGAACTGATTTTAGTTTCTGTTTCCACGAATGTACAAATAACTCATCAAAGTTCACGTATTCACTGTTAGTGATATAGCAAGCTCTTTTGATAATAGGAGATTTGTTGCTTGTATCGCTTCTGTGTGTCGAGATAAAGGAGGTGTGACCTGCCCGTGTCCGCAGTGGTCATTCCCAAGTCTAAATAACCTAAAATCTATTTCTAATAACAGAATGGTAAACTTTGTTGAGTTTCATCAAGGTTACTGGTTTTGCTTTCATGTTGTTAGACAGATTTATTGTCTGAGGTCAAATTTAAACTGCTGTAACTTCCTTGGAAAAGTTGGTGATAATTGTTTGATCATACACAACTATTCCTGGACCACCGGGCCTACCGCTTCCTGTCTGGGTTGAGCGACCATTAGGGTAAGCCCTGCCAGCGATGAACGATATACATGTACAGTTATCTGCCTTGAACTCTGGTTTGACCTCATGCGTGTCAAATGAACCGCGTGGTAGATGAATATGTGCCATTTTTATTTTTTTCACGTTCATCACACAGAACTGATGACGAATCATTCAATAAACCAAACCACATGTAACAACACTTGCTCAATTCCCAAGTATCTCCACATCGCCACAATAACCAATGCCCTGTGTTATGAACTACAAAACAACAACAATAACAACAACAACAACAACAGCAACATCTACAACACCAACAACAGCAGCAGCAACAACACTCGACAGAATGAACCTTTGGCTATCGGCAACAACAAAACTACTGCCCAGGGCACCTTATGGTAGAGGGCAACAAGCAATAGTAAAGTTTAGTAGACTGAAAGAGGTGGTGTAAAAGCAGGGAAAGAGGTAGTGTAAGAGCAGGGAAAGAGGTAGTGTAAGAGCAGGGAAAGAGGTAGTGTAAGAGCAGGGAAAGAGGTAGTGTAAGAGCAGGGAAAGAGGTAGTGTAAGAGCAGGGAAAGAGGTAGTGTAAGAGCAGGGAAAGAGGTAGTGTAAGAGCAGGGAAAGAGGTAGTGTAAGAGCAGGGAAAGAAGTAGTGCAAGAACAGGGAAAGAGGCAGTGTAAGAACAGGGAAAGAGGCAGTGTAAGAGCAGGGAAAGAGGCAGTGTAAGAGCAGGGAAAGAAGCAGTGTAAGAGCAGGGAAAGAGGTAGTGTAAGAGCAGGGAAAGAGGTAGTGTAAGAGCAGGGAAAGAAGTAGTGTAAGAGCAGGGAAAGAAGTAGTGTAAGAGCAGGGAAAGAGGAAGTGTAAGAGCAGGGAAAGAAGTAGTGTAAGAGCAGGGAAAGAGGAAGTGTAAGAGCAGGAAAAGAGGTAGTGTAAGATGGTAGTGTAAGAGCAGGGAAAGAGGTAGTGTAAGAGCAGGGAAAGAAGTAGTGTAAGAGCAGGAAAAGAGGTAGTGTAAGAGCAGGGAAAGAGGTAGTGTAAGAGCAGGGAAAGAGGTAGTGTAAGAGCAGGGAAAGAGGAAGCGTAAGAGAAGGGAAAGAGGAAGCGTAAGAGCAGGGAAAGAGGAAGTGTAAGAGCAGGGAAAGAGGTAGTGTAAGAGCAGGGAAAGAGGTATTGTAAGAGCAGGGAAAGAGGTAGTGTAAGAGCAGGGAAAGAAGTAGTGTAAGAGCAGGGAAAGAGGAAGTGTAAGAGCAGGGAAAGAAGTAGTGTAAGAGCAGGGAAAGAGGAAGTGTAAGAGCAGGAAAAGAGGTAGTGTAAGACGGTAGTGTAAGAGCAGGGAAAGAGGTAGTGTAAGAGCAGGGAAAGAGGTAGTGTAAGAGCAGGGAAAGAAGTAGTGTAAGAGCAGGAAAAGAGGAAGTGTAAGAGCATTGAAAGAGGTAGTGTAAGAGCAGGGAAAGAGGTAGTGTAAGAGCAGGGAAAGAGGAAGCGTAAGAGCAGGGAAAGAGGAAGCGTAAGAGCAGGGAAAGAGGAAGTGTAAGAGCAGGGAAAGAGGTAGTGTAAGAGCAGGGAAAGAGGTAGTGTAAGAGCAGGGAAAGAGGTAGTGTAAGGGCAGGGAAAGAGGTAGTGTAAGAGCAGGGAAAGAGGTAGTGTAAGAGCAGGGAAAGAGGTAGTGTAAGAGCAGGGAAAGAGGTAGTTTAAGAGCAGGGAAAGAGGTAGTGTAAGAGCAGGGAAAGAGGAAGTGTAAGAGCAGGGAAAGAGGTAGTGAGCGAGGATCAATAGTTACGGGGAGAAGGGGGTAGAATAAGATTAACTCACGGCCCACAATTAATGGAAAGCATGGAATGTTGTGAGTTGGGGGGTTTGGATGAGGCGAGATCGGTGTGCTTACAGTCACTGCAAGTTAAGAAGTCCAAGGGGACAGACGTGAAGAAAGCAGTCGGGAGATTGTGTGTTTTCCAGTGATGACTGGTAGGTTGAACTATGATTGATAATTATGATGACTGATGTACTATATTCTCCTATGACCATGATGTAAATAAGTTATATGTGAGGAATGTGAAAGTCATTGATTACTGTGTATAGAGATGTGCGCAATGAGCGATAGATGTAAGTTCGGATCATGGATTCGTAGCGAGTCTGAGTACTGTGTAATACGGTGGAGGTGTGTTACCGTAGAGAGAGTGCAGATGTGTGGTGAGTGAAATGTGGACTGTTGTGTGTACGCTTGATGGTTCGTAATGAGTGGTGAAGTGGATAGTAATTGTATGGTGTTATAGAGATGTAATGTTATTCTTATAGGTGCCGGGGTCGGGCCGTGAGGCTACCCGTGGCGGAGAGACTGGTGCAGGGGATAGGTCAGCATAAGGAGATGCAGGGGTTGAGCCAAGGCTACCCACAGGTCAGCTTGAGTGAAGCTGTCGCGCAGGACAGAGAGAGCACATTAGTCGTGGCAGTCTGGCCACAGACAGGGACGTTATGTATTAAGATGTTAATGTGCTATTAAGATATTAATGTGCTATTAAGATATTGCGGGGAGATTGAGATCCTGAGATTAGGTTGAGCAGGAGCCAGTAAGATAGGCCCGCAAGTAGTACATACATTGAGGTGAGGCTGAGGCCGGAGTATATTTTAGAAAGTTATTATCGGGTTGTTGACCCGGAGATAGAATGAATGTTGGGAATAACGACCATTGGATGGTATTTAAATTGAATAATGTACTGTATGTAATTGCACGTATATCTTTATTTTTATGTATAATAAATGTGTGAGTCTGTTTGGTTGTTCTGTTAAGTGTTATACTTGTTCGTTCGTGATTGTTGTCCTGTCATAATCATTACATCTCCCAGTCTGGGATTTGTGACACAGGGAAAGAGGTAGTGTAAGAGCAGGGAAAGAGGCAGTGCAAGACTGGTTATTGCAAAGGCACATTGTCATCATGAGGCTGCGTAATTATCTCGGTGCCTTTCATGAAGAAACCTGCCAAACTTTGTGAATCACAGATTATCAAATATTGTACTACATTTCTCACCACAGTCCTCAGTGAGCCTTGAAAAACGACTGTTTGCTCGGTCCCAATGGTGTAGTGTCAAGACTGGCATTGTGAAAGAAAAGTGCTGTAGGTATTGTAAAATGCAATACTGTAATAGGCTTGGCTGAGTTCAGTTCGTTCATTCTTTTAGTGGCAGAAACTACCAAGGTGGTTGTGGGTATGTCTGGAGGGGAAGGATATTCACATGTCTAGTGTCGGTCCACGAATTCTGCCAAAATGAGAAACGATGGATTCAAAATTATTGTTCATGGATATTGACAGCACGTATTTCCCCTCTTTGTTTCGTTTCCATACATTTTTCTTTTCATAGGAAAGGTTCACTTTCACAATGTTACCTAGTACCTAGTAGTTTGCAGTGACGTGGGGATTGTGTTGTCTAACAATAAAAAATAAATCAGCAACAGACCTTGTACTCATGAATGTTCTAGTAGTTAAAATGAGAAAAGCTAATGATGAGACTGATATGTGACAAACAGCACACCCCCCCACCCCCCGCTTGGCCTTCGCGCCAAACTGACGTATGTACTATGTAATCTCTCATCCCTCATACTGAGATATGTTTGACATTCGCCCGAGTTGCAGGGAGATTTGGAGATGATATTTTTAAAAGATCAAATACAGTTTATTTTTTCTGTTGTTTTGAAATGAGATGGAAAAAGCTATCTGAGACTTTATTGACTGTATGACAGGCTGGAAAAATGTTTGGACACATTGCTACGTGATGAGGACGGGGTTTGCATCTCTGTGATCTTAGACACCAGCTAATACTTGTGCAAGCGAAAGGTGAAGAAAGTATCGCCGACACTCCTGTTAGCTCAACAGGGTGTACAGAAAGTACGTAGTGAAACCAGGGTCGTGGAAACCGCCAATGCCCTCAAGGAGTTTAAGTCTTTTATTTATTTTTTTTCGGCGCCGGCTCGGTCTATCGTGTTACCAACTTCCCCAACCATTTACCATCAGTATTGTTACTTGACTGTAGGACACAATGACAACTGAATCAAGAGTCGCGTGAGATGAGTGGCGGATAGGGGTGGGGGTGGAGTGGGGAGGGTTTGTAAGTGTCCGTCTACCAAAGAACATAATTGGTCTGTATAGTGAAGTTCTTTGCAGTGTTCAGACTTGTGATGAAATCAAAGCAGCTACAACGCCCTCAAGCAATAAGGTGGAGAAAAAGTCCACGAGTGGCTTATGCGTTTTGTTTCGTTGACGTTCTGCTCGTTCAGATTTTAAGACCGTGAAGATACCGAGGAACTCCGTCCTGTCCCCGCCTCCACTTCTATCCAGTCAATAAACTGGAAGGGACAAAAGTCTGTGCAAGAAACCTCAAAGAACATCATACATTTAAAATCTCCCAGACGTTTCTAGTTTTTAAAATTTCAAATCAGGACAAGGACCAGGTTTATATTTCATTCAGTCCATTCCAGGTCAAATTACCCACGACTTGAGCAAAATCTGGAAGGTGCACCGGCATTCTCTGTGTAATTACCACTTGAGATGGCAATGAATTTGTCATGAGAGAGATTAAACTGCACAGAACAGCCGGTGTTACTGTCAGTACTGTAGCACTTCATTAGTATTCATTGCCCACATTTTGGTTCAGTTTTGTCTATTTGGATAAGTAAATGGTTCACAACTAGCACTGGGTGTGTTTACCCGCTGCATGGGAATCGGGTGGATGACACCATGACGTTTCACTTGCAGGAAGACCTAGATCTATGTGTAATTGTACTGTTGCCGCGTCGCCGTCCCCATATGAATAAATCGCCCTGGGCAACTTGAGGAAAATGGCGGCAATATCTAGGTCAAGTAGTCTGTTTACATGAAATATGTCACCCTATGAGGGTTTAGGTGTATTGATATTCTATTTAGGCCTAAGGGAGAGTCCATTAGGCCACATGTTGCTGTCATGTTTGTCAGATTATACAACAGAGTGTTGCATTTGTGTCGCCAGCATTAATTAATTATAATCTGCTATTACTAAACGAAAAATAGAATCCAGCAAAGATGCAAAGTTGACAACAAAGAATTAAAACGTTAAAAGTTAGACAATAAACGCTATTAATGTTTTTGCATTTGTTTGTTTGTGTATAGCCCCTTGCAAGAGAGAGTTTGGATATTTGGTCTTAACATGATTGGCCACAGGTGTGTTTGGTCTCCCGGGTGAAAATCTGGCATCATCCAGTACATTTAGTTGCTTGTAAATAGAACTTGCCTGGAAACAAAAGACAAGTCTGGCGTCACGTTATGACAAAATAAACGGTGGAGTCAGTTGTTGCTTTTTTTGTACACAACATACCAAATGGCCCAACTAGGACTGTAAAAGTTCAATGAACTCCTAAGGCTGCAGATTTCCCATTACTGGTAGATTACACACTTTGGGAAGTAGAGCAGCTTTACCATAATCCGACCGGCGGCCAATTCTCAGTTGTCAAATTAAAAGAAAAAAGAAAAAAAAAGCGGAAATGTCAAAACTCTCTGAACTTTACTGAAGCATCAGTTCACCAGTCATTGCATCTGTCAATTAGTAAGAGATTGTGTTTAGGTAGGTCTTTATTTTAGGAGGTGAGCTGTCCTTGGCATTTACACCTTACTTTTTCTTGTTTTATTTTTAATGTTGTGGTAGGGATTAGTTTTTTAGAATTTTGCCCTGGCAGCGGCCTTGTACGGCCTGCTCTTCACGATTTTCAACTGCCAAGATATCGTTAACGTGCCTAACGTGCACACTGGCCCCCCGAATTGTTCGTGCTTATCCGAGAAGACTAGGTGCTCGATCCTACCTACCACATTACAAGCTGTAATTCTAGGCGATATTAAAACAAAATTATATCAAAGACTTGAAGTTTCAGCTTTTAGCTCTTTAGATTTGGCCAACAAATGACGCAGGCGATTTTGTGAACCTGCGGGTTTACTTTAAGCCTGACCCTGTCGTGTCGTGACTGGTGGGTCTGATCCTCATTTTCTTCTGGTCTCAGTCTCATCCTCCCTTCATCTCCCACCCCCACCCTTCCGGTACATTAAATTTAGTGATATTCTGCTATTCATCACTACGATATTCGTCTTGACTCTTCACTGGTAAGGAAAAAATTCTACCAACTCTCTATCTTTTCTGCCTGATAGCGAAGACAGATCCTGGATCAAATATTTACCTTGTGACTTATTTTTCATTCCCCACTTTTATCTTCCAGGCTCTATACCGGGGTACCCTCGTCGTGTTTCTGCGCAGTTTTTACGCACGGAACGTTTATCCCCGTAAACGGCCATGTTATTTTCAAGGCCATAATTTTATATGCTCCCCCCCCCCTCCTCTTGTTGACTTTCCATTCAGTTTTCTGGTACGCGTTCACATTTTTCTCTAGTGCTGCCATGGGTGGTTGCTGGCCGCTTCTGGTAGTGTCTTCTTCTGACCTGTTATACTGGTATATTCTGTCTGTCCTCTTGCTTTTACGTAGCACAATGTGACCTTTGTCGTGTCCAACCAACATCTCAAAACCTCTAGCGCTACCTTCACCCTGACCGTCTCGACCATCATGATATCAATATCATTGTTGCTGTCGTTCGCACTCTTGTCTCCCACTACACCATCCACCGCCATCCTCAGCACCGGCCATCAGGCCAGCAACATCCTCAGAAACAGCAGGATCAGAGCTACTACCTCCACAGACAATACCAACACTCTCCCCCCTTTAGACTCCCAACCCATAGCACCAATAATCCTGCCAGCAGCACCACAAGAAACTGCGCCACCACAGCCACTACATCCACAAACAATAGCAACGCCCCACTCCTCTCCAACCACCCCCATCCACACAATCATGGCAGCAACACCCCACAGTACTGCCACAACCAGTAAATCAAAAAGACTAGACCAGAAGACTAGACCTTGACAACAGCATTAACAGTAGCACTACTACCATTTTCACCATCGCGATAATGATGTTGTTTTGTTTTATCTCTGTGCTGTATTTCATAGAATGATATTCTGTATGCCCACATTTACGTTTGAAGACAAATCTTCTCTATCCTAATTCTTGGACAATGCCATAACAAAATGCATATTGCTGGTCTTCACATGTTGGGAAAATTCTGACTAATGACAGAAACTGTGACCAACTCACTGGGTCTGACAGTCGTCATCCTCACTGTTACCACCCTCGTCACTTGTTGTTTAAGTACAGAAAAGCTAATAACATGAACACAAAAAATGTGAACCCACTGTCTTTTCTCCCCCTCCCAACTTTCCTATCCACCCTTAGATTTTCTCACCGGTTGGATAGATTGGGAGATCGCAAAGATTCATAGTCTATTACTGTGTTATTGAATCTCTAATATTGCATACACATTCGTGAAGCGAAGTAATGACAGAGCGGATATCAATCTATTTCATCACTTGTTTGTGTAAATAAAATTATAAACATGTCGAGCCCGAGTATATTGATATGGTCGTTTCAGCCTGGTCTCGCCCTGTTTACCGTTGTGAACCGAATCCAATTATTATAGTACCGGTATGTTACTTGCTGGCTTGTACAAAACTCGGTTATACCGGAGAGATATTCCATGGTCCTTTATATCCCGAGCATC
>OZ007574.1:2459322-2596822 GCA_963931925.1 Onchidella celtica | reverse complement strand
GTCTCTTCCGCCTGGAAAGCGCCATCTTTGTTTACAAAGTAGTGTGGCAGCAATTCGCCCGACAGCAACTTCGGGCTCTACCGTGAACACTGGTGGCGGCAAGTTGCCGACGGCAACTGGCTGACGGCAATTTGCCGGGTTTAGCGTGAACGTAGCCTTAGGGGTGGATAACAATGCCATGTATTACATGAATACATTGGGCTTAAAGACAACTGAGTCAAGAGAAGCCAAAAAAAAACTGTGGGAAATTAGAACCAGAAGTTCAGTTTCCATACGATGTAGTTCCAGGTGGTTTCTTGGATATGAATTAAGGGTTTGGTCCAGTTGGTATTCATTCCTTCTTTACGGAGTAGGATTTGATGAATTGTAGTCTGTAAATCTGTTCACCAAACACACACAAAAAAATTTGCTAATCCTACTGGACTGCTAACTCTGCTACCCTGGTACTTGGCAATACCTTTTGTATACGGCCCTAAGTCGTGACCTTAGTTCTGGTTTGTTCTATCCCCATTTTCTGAAAAAAATTGGAGATTAGTTAGTATGTAGAAGAGGTATAACAAATGTGTGCCTTGTCACTTGCTTAAAATGCGTTGTGGGACATACCAAGCTGTTTCACAGTTCCAATTTGTGCTCACACCTTATCATAATGCTTTTTGTGAGGATGTCATAGTCTAACTTACAAAGCCGACTAGAGAAAGCTCTGGATTGTGGTCATCCTGCTCATAATACTGAAGCCGCATTAGTTTAATGTAGAATTTCTCAGTTGTGCTAAGTGTGGAGTGGGAACAAACAAGAAATAAGGTTACAATGTGATATTCCATATTTTTGTATTGACATGCTGATGTGTTCCATCCTTTGCAGACCAAATTAGAGGAAGAGTATCACAGATATAGAGAGGAATGCGATGCTCGTAAGTTGCTGGTGGCAGACATCAATGACCTCAGGTACCAACAGGAGGATTATCTGGCATCCAAAAACGCAGCACAACAAAACCAGGACACAGAAGAAGATCCAGTTGTATTGAAGATTGCTTTACAGTAAGTAAACGCATTGTTTGCTGCCTCTTAATGAGATTGCCATGTACTGATTTAGCTACTTCAGCAGACTCAAACACGAACTACTGTATTCATGGTAGTTGCCTGTAGGAAATATATCAGAACTATGTGCATCAGCACTGTCATTATCTTCATTATCAACATCATCTTTATCATTCTTGTCATCAGCAGCATCACTGTCAGTATTATTATCATCATCATCAGCAGCAGCAGCATCACCATTAGCAGCATCATCACCATTACCATCATCATCATCATCATCATCATCATCATCAACATCACCATCATCACCATCATTGTCATCATCATTATCATCATCACCATTATTATCATCACCTTCATTATCTTCTTTATCATCATCATCATCACCATTATCATCACCATCATCACCATGAACACCATCATGAACATCATAATCATATAGTCATCAATGCATTTTTGTTTAGAAGTTTTCAGTGGATGATAGGGATAAATGCAAAAACATGTGATAATCATATTTCCCGAGTGCCAGATTTCAGTATTAGGAAATGTTTGAATTCATCCACTTGTTTGTTTGTGACAGGAAGTCCAGAGAAGGGGAGAAAGCGGCAACACAGAGACTGAATGAAATGGTGGCTAACTACGGAGATGTCATACCTAGGAGAGATTTTGAGATGCTGGAAGCAAAACATAAGGTAACTTAGGACAGAGAAGGATTCTTGTCACTGCATTGAAATGTTCATCTCTCACTACAGGGATAGAATTATTTGATAAATATATATATAATATCGGTATTTTTTTGAGTATTATAGTATAGATTTGCTCAGGGATGGGGTTACGGTCAGGATTGAGGGAGATGATTGACTTAGGCTTGGGTGACAGAGATGTATAAAATCATGAGTCACAGTATTCAGAATTTCTAGTAAAATGTCAGATGAAGACTGACGGCCAAAATTTAGACTATTTCACTGGCAAGGAAAGTTTTTTGGCGATGTCGTTCCTTACAACAGGAGACAGTGTATTATTGCAGAATGACCCATGCAAGAAACTACTTTTGTTTATAATTGATATCTCTGCACTTAGAAGAGAAAATCAGAAGGTCAGAGTTGGAAAACAATAACTTCTAACTTATGAAGCAAGACTATTATCTAATATCATATTGTTGTGATCATGTGCTGAGTTTCACCAAGAAATGTGCACAAACAGCATCATACAATGAAGTTGAACACAACGTATAAGAAAACTTTGGGTAAAAAAAAACAGAACATGGACATAATTGAGAAAATGTAGCGACAAGGTTAATTTCTTGCGGTAATACAAAATTGCATCAATACAACTACATCTAACTTTTACATCAGTAAACAGTATTTGTCAAGTGTGTGTTAATTTTGCCCCCAAATCACCCGATTCAAGCATCATTAATTACACCTTGCTAATATTATGTACATTTATGTGTCCATCTGTCTCAGGAACTGGAAGAGAAGTTTGAAACGTCTCATCAAGATTTCAGGAAACTTCAAGCTGAACACACGTAAGAATGCAATTGATGGATGTAAAATCCATTGATATGAATTAACTCATGGCACCCCAAGCCATACATTGTACAAATTTTCATTCTTCAGAACATTTAACCTCATTTAACCTTCTAATGCCTGATGTTTCAGAATTGGAACATCTCATCATGTGTTTGATATTCTATTTCTGGGTCACTTTCTTATAATTTTTCCCGATGTATAATTATGTATATTTTTGGGTTCCTGCAACCATTTTAAGCCAGTAGATACAGTGATGTGTTATGGTCTGGTGCTATATTATCATATTGTCCTGCCATCAGAAACTGTCTGAGGTAGCCATGTATTGTTGATGTCAAGTGTGACTTGTTCTTTCTGTCAGGGCTCTGTTGAATGTGAACCAGCAAGTGACACAGAAGAGAGACCAGTTTTATATTGAGCTGGAGACACTCAAACGGAGCTCCACACCAAGGTTTGTACAGTGTTCTTTTAATAACTGTTTATAAGAGCACAATTCATATTGACAAGAGAGTCACTGAGCAAGTGATCTGAATGTGTTTGCAGTTTAGAATGTTCTAGAAATGCTCTTGACCATACCAGATACATTACACACGACAAAGTTGAGTGGCACTCTCAGAAGGTTGGTCAAACTCAAGTAGAATAAAAGACTGTTATGTTTGGGGTATGTTTGCAGGATTTTGCTGATTTTTTCACATGCCCCCCCCCCCTCCACCCCTCCCTCATATGAAAACGAGTTTGATAGAATATGCCAGCCAGATTGTCTTTAGTATGCGTTTCTAATCTGTCTGCAGACCAGCATGGGACAAATGTGCAGATTATGTCCAAGGTGGAATTGTGAGATGGCAAGAACTGTCAGAGGGCAAGAGGAGCAATGACCTGGTGGATGTTTTACTCAATGAGATCCAGTCTGGTGGATTTGTGGATACAGCAGGGGCAGATTACTTTGATCCACAGGTATAACATATGGTTTACTGGCATTGTGACGATGACTGAAAAATTAACTTTGGATATATTTGGTATAATTTTTGCCCATAAGTTGACTTGCCTTTTCTGTGTTAAAACTATGGGGAGAAAATACTTTAAAAATAGCAAAAAACAAAGAAAAAAAGTATTGATCCAGTAGTTCTGAGAGAGATGAAGTGCTGTAAGTTTATACCGGTAAACTTTTGTAACAAAGTTCAAAAGACAGAGCTTACCATGTTGAGAGAGTAAATGAGCTTGTGACAGAAGGTCATTGCTGCCAAATTTTCTCCAACATGTTTAAGTGCCAGTTGTAAAGGGTGTGATTCAGAATGTAAATTTTCCTCAGAGAATATGACCAAGTTATCTTCCCACCGTAATTTGTAAACAAACTTTGGACCACAAATTTTCCTGCGTTATTTCACAAGTTAGAGTGGGAAACATTTTGACAAAAACCATATTTGTGACCATGACATCTGCCTCATTCTCAGATACATGTACTTTGTATATGCAATAGTTCATGCATTGGTAGTTAGAAAATGCCACTTTTGCGGAGCATTTATGATATAAAAAAAAAATGTTGGCCTTGTCGGCCTGCCCAAACTCTCAGCTTCTGAAACTGCTTTACAGTTGTTTTTTTTTCGCTCCGTGTGAATATTTTTCACCCAAGTACCTAAATTACACAATTTGCTTTGATACCGTCTTCTTCTCCTTCTTTGTCTTCAAGGTGTTGTCGATCCACTGCAGGATGCAGCCCTCCGCCGACTTCTTCCATCTGGTTCTGTTCTCTGCCTGTCTACGCCACGTTGTGTCCTCGTGGTTTCTGATGTCGTCCTGCTATATTCTTGCTGGTCTTCCTCTGGATCTTTTCCCTGTTCTTGGTTGCCAATCAGCACACCTTTCTGTCCATCTATTACCTTCATACTTAGTCTCGTGTCCTGCCCATTTCCATTTCTGTCTGAGTGTATGCTTTAATATGTCCGTGATCCTGGTCTTCTGTCTTATTTCACAGCATGGGACTTTATTTTGTAGTTTTATACTCAGCATCTTCCTTTCTATCATGTGTACCTAAATATGATATGACAAATGAAACATTGTTTAATGCAGGGCACTGGACCTGAGGTACCCATCTACTTACGCCATGATCAACCTGTTCGCAATCGACGCCTGAGCAAGCGAGATACTGCCCTGCTGGTCAGAGACATCTGGAGAACCAAGTCTGCCAAAGATGCAGAGGTCAGGGTTCATTTTTCGTATATACATGCATTCTATGTTGAATACAGTAACTTTTAAGGCTTTTTTCTTTTAATCTCAGCTTTAACCATTATGATTTGTGTCACAGAGTGTTGCTAGAGATATATAGCACATTGTGAAGTTTAAGACCTTGTTTGAAGCATATAAGCCTGTGAAAGCCATTGCGGTTTGTGTTGAGAGAACTTTTGACATTCCTTTACAATACAATTTATAAATACAGATGAGCTTGTTCAGGCACATTTGTGTCAGATGGTCAAGAATGATCTTTTCCTGTCCCTCAGAGAACAGACGGCACACGACAAAATCTGGCTGAGTTTCTGTACGAATATCTCAAGTCTCGCTTCCCCCTGGATCAGATTGTCATTGAATGGGGTTACAATCTGCACGACGCCTGCCAAAGATATGCTCATGATGATGTTATAGGGCTGTTCTGGAAAGTTCTGAATGAGGAGGTATACGACCATTTCATGTGCAATCTTTTGACTTGTATTTGAGTGTCTGATGTGGATGGATTAGAAGTAATTGTCTTCAGTTTTCTGTGAGGAAACTTAGTTATCTATGTCTAAACCTAGAATCAGAGACCTGTGGACATGATAAATAACTTACTATAGTTCATTTATTTTTGATTCTGTGGACAGAAGAAAAGGCCATTAAACTAGGGCTTTCCTTCAGTTGAATCATTGTCTGTACATTTGCCTTTACGGTGTTGGCTGACTCATGAAAGTTTAGAGCTGGGAAGATTTAAAATTCTGTAATGGTGATGCTGGTTGTACAACATATTCAGTGATAAGCCCTTCTAGTCACATGCCTTTTGATGTTTAGCATTCATTGTATGTGCTTGACCTATTTACATTTTCCAGAGAAATGTGTAATAGTTTTCTTCCATACTGCACTTGACAGACGGATGAAGAAGTTTTCCACAATCAGCTTTTAACCATTCACAGTCTTCTGAGTCACATGACTAAGTTGGATGCAGAGCAAGGCAATGTGGAAACTCTGAGCCCTGAGGATTTCCGCAAGTGTCTTGCCGAGTATTTCCATTTGTCTGGCCAAGAAGACGAGGAATCAACGTTGTCCTTGATGACAAAAGCTGCCAATATTGAACTGGAGATTTCAGATGAACAGCCAGTGGATTATAAAAGTTTGTTTACAGAGGTAATTTGTCAACGGTATGGGATTAGGGATAGTGGATGGAGTGATCTTGGTAGTACTTGTCTGCTGGACAAAATGGGTGGTAAACGTGAGGAGAAAATCAATGCCGGTTGGAGAGAGAAAGTAGAAAGAATCTGACACAACAGGGTAACAGAGACAGAAAGTGGATGGCAGAGAATGAATAGATGGAAGAGACAGAAACAAAGAAGTCTTAGATGATCAAATGGTGTCAGAAGGGGGATTTGTTGCTCGGTGTGATAAATTAATGTGCTGTACAAAAGATAAAACAAAAAAGACAGAAAAACCATAAATTGAGAAACTAACATTACTGTGTATGTCTTAGGCTATGAATATTCCTTTTAATCTATGGATCATTAGAAGTGAAACTGTGCCAATGCCAGGAATGATCTAACCACCAGTGACATTGATTTCATGTTTTTCTCCCCAGGATGACGAAGGAAAGACTGGCCCATTCCTGGATGAAGTGAAGAAATTAATGAAGACACAGAAAGAAGTCTATGTGAATGACATCAAGGAAAGCCTAGGCACAACCAGGTCAGTATGGAGGCTGGATGAACCTTTGGCGGGAGACTCAGATAATCAAACTTCAATCATGGTTTTTATACAAAATCAAATCTGTCATCAAATGTCACGTTGCACATTTTTATTGCACCAGTATAATGAAGGAAACAAATTTGGGGATTTCAGAGCTGACTTTCAAACTGTTCATACATAATGTGTATGTATAGTGCCAGTGACAGTGTATGACAACAGTGGTGGGGAAAGAAATAGTGTCAGACACCAGCTGATGTTCAAACAGATTGTTTTTTCTTCTTTCCAAATCTTATCAATATTAATACATGTGAACTATAAATATTCAAAGAGAATGAAAAACAATGAAATTTTCACTAATTTTGAGATTCATCTGTATAGTTTGCCTGCCATATTTTACCATTTAACACTTCTCAAGTCGTTAGAAATATAATTCATATCAATTATCACGTTAATTTCATTACAAATTTTTTGCTTCTGAAGTAGCAGATTGCAAACAAGTTTTCACTGCAGAAGTATTTGCAAGTGGAGTTCAAAAATGTATCCTTTGAACTTCCATAATTTCTTGTGTTTTTCTTTCAGCCCTGTGTCTGTGGATGAACTCATGCGAGCCATTTCTATGGCAGACCCAGAGATCAACAATGATAAAATGCAAGAATATCTGGCCTGGGCATTCCGTACCAACACAGAAGGTTTACAGGATGTCAATCCCGTGGAACAGTCGGTGGTCATGGAACGTTTAACCAATGGCAATATTGCTCGGGTGGGGAAGAAGATGTAAATTAGAAGGTTTTATGTATTAGGCAGACAATTTTACCATTTAAAACTGTTTAATCAGTTGAAAGCCAAACCTTAGAGGTTTTGTACAAAATATCCGTGAGACTGTGCCTTCTGTGAGCTTTATTTAGGAGCATTTTAAGGGAGTTTGTGTTGGTTGTTGATCACCAATTTTCTGTCTTCCATCTATAGGAAACACTGGGCCATTTGAGATGTGTAGGGTTGATGTCAAATTCTAACCCAAGAAAAATACAAAATTCCTAATGTTGTGAAATTTCAAATATCTGAAATTTTTGGAGTCGGGACATTGGTCTCCTGCAGCTAGACATGGAGCCGTAGCTCAGGATGATGATGAAAGATTAGTTTAACATTATTCAAATTTGAGACAGCAAGTTGGAGGTGAGAAACTGTAACATGAACTTCTAAGACCAACTAATCCACTGTAGTTGGACAAGGAGCCTCAGGCCAGATAGATGCTATGTGTGATAAGTTTATAGACTTTATAAATTCAAGTAACCTCAGCAGGTCGGTAGTGGCTGACTGCAAACGGAACAAGATGAAATTTGATACAAAGTGTGAAAACTTTGGAAAATATATCATAAATGTGAAAATTCACAAATTGTTTTCTTTGTAAATTATCTTGTACAGTGGACCAAATCCTTTTTCTTTTGTCAATGTTCAAAAAATGAAATCTTTATGTCTTGTGGTCTGTTTGGGAGGGGGGTGGGGGGTGGGGTGGGGTGGGGATCTTTGCCTTTGGTATTTGCACCCCCCTCTCTCTTCATGTGTTTACAACATTTATGATGAAATCTAATCCTGCATTAGCTCAAACTTAGTGCTTTTGAAAGATCAAATACACACGGATGCCAAAAGTCTGGTTTTTCCAATTTTTCCCTCAGTCCCGATTTAAAAAAAATTGTATTTTGTGTGTTAGTGATGATTTAAAAACTGTTAAAAAAAATTGTTGTTTTGGTGCAAACACGATGACACGTTCATTTTTCAGGTTTTCTTGCAAAAATCATTTGGCATCCCTGAATACAGCATTTTCCCATCTGTTACAATTTACAGAGGAAAAAGATAATGAAGAAACCACATAAAATTTACAAATTTGATTTATTTTGTCAGAGAAGGTGGGAAAAAATGAAAGGTACCGTACACTGAAAAGTTGATATCCGTTTAACTTTTCTGATGAATTCCCATTGCAGACAAGTTTAGAGACTTACCTGTCTTGATCAAGAATGCAATATTATGTTACTGAATTATAATGATACAAAACAATTTTTGAGTAAATCTGTCACTACATCATTTCTGAGCACATGCTGGACTCGGACCACACTCACAGGGAGTGGGTCTTGAAGTTGGCTAAGTCAGTGGAGATCATTTTGTTCAAACCTAAAGAATCCTCCGTGAGAATACTGATGACAATCAGTAACTCCATTCCAGGGTCATGTACTGACACCTTTGATTGGGCGTAGGTTTGTCGCACTATTAGGTTCTTAATATTTATTTCATGATTTTATGAACTCCCATCAAGCCAAAACTGAGACATATTTTAGGTTACTGCTTTAATGGGAAGACTCTTTAAATGTGAGACTCGAAGAGGAAATGAAATACTGTGATAATGTTTTACAATGTATATAACTGATTAATTTTCAGACAATTAATTCAAGCAGATGAATCATTAATTACAGTGTTGACATGGTTTCTCATGTATTATGATCCATCTCTTTTCCATTTGCATTAATTTGAATAAATTTATTTTATCATATTGTGTCTGCAGAGTTTACTTCTGAATTCACTTCACTTTACAATTTTTTTTATTCAAATACAGAAATGAAGAAATAATTTGAAATTATTTCATTACTAAGCTGCTCGTGATTGGGGACGCATAGCCTATATATATATAGTGTTACCTGAAATCTCAGGACATTCATGATTGGGGAAGGTCATAGACTTACATGAAATCTCAGATGGACAATTCCATGCAAAAGTTGCTCTTACATGAAAACAAATAATTTTCTCTGAGAGTGAAGTTTGATGAGTTTGATGGTTCAAAATGCAAGCAAACAAAAATTAACTATTCAGCTCTTTTGAAAGTTGGAATTTCTGAATGTAGTTTGTTCTTGACAAATTTCTAATTAATTCACCAGAACCATTTGGGAAATTGTCGGCAAAGAACTTTGTTTGTCGATGGCCTCAGCCTAGAGCTGTTGGAGCCTGAATATTCATTTTCCTTTTCTTGTTGGTCTTCCATCTCTTCGTCTTTTGTCTCGTCTTCTGTATTATCTTCTGATGTATGAAATTATATGTAGATCCTTCAACATGGTTTGTGTTATATTGATGTCTGTTAGGTAGTCTTGAACGTTTATGGGCAGGACCGGCAATTGGGGAGGGGGGGGGGTGAGGAGGATTACTGTATTCAACGAGGAACTTATGTCTACACGTGGCCAGTCCATGTACCACTGCAACATTGAATGAGTGTATATTTTTCACTAGGGGTGATACCTACTGGTTCATGTTAAGCTTAAGTATGACTCATGACTATGAGTTTCACCCAGATTCATGACCTGGTGAGGCCCAGTCTCTACACAATGTGGAGAAGTCAAGGACCAATACATTCACTTGACAATCTCTTTCCACTGGGAACTACCAGTAGTCTGGCTGTCCCAGGAGATTAAAGTATTAATTGTTCATATAGCCCTCAACTCGAACGTCAGGCTGCCTGGAAAATGATTCTACCCATGTATGTTTATCACTTTCTCCTGAAGACACCACTAAGAATGTTCTTCTTTAAATAGAAATCCCTGTACAATTAACACTCTGAAAACAACCGCCCTAGATGTTCTTATGCACGTAGATTACCAATAGCTTGTCAGTGTCAACAGAATGAATCACCCAGAAAACCTCAGATGGCCATGAGATGTGGTACAGACATACTTTGATGGTGAGTTGATGAAACAGTCAAATACAAGGATTTCAACAATAACAGACAGGGATTTTCATGTATCTAGAATCTGAAGACAAAGTAAACGGATGAAAAGGGGTGTGCAAATAAAAGATTTAGGAGAGAGATGACATACAGACAGACGGTAGGCGATTGAGTTTGTTAGATGTGAGCTATCGGAGATCGCTGGGTGGATGAAGGGAATGAAAGGCTTTGGGATCAAGAGGAAACATGCACGGGATGAATGAAGAGCTTTAGATCGGCTTTGAAGAAACTGAATTACGGGTCTGTCGGGTCACGCCATAGTAACATGTATGGATTACGGTAACGACATTTGCAGACACAAAACAAAGTCAACAAGAATGAGTTAGTTACGAAACTGGTCGGATACAGACTGAAATGTCTGATTATTTCCTCTTTTGAAACAAAATGTACAACAGAAAGTACACAATGACAAAAGAAAAAAACAAACAATTGATTTTGAGAGAACTGATTATTCCATAACAAAACAGGAGAACGTAACTCTGATTGCATAGCTTTTTTTCCCCCTTATACAATGGCGTAATTACCATTTGATTTTATTCACTGTACAGCATGAGACCTTTGATTCCACAGCGTACTTCACATAACAAGAATCGCACATGTGTCTGTCTGTCTGTCTGTCTTTATTTCATTTAACGGGTAACATCATAAAATAAAGTCCATTTACCGACGCCTCTAACAAAGCAGTGGCTCTAAAATAATGTCCAAATAAACTATGTTTTATGCTAGAATTTGATTACTGCTATTTCAGATTATGGTATGTTTCTCTAATGTTTCTATGAACGTACTAAACAGCCACCTGTTTATTTCATAGCCTTTTATTTTATAACAATCACGTGGTTGAGTGCCAGAGATTCATAACTTCTTCTACTGTAAAACTCTTCATTGTGTGTATGTGAGCTGCAAAAATAAACACTTTTCTCTTCAAAAATGTGCCTTTCCACTGTCTGTAAACCCAATCACATCTTCCCCTCACCAAATACAGTGATTTATTGACAGAAAACGAGAAATGAAATATTCGATAAAAGCATTAAAAAATCAGATATCGATGCAGCAAAAGAATTTACACACTTCTCCACACTACAGCATTACAAACCCATTCTAGAGAGGAGCAGCATGCCATCTGAGGAGGAGGGGAGAAAGGACCTCTCCTGAGCCTCATCCTCTTCTCTTCCCCCACCCACTCCCAAGGAATAGCAAAATGGGCGTAACTGGAAGGCTTAGCTTAGTAAATTATGACAGGTGTTATATTACAATATGTACATCAGTAGATCTGTGAGGTAGGGGGTGGCACACGGTGACGGCTGGTGTCAGTCCACGTACTTACTGGGCGGTACCACCTCAAACATCAGCTGTGTCCACTTGGTCAAGTCATCTACAGGAGAAAGAACAGAACATTCCAGATCAGAGCTAAGAATTGTCAACAAGCCTGGGTGACATTCCCTGCAGATTAGGCTTAGCATTTAAAGACAAAGTTATAGAAGCTGTCTTCTTGTAACCACTTCCAAAAACGGATAGGCTTGGGGGTATATTGTGACACGTTGTGTCTGGACATCTAGCAGGTTTTAGGATCAAAGAAAATCTCCCTTTCCACTGATGAGGGCTGATGTTTACAGTACGGAGGTGCGCAATATTACATGTGCACCATTGCTATAACAATTATGCAGACACTGCTATTACCGGTATGCATCGTTTTAACTATGAGCAGAATCAACACTGATTTTCTCCTAAACTGTTTGGTGGATTCGACATTTGATGCGCATGATGGTAATGAAGGTGTCGGGACAAGGGCGGTCAACTGTGGTAAAGGTGGTTTTTTTTGTTGTTGTTGTTTTATATTATATGTGTCATTTTCAATGCTAGTTTCTTTCTTTTTGTATATTGCACACCGTGTAAAGATATAGTTTGTCCAGCCACCTTTCTCTCCATTCTTAGAATGACCAACAAAACAGAAAACTACTCAACTCCTCTCCCCGATCCATCCCACTTCCTCTTCGCTCTCCGTCACATTGCCCAACCATCCACCACCCGCCCGGCTGTTTCTTAATCCTTTCCGTTTCACTTCCCAATCTGACCGCTTGTATAGAGATACTGAGTACATGCCATTACTCACTGTGAGACTTACCGAAGAATGGCACTTTGAGTTTAAAATGTATGAAAGGGAAGTAAAAAATGGCTCCTCCCAGGATGAAAATTGTGGCGTAGAGAAATTCGATAGCCGGATCCTGAATGATAGGGGCGATAACCAGGTAAACTGAGATGGCCACCATCAGTATAGGGATGGGTATTGGAACCTGTTGACAAATAGATGAAAAACGCCAACATGAAATAACAACAGCAATGGCAGCAGCAGCAGCAACTACACGGCGATAGCAACAACAGTAAAACTGACTTTGGCCAGTATATATAATTTTCCTACAACGAAATACTGACAAATTCATGACAACGCTAGAACAGCAAATGGTGATGATGAAGCAGAAAAGACAAACGAAGCCGGGACGCAGAAATGTAATTCTGAGCACTGATTTTTTGGATGCTGTTTTTATTTGAACTCTATTGTTGTTGTAGTTGTTGGCACCCGTTAGTCTCGATAGACCACGGGCTTGGGCTCTGAATGCCTGTATGTTTCAGTCTGGTGCAGCGTCGTGTGTGGCTGGACACGCCTATCTGGGAGTGACAGTTCCTTCCACAGATGGTGCAGGCAAAGGATATGCTAGTTTGACTGTTTTGCGCACCAGTCTTTGTTCCTTTCGGCATGGCCTCGGCCTGCTGCATAAGCGTTTCTTCATACAGTGAGAGACGTTGCTTCACTGATTGCCTCCGGGGAATTCTACCTGAGGCTGCCTTCTCATGACTTCGCTTCCATGCCCAGGGCCTGAAGTTCCGTCTTGCAAACATCCTTGTAGCGCAGGTGGGGTCTGCCTGTTGGATGTTTTCCCTCCGCTAACTCTCCGTTCAGGAGGTCCTTGGGGATTCTGCAATCCTCCATTCGCGCTACATGTCCGAGCCTGTGCAATCGTCTCTGTTTTAAGATGATATACAGGCCGGGGATTCCAGATCTCCTTAAGACAACTTGAACGCTATCAATGAAACTAGAAACGATAAGATGAGACACTCCCTTCTTCGCACCTTTAAAAAAAAATCGAGTTTGCGCGCTGATCGGGCGCGGGGGCCATGGCGTAAAGCATGAAAAGAATACGATTGACATACAGATAAATTAATGATGCGGATTTGTTACAGTGCTACTGCGACTAAAAAAAAAACCAGCTAGAGTTTTCCCACAGCGATTGAAGTTATCGTTACAAAATAAATGACGCCAATCTAGGCCTACAGCGATAGCTGAACAGAGAACAAAATTCAATATTTTCCCTATTTGGCATTGTCAAATTCGGCACTGTTCATGACTTTCGCGCGTTTGCCGCTAGGTGGCGGTGCGAAATCTGTGCACGCTAAAAGCGCTAGCTGTCTTATCTTATTCTATCTAGTATCTTTGACCCTATAGAGCACACCTTTTTCCCACCACCCTTCGAATATATATTTGTTAACATAAATCTTAAATGTGCGGAACTTTGATAAGACACCTGCCTAAAAAATCATCAACTGTCGCTTTTCTCAACGGTATAGTCTACGAGAATGCAACTGACATGCACGCTAAGTCTGATATCATCATCATAATGTTCCTGATATCAGCACTGTTCACTGATAACCCACGTCTTGACACTTTTAGAAGCTACAAGGAGACATGTATATATGTGTGTGTGTGTGTGTGTGTGTGTGAACAAAGGCAACACCCTCCTCACCTTGTATGGCCGCTCGACATCACGTTTCTTGAACCGGAACCAGATGAGTGAACTGAAGGTGGTCCCGTAAAACACCCAGGCTGCGAAACTGAAGAAATCAATCAAACTGGAGATGTCACCCATCAGAACAAAGATAATAGCGATGATAATCTGTGGAGATAATGACAAAACAGCGCCAGATGAGACGGTGAACTTTGCCTAACCCACAGCCATAGACGCCTTGATTGGGCAAATATTGGTATCACTGTTCAAGAAAATGGAAGACAGCGATGGTGAATGGTATGGTTTAAAGTCTAATGAAAACAGATGTTGCAGTTTTGTTTACATTTTTTGTATTTACTTTTAAAAATTACTGATTAGCGACGATGTGGAAGTTAAGCTATCATCACCATCATCTTCTCCATCATCACTATCATCTTCTCCATCATCACCACCATCTTCTCCATCATCACTATCATCTTCTCCATCATCACCACCATCTTCTCCATCATCACTATCATCTTCTCCATCATCACCACCATCTTCTCCATCATCACCACCATCTTCTCCATCATCACCACCATCTTCTCCATCATCTTCTCCATCATCACCATCATCTTCTCCATCATCACCACCATCTTCTCCATCATCACCACCATCTTCTCCATCATCATCACCATCATCTTCTCCATCATCACCACCATCTTCTCCATCATCATCACCATCTTCTCCATCATCACTATCATCTTCTCCATCATCACCACCATCTTCTCCATCATCATCATCATCTTCTCCATCATCACTATCATCTTCTCCATCATCACCACCATCTTCTCCATCATCACGATCATCTTCTCCATCATCACTATCATCTTCTCCATCATCACTATCATCTTCTCCATCATCACTATCATCTTCTCCATCATCACTATCATCTTCTCCATCATCACCACCATCTTCTCCATCATCACTATCATCTTCTCCATCATCACCACCATCTTCTCCATCATCACTATCATCTTCTCCATCATCACCACCATCTTCTCCATCATCACTATCATCTTCTCCATCATCACCACCATCTTCTCCATCATCACCACCATCTTCTCCATCATCACCACCATCTTCTCCATCATCACCACCATCTTCTCCATCATCACCACCATCATCTTCTCCATCATCACCATCATCTTCTCCATCATCACCATCATCTTCTCCATCTTCTCCATCATCACTACCATCATCTTCTCCATCATCACTACCATCATCTTCTCTATCATCACCATAATCTTCTCCATCATCACCACCATCATCTTCTCCATCATCACTACCATCATCTTCTCCATCATCACCATCATCTTCTCCATCATCACCATCATCTTCTTCATCATCACCATCATCTTCTCCATCATCACCACCATCATCTTCTCCATCATCACCATCATCTTCTCCATCATCACCATCATCTTCTCCATCATCACCATCATCTTCTCCATCATCACCATCATCTTCTCCATCATCACCATCATCTTCTCCATCATCACCATCATCTTCTCCATCATCACCATCATCTTCTCCATCATCACTACCATCTTCTCCATCATCACCACCATCTTCTCCATCATCACCACTATCATCACCACCATCTTCTCCATCATCACTATCATCACTATTTTCAACCATCTTCATCATCATCATCATTATCATCATTCTCCCTCTGCTTTTGTGACGTTAAAACACAGTCAATAAGCCTAATTTCCCTCAATCTTTGTAAAATTCTCATATAACGATTGGTTGTTGTTGTTGTTGTTTTTATATTTAAACCACAGAAAACCTCTGGGGTATGCACCAACAGGGTTAAGCACAAACTAAAAGAGGCAAAAGATAGAAAAAGAGAAAAAAAAATGCTTCTTGTCATGTTTAACTAGTGACAATGGAATGCGGGATGAGATCAAGAAAAAACAACAACATGAAATGGCAAGAAGAGCAGGAAAAAGGAAAGGATGAGTGTGAAACTCAAGAAGACAGACAAGAAGGAGAAGAAGAAAGAAAGAAAGAAAGAAAGAACGAACAAAGAAAGAACGAAAGAAGGAAATAAGAGTATGCGCGATGGATGCAGCACTTACCGTAAAAGCCATACACGGCACAGGTGTCAGCTGATTGACATTGATAAAACTGAACAGTTCTGGGAAATTCCCATCCCGGGCAGCAGCAAACACACATCTAGAATGTACATATTGTATTGATCAAACTGAACAGTTCAGAGAAATTCCCATCCCGGGCAGTAGCAAACACACATCTAGAATGTACATATTGTATTGATCAAACTGAACAGTTCAGAGAAATTCCCATCTCGGGCAGCAGCAAACACACACCTGGAATGTACATATTGTATTGATCAAACTGAACAGTTCAGAGAAATTCCCAGGAAACGCACACCTGGAGAGACCAAACGGCTAAATATTCAGACCAAAATATTTGGGCAATCAGACATTAAGGACCACGTTCGTGTGTAATATGAAAATTGAACATTTATCAGAACTTAAACAAAATTTAATGTAAAAATATTATTATTTGTTCAAAACTGTGGTCCCTACATACCAGTTCATCATCTCTAATAACATCAGATCTCGTCAAAACACATAACAAAATAATGCACTCTCAGACACAAACACACAAACGAAATGGTGTTTTCATGGCATTAATTGACAAGGAACAGTCTACACGGTGATATAAATAGCCAGTTATAATTGGATATTAAACGCATGAGTCGTGTAGTAACGAGCAGCAAGGTACTTGGCAGCCTCTGTTGTAACGTATGGTCTAGGCAAAATAGGCCCATTGCGGATATCAGCCACTTTGTTGTAAGGACCGACGCATAACCATGGCGATGGTAGCATTGATTTTGATTCGTTAGCTGATTTGGACTGCGAGCACTTCAGGCGTCGCGAACCAATCGGCGGCGAGCAAAAACTAGTTGAACTAGTAGTTCATTACAGTAAACAATGACACGTGTGTACACGCACATGGGTGGAGAGGGGGGAGGGGAGGGAGTTCGGTCAATTCTTTCACTTCCTTTCCCTTGTTTACACGGATGGTAGAGATTCTGACCAGCTTGGATCCATCCTTTCCACCCCTGTCATAACAGTCAAATGCAATGCAACTAGCAGGCATTTTAACCGCCTAAACATATCTCGAAGTTACACTCGTCAGCTGATCCACCCGCCATTTTGGGTGTCGGAAGAACACAACAAAAACACTGTGTGACGTCATTCGCAATGGGCCTATACATGAGCAGTTTGGCGAAGCAACTTTAGCGAGATGCAACTTTTATTTCTTTTTTTCTCGATCACCTTTCGTGCTGGAAATGCAACTTTCTGAAATTTAATCTGCTTGCTTAACATGAGTACAACTCTGCCAAATATTAAAACTGGGAAAACACAGAAAATCTGTAGAGTCTCAGTAGGGCTTGCTACAATGTTAAAATCTAGGGGGGGGTGGGGGGGTTGTACGTTGGAAATCCCCGCGTAAGAATGTAAAATAAAATGAACACATTAATGGAAGCGAGGGATATGGACCACAGACTAATAAATTAACCAGACTGGATGATCCCATTGTGTGACGTCACAAAACAGCGAAAGGTTATGAACCATCCGCCACATTAGGTTTACGGTAGCGACCGACGCTTCAGCATAGCTACAATTTTGAATGACACCATTTTGACGCGCCTACTGAGCGCGGAAGTTTGGTTCCGCACCAAGAAATTAATACATGTACCACCAATCTTGACAAATAAAAAGAAATTTCTACTGCAGATAGAACTAGAATCGGAATTTCCCGAGCGGCGGCCATGTTGGTTATACAGCCGCCGCTCGGGAAATTCCGTAAAAAACGACACAGCCCGAAGCTCGTGTTTCCAGTCTGGTTAATTTATTAGTCTGTGATATGGACAGTGCATATCCGTACAACGCACACAATTCGATGACGTAGAACACACACCGGAATACTATATTACTGACCTTGTTAATTTGCATAGTTTTTAAAAATATGAATCGGCCTAGTAGCAAAACAGTCCGACTTCTGCTCGGAGATTGTGTGATCTGCGCTAATAATATACATGTACTTGAGTGTACGCCGATCACCAATGGCTACCCCACCCCCTTTTCGCCTGATTAGTCAATCTGACTACCGCCCATTGATACAAACTGACTAGACCCTCACGCCCCCAGGTCCATCTGACTATTCCATGTGTTGTCACTTTAAATTCGTGAACACCATATCAAGTTTTGTTTCAGCAAACCTTCACCAGTCGTGCATTTTGGTAAACATGTTGTCCGGATATGCACTGTCCATATCCATACAACTGGTTGTACGCATATAGACTTCCTTATAATTTACAGCTCCACGAGAAACCTTCCAGTTCCTGTTGCCACTAGCAAGGGGCAAAACCATTTAAAAAGTACCAGAACTTGTTGTTTCCTTGCTTACCTCCCTCCAGAGAAAGCTGTGGCGTTTGTTGAGCCAAATGTTGAGATCATGACAGACAGAGGGATGATCATAGCAGCGGCCATTAGGACTCGGTCACCCCACAGCTGTGGACAGAGTCACAGAGATGATTGGATACAGTACAGAAATATGACAGTGGATACGGATAAACTTACATCAGACAGATTAACAAGACCACTGATGGAATCATCATCATCATCATCGCCCTTTCTGTGGAATTGGCAAAAAGGACGTAAGCTCGATTTTGGCGACTTTTCTTTACATCCCCCCCCCCCTCTCACCCTCCTTTCCCTGCGAAACTGTTGGATTTATTTCAGTTTCACATTTTGCATGGACTCACACTTCACACTCAACCTTATAGTACTGTTGTTTTATTTCTTAGACTGTAGCCACAGTTAGAATTTGATTCCTTACTCTTGCAAAATAAAATAATAATTGAACAAAATTATCAAGAAAAAAAAACACAAACGAAGATATTTCTACAGTATTAGACTGTGGGAAACACTCACATGTGTGTTCATCTTGGCTCCCCAGACCCCCCACCCCTTTCTAGCCATGTTCGCCTTTCATATGCTGGGGTGTTAAGTCCTCATCCTTCCAAGCGCACATACTTAAAAGATGGCCCCAAACTGGAGTGCACTATTTCAACAGAAAAATAATCTTCTTCTACTTCTTCCCGTCATCACCAGGATTTTGATGAACCTAAAAGTACCCACCATTGCCACAGCATCGGCGTCCAACAGTTCCTGTCTGGTCATGGCTGTGAGATAGCCGATGTTGGTCAGCAGGTAGATGATGATGACCGTAACCACACTGACGATGTTTGATCTGGGCAAGTTTCTGAGGGGGGGGGGGGGGAGAGGAGCGGGGAGAGACAATGTAGGATCTTTGAGCTGTTCTATATGCTCCTACCGTGAAACAAGGAGCACAGGATTGATTGTGTGTCTGTCTGTCAGTCTGTTAGTGTCTCCCAGTTGTCTTTCTCGATCTCATTCTGTCTACTGTTTGTCTCTGTTTCCATTCTCTTTATTTCTTTCTGTCTGTCTGTTTGTCGTCTGTCTGTTTCTGCCTGTCAGTCTGTCTCTCCCTCTCTCTGTTTAGCTCGCTCACTGAGGTATTTGCTTTCCCAAAGAAAGCCGCAGAAAAACATGACCAATAACACGAGCAACTTTAACAACAGGTATAGAAAAGGTCAGAAAAAACATAATAACGACAACAACGGCTACGAGATATGTAAAGAATAGCAACAACAACATCAACTTTGTTATGATATAAACATTTGTTGAGCGGAGTTTGAAGTTTTAAAGTCCTTACTTGTGAGGCTCTTTCAGCTCTTCCGTCACGTAGTTGAGATTATTCCTGTAATGGACAATAAATGATTAATTACCCCATGATGTCCTTTTGCCCTTATGTCTTGACAGTGTTGGCTGCCAGTGGTGCGTGCCAGAGATTGAGACCAAATAAAAAGTAACTCCACATTAAAACTTCCAAGCGCTATGTGGACGACTAACACATTCACTTTCACAGGTCAGTTCTGGACTTGAAACCACCACCGTTGTTTGTCTTTTCGCCCATGAAAACCAAGATAAAATAAATTAAGAAAAGAAAAAAAAAAAACGTTCACTTTGGACGACAAAACTTATCAATCGTTCTTGAGTTTTTTTTGGGTACAGGTCACAGTCTGTGGTACAGCTGGCCGAAGCATATCGAGACTGGATATTTTGATAGATGGTCCAGTCAAATTATGTTTGTGATGTCGCCCAAAGATAAGTTCGGAAACTTGTTTCTTGAAAAAAATCATGTTTAAATCATCAAAGTACACACATACATACGTACACCTTTATTGAAGCTCGGCAGTTATAAAAATGACAAAACTCACCCCTTCTCTCCTTCCACATTTCCACTGGACGTAAATGTCACAAACAACAAGATTTACGCCCCAGTAGAATGCAGGTCGAAACTGACAGATTTTATATTTGTCGAGGAACTTGTAACAAATGTGTGACCTTTTTTTTCTATTTGGAAATAATTGTTAGAATTTTTAAAATCTGTTTTAATGTACATGTCTGACGAAGGGTTATCAGAACCGACAATTTGTCGTTTTTTTCTTTCTAATTCTTTTGTGGATTATTGTGGCATTTCTTTATTGTTACTTACAGGGGCTTTGCAATATACAAGTCTCTCTCTCTCTCTCTCTCTCTCTCTCTCTCTCTCTCTGTCTCTGTCTCTCTCTCTGTCTCTGTCTCTGCACGCATGTGTATGCGCCGTATTATATCTTTGCAAACAAGAAAAAGTTGCACTTACCATCCATCGTAAGCCCATAGGGCGTCGTAAAATGCCAGAGCAATGGTAGATGGTTCAGAAGACGATCCCTCAAACCCAGTTTCTATCTCACTAGTGTTGCCTGCGGGACAAGAATGGTAGTTTACAACCAAAACTCTCTCAGATCACAGATTATTTTACGTCATGGGAACCTTTGTGCAAGGAGACGCAGAAAAACCTTGACCGAGCTCCATGTTAGAGCAACTGAAAAGCTTGACAAAAGCTCTCGAACAGAACCTGATATTGGACATTTTCGTTTGATTTGCTGGTCGAAATTTTCATCTTGAATGTTTCAATTTTTAACTCGAACTTTTTTCTTTAATTAAAAACTATAATAAAGCCTCTTTTCAAGGATATGCTCGTAATTGTAAACATGAATCACATACGATATAAAACTGGTCACCTGTCAGTGGTCTGCCCATTCAAACCATCAGGAACGTGGACCTGCCACATCAGAGACATAAAGAATTTTTTTGTTGTGTGGTTGTTGTTCTGGAGTGAAACACTGACGAAAGATGAGATCTGGTGTACGTTTAAAGGCATACTTTCTGTCATGAATACAGAAGGGATTTTTGTACAAGTTTTATCTTGTGCAACAACTGAAAATGAAATTTCCCCCAAGTTTGAATGTATACCTACTGCCATGATTGAAGGTGAGATCTGGTACAAGTTTTGCTGTTTACCTTCTATCAGGATTAAAGATGAGCATTTTGTACAAGTTTTACTGTATACCTTCTGCCATTTTGTAGATTCCACCAATGATGATCATGATCAGAGCTGCCACTTTGGCCACTGTAGTTATAATCTGCATGCGAGCGGCCAGTTTTGTGCTGTAACAGTTGAGTAGGAGAATCGTCACTGGAAGAGATCGGCACATAAAGACAATTTAGCACATCTGGACAGGCAGAGATAAGCTTTTCTGGCCGAGTACAGGGTCATACCTGGCAATGTCACTCAAAATAGTAATTGTGTTCTATATTACATTCTCATCCTATAAATTGAAGATTTTTTACTGTCAATCTATGCAAACAATTCATCTCAATGCAATCCATATTCACACAAGTCAACCATGGATGGACACAGGTAATACCAGAGTAATTACTCTCATCATGAGCATACTAAATGTAAATCAGTCAGGTGAAGTAAACACAAAGAACGGGCCGAGTAGCGGTGAATCATACTTACATTTTAAAACCCCATGCACACCGGTGTGGGCGTGCCCTTAAGATAAAAAAAGAAAGAAAGAAAAAGACAATACTACCTGGTGATGAAATAGACGTTGTCAAGATCCCCGAAAAGACTCTCCGTCGCTGCAGGATTCTACAGGGCTAACTCGGTTTTGTACATTTTACAAGAGAGTGAAGAAACTGAAAAGCATGGCTATTATACACATTTTGGAGCTGGGAATCGGTACTGACACTAAAAATGTTTCCCATTACATACCCAGGGCTTATTTTATCAATTATTATGATTGGTTACATGAATAGTCGAGTTCGCCGTTCACATACTGACATTCTGCTGCTATTAGTGGCTAACTCTGGAGCAGCACCAAGTTGGATAGAGTGCTGCACCAAAGCCAAACAGCCACCAAAATTTTGATGCCTTAAATGGCTAACTTGGAGTTGGCTGGATAAAGACTTACTGCACAGCCCGAATTGGTGATTTATTTGGCTATGTCGATGGTCTTTTTATCTTTCCCGTGAATTTTATTATAAAAATATTCGCTCAATTTGGCTGAACTTTATTTATAGGGTGTGTCATGTGATGACGTTCTTACCTCCGGAAAAAAACCAATACACTGCATTTTCAGAGTTAGCCGTTTAGAATCCTGCAGCGACGCAGTATGCATCCGTTATCCCCCCCCCCCCCCCCATTTTTAGTCTTTTGGAAATAGAAATCACAGTTCTCGACTTTGTTTTCCATCCACCTTTGTGAAACTGACTCACCCAAACACGCAATCGCTGCCAACTTCTTGAGCAACTCGGGAGTCCCGCACAGATCAAAGAGCGTAGCGAAATAGGTGCCAAAGGTCAAGGACATGATGGCCAAGGAGGACGGCCTGATGAGGACCACGGAGACCCAGGTGTACAGAAAAGCGGGGAGATCACCGAAGGCCTGACGTATATAGCTGTACTCTCCCCCTGACTTGGGGATCAGCGTGCCCAGCTCACAGTAACACAGAGCTCCTGCAGACACATAGAAAACAATCAGGTCATTCATAGAACGTCTTGAACAAAAAACAAAAACTGCTCACAGACAAATATTTCCCTTAGCTTTGATTCCCCATGCCACTCTCCCCCCCCCCCCCCCATTTCACACACACACACACATAGCCCCCTGCAAAACCATTGTTTCAGTGGCCCAAAGGTCTTAAGCGTGCACCTGCCGAGTTTGATCTCCTTTTGGCTGATGATCTGGCTGGTGACGTCACGACATTGAGTTTTAAAGAGATCCAACATTAGTCCCACTGCGAATGACGTCACAGAGTGTTTTTGTTTTGTACTTCCGACATCCAAAATGGCGGGTGGATCAGCAGACGAGTGTAACTTCGAGATATGTCTAAGCGGTTAAAATGCCTGCTGGTTGCGTTGCAGTTGACTGTTATGACAGGGGTGGAAAGGATGGATCCAAGCTGGTCAGATTCCCTACCATCCGTGTAAACAAAGGAAAGGAAGCGAAAGAATTGACCGAACGTCTCCCATGTGCGTCTACACACGTGTCATTGTTTACTGTAGTGAACTTTTTTTTAGCTCGTCGCCGATTGGTTGGCGACGCCTGAAGTGCTCACGGTGCAAATCAGCTAACGAATCAAAATCAATGCTACCATCGCCATGGTTATGCGTCGGTCCTTACAACTAAAATGGCCGATATCCGCAATGGGCCTATAATTGGCTGGTACCCCAGATTTCATTGAAACTAAATGTCATGACGTCACCAGTCAACTAGACTGCCCAGCAAAATCGCCCGCCGTGCTCCTAAGCTTTCAAACACTGCTCACCGACACAACACCTTTCACTATGATCTTCGCCCCCCCCCCTCCCCCCGTAATAAAAAAAAATGTAGGTCTCAGCAGTCTGCGGTGGTGCGTCGTTGTTTCAAACTAGTGTTGACGGCATACTAGTATAACATTCGTGACTGGGCAGAGTGATATTTTCATCAAGTCAGTGACTCCGCTGGACTTTGTAGGTCAAGAAGATAAAACACGAAGCGCGACAACAAAACAAATACCTAAAAATGTATCCTAGGCCACTTATCAGAGTCTCTGATATCACCATCTCATCACATTCCACTGTATTTGACTGTTTTTGTCTGTGCTTGATTAGCCTGTGTATACATTGTCACCTCTGACCACTCTCTAGCAGTGACTCAGTATTTTCACCCAACTGTTTCTCTAGTTTTCTTCTTGCCACCAACATTACTTTTTCCTCGTCCTTTCACTTCAGTGTACAAAAGTCAACTCTAGGCTCAGAGAAATTTTTACAGCTATTTTATTGATGAAGAAGATATAACCAGGAAACAGGGATGGCTCAAGTTAGATCTGTGAAGAAACTCCACCCCAAATCTTCATCCCCTCCCCGCCCCCCTAAAAGAACTCCGTGCCATAAGATTTTTTTTTTTTTGTGGTCCTTCAGGGCCAAACCATAAATGCTCTTCTGAGGGCTTTCACAAGAGGTAGACGAAGACAAATCAAAACAAGACCAGCGAGAGAGGATGCAGTCCTTTTGAGAGCAAGCGAGACATCGAGACAGACAGACATCAGAAGAATAAAACATCAACAAGAACTAGAGGTGAACATATCAACAGCAGTGAGTTTCTTAAAGGGGCCATCTATACACTACATGTAGGTATGCTGGATTGTGGAAAGTTTTGACTCCACACCCCCCCCCCCCCCTTTTCCACCTGTACCCTTTTCTCACGATTGGCTTTACCACACGACCATTAAAATATTGAAAGTCCAACGATAAAACCTTGATAGTTTGAAACTTTAATAAGTGGCATATTGCACAAACTGCTTGACTGTTTCATTCATTAGAATCCTAGCTTGAGTTTGATACAGTTCTACAACTTTCTTTGTTGGAAAAATATAAATAAACCCAAATTTTTAAACTCATCACGCAGATGAAAAGTGCACATATTATGTTTCATAGACCTTCCCCCTTCTTTTTCCCTTGTACACTTTTCATTCCCTGGAGGCACCCCTCCTCCTCCCCCCCCCGCCCCCTCCGACTATACGTATTGTATGGATGGCCCCTTTCAACTCAATCTCTGTACACACACGTCACCACCACCACTAGCAGCAATAACAACACATCTATATCTGACCCATTAAGGCAATCAAGCCCGACCCTCCCCAGACGATGAGACTGAGGGCCACCGACCCTGTAGCGTCCAGCACTCCCTTGGGGGACACGAAGATCCCGGAACCTGTAGAGAGAAATACTTGGGCTTAGTTCACGGGAGCAAATTTTTAGTGTGAATGAACTGTGAGTGCGCCTGTCATATGTTTACAGAGAAGTAACTAGGGTTGATGACGCCCATGGCAAATGAAAAAAAACAACTGTCTTAAAAAAAAGATTCAGACTGAATTCACATTCATCCTTGTACCCCAACTGATTATGGTTTTCTCCTTGTAACACTGGTAACTATAATAATATATACATTTATTGTTATACATAATAAAGGGTTTAAAAATATTATTTGCTAATTTAAGTTTGTAACTAATCACTTTTTGAACCATAAAAAATGGTGCCCTCTCGCCCCGACCTTCCCTTTCAAATTTTGCACCCAGTGCACTGCCCCACCTCGGAGATCGTAGAAATAACATAACTTCTACAGTCTTTGCCCAACTGCCCCATTCTATTTACGCCACTGCATGTTTATTCATTTTCTAGTTGTAGAAAGCAAGATGAATTTTTGGCAAGCGCCGATATTGAGCTGGTGACGTCACCCAGAGCTGCACAAAACGGAGCCCAACAGTACTATCTATATTGTCAGCACTGAACAGCTGCAAAATAGTATTTAAAAAAAAACAACACAGAAAATCTGTGGGGTCGCAGCAAGGCTTGAAGCAAAGTCAAAATGTGCCTTTTAGGTTTTATTATATTGTTTCTGTAACATTTCTTACTCCAGGCTTTGCAACACACAACATTTTCTTTTTGCCATATTTTGACATCGAGCAGCGGCGTTCACGTATGTACACAGTTTTATCCTTTCCATGTACGTTTTCCTACGAACGTAAAATTTTAAATGAATGATGAACATAAACACCAAAAACGGTCGAGTTTAACAATGGAGAAAAGACCACTGAAGCACTTTTATAAGTTACCTTAGAATTACATCATTACCCCCCCCCTCCCTTTTTCCCGTCTTTCTTTTGCATAGTAAATAAAGCGTGACATCAGTTATTGTTTGGTCTATCTCCATTTCCTGAAAACTGGATATCCTTTAGTATGTAGAAGAGATATAATACATGCACACTTTGACACTTGTTTAAAATGCGTTGTATGTGGCACTTATCAAGCTGTTTCACAGTTCTGATTTATTCTAACTCCCAATTCCTAACACTAAAGCCGAAAATGTTTAGTTTCGAATTTCTCAGCTGTGCAAAGAGTGGAGGTGGAGCAAACAAGAACTCTGAGGTCGCCAAAAGTAGAATGGCGTATTTGCCTGGGTTTCGTGTGGAACTAATACAGTTACCATATAGTAAATAATATCAAAATAGCCTCGTCCTAGTTACTGAGTTTCTTCATTATAAATAATGACGTGGATGCAGAACGACTTGTGTTACAAAACAAATGAAAAATTGACACTGCAATATTTTTTACAAAATAATCAACATTTTGTGGAGACAGAAACGAGTGCTAGTGGCCAATATACTTCCTTCACAGCAGGCAATAAACACACGTTTAAAATATGTTTTACACCACAAACTGTAGCAATTTCAAACATTTGCTTTGTTAGTGTTGATTTAAGAGCTATTAAAGTTTTAATGAAATGAAGCTTCAGATTAAAGAATGAACAAAGGCATTCATGTATTCCCCTGACGAGATATTCCAGTTTGACTCCCCGGTTTGAAACTGACCCACAATACATCCGACAATGAAGGAGATTCCTCCAGGCAGCCCCAGCTCTCTCTTCAATTGTACCCCTTCCACTGTCACTTTCGTGTCTGGGTCACCATCATCGTACAGAACCTCTACATTCTTCTCATCAGATGTTTCTTTGCCCGCGCCGTCTCCGGCCATGTTCTTCAGCTCAACGCTGTGGGAAGACCTGATGAATAGAGTCAGTTGGCATTACAAGTGTGATGGACGAGTTGTCTAAGTCAGTGACAGTCTTCGGCTAAATATTTCATTTGCATGCGGGTAATGCAGTGGAAGCGGAAGTCCCAGCGCCGCATCAACCCATTTTGATAGTCCGACTGGTTGGATGGTGAGGTCAGGACACATAGATCTAGTTTGAATGAGTCTGCAGGTACCAGCCAACTCATGACATTTCATTGAAACTCTGTGTCGTGACGTCACTACCCAAGGACTCGGCCTATCAAACTCGGCTGGTGCAGCATCTGGGCGAAATGACTCGCTATTCTCGCATGGAAAAGTTAGTTGTAAAATTACTCCCACCCTTTTTGGGGCGAGTGAGGAGGGTGGGGAGGGGGGGGGGGCAAATATTAGTCTGCACTGGTTCTAGAGAAAGTTACTGGTTACAAAATGGCTTCAGACATGCAAGAGAAAAGATTGCAAGCGCAAAGGGTGAGTAATGCATGATCTAACGCATAAGCGTTTCAGATGTTAACGCTGGATGAACTGATGGATGAAGGACACACAGACAAGTAAACAAATAAACAAACACGAGAAAACCCATTGGTGGATGGGGTGAAATGGTGGGTAGGTCGGGTCAGATGTATGTAACTGATGGTTCATGTGTTTATAATTTAATGGTGGTGCCGTTTTATGTGGACAGGGTGATGAAACAAACCGATGTACAGACAGACTGACAGACATGCAGATAGATAGAGAGATAGATACATACATAGATAGACAGACAGACAGACAGACAGACAGACAGACAGACAGACAGACAGACAGACAGACAGACAGACAGACAGACAGACAGACAGACAGACAGACAGACAGACAGATAGATAGATAGATAGATAGATAGATAGATAGATAGATAGATAGATAGATAGATAGCATACAAGACCAGAAAAGGAGGCAATAAGCGGGTGCTAATTTATATCCCAAGGAGAAAAAAACTCACATCTTTTCCTGCGTAAATCAACCAAATTAATGACCAGTGAGAGCTAGAGATGACGGCGTAACCACCTGTGAGTTACTGTACTCCATATAACAAGGACGCCTTGCAACGTTTCAGGCGCAGAACTCGGTTAGACCGAGAGATATCTTCCACTTTCTATTGTATATCAAAGCTTGCCAGGAAACTTATCTGCCTGGTGAGACCATGCGAGATGTCCCCTAAGTGTTCTCCCAATACAGAAATCGCTGTCGCTGTCTTGTTCTGGCCAATTCACTCCACTAAAGTTGTAAATCTGCTTGTTTAACCTTCACTCAGTAGCTCAGAATGGTCTGTAGAATCCTTTAATGACCCCAAGTTGTAAACAAAGTTAGTGTAATTTTCTGCTGGCAGCTGTGCCGATATTCATCTCCAGTTGGTGGGAGAAGGCGGAGAGGTGGAAGATAACTGGATAGCTCTAGCCTGGGATCACTTCTGGCTGGTCAAGCAAATTCTAGACGTCAGCCAGTCAGCTTAAACTGAAACAAAGATGAGAGACATAGTTAATATTGGACAAAAATCAATCTCGGAAACTTACAGCCAATGGCACGAAGAGAAGCTCGGGGAGCTGGAAGGGGGGGGGGGCAGACAGACAGACGTACAGAGAGAGAGAGAGAGAGAAAGAGAGGGATTCTATCAACTTTCAAAAAGTACATTCACCTGGTCATCAGACAGCTTGAAGCTTCCATGATCAGAGAAAGAAGATACAATAGGGAAAACAACAACAACACAAACAGATACTTTAGAAAAAAAACCATCAAATATGTCGGAAAATATTGTTATGCAGTTAGAGCAACGTCGTGAGAACTGTATGATCCGATCCAGTGAGGATGAGATTGTATTTACAAGGGGAAACTTGTCACCACATACGTTCAGATATCAACTGTTTTTGTTGCCTCAAAATAATGTCAACTGAAAATCTACTGTCGCTTTACGTTCTCAGAATACTAAGATACATAATTATTTTACTTTGTGAGTGTCACACTGCCCGACCAATCCTTTCGCCGTCATAAAGTATTATTTAACCTTGGCCAGAAAAAAACCCAACAAACAACAACTGGAGAACCAGTGATTATATTGCAATTTAATAATGCCAAGATAGAGAGAGAGAGAGAGAGAGAGAGAGAGAGAGAAGGAGAGAGAGAGAGAGAGAGAGAAAGACGTTCTGTGCAGTCAGTTCTGTGTCAAGACTAATATTACAAGTACAAGAGCGAGGATCGTGTCACGTTGTTTAATATATTCAGGCAAACAAATTCATCTCATTGTACCCCAGACACGTTCAGTCTAACCCCAAGTTTGATGTAGCCAGGTAGATGGTCTGACCTTTGTCCTTGCCTTGTATGCTATCATGTTGACTGGCATGTCAATTTCATGTTGTGGGCTCGCTGGCTTGTCACCCGTTTTAACACCAGAGGCCACCTGGAGACATTCGGCCATACACAAGAATCTACACATACACACACACGTATCTGCACACAGGTTAAGACATTCTCCCTCTCAGCCCACCCATACACTTTGCGCAGTGACTTACGTTTTTTTTTTTTTTTCAGACATGACCACTTTCCGAGAACTCATCCTCTCCCCCGCCCCCAGGTTTTTGATATCCAGTGAGAGAAATGGAAAGAAAGAATTCAGACATGAATTGTGAAGAAACACAAATAAAAGGCGGAGATGGAGGGAGGTGTTTTTTTTTTCTTTTCTTTGATGGGGGGGGGGGGGTAGGCCGATGCAAAGGAATTCTGTATGGAATAATTCAATTATCTGGCCGCGTAACTCGTGTGGCTGGTCTGCGAGTACAGTTGTACATGTTTGTACACATACACATAAACAAACACTCACTCACTCACACACACACACCTACACTCATACACTAAACCACTGTCACGACCACGTGTGTGATGATTGTCGCGACCACGTGCTTGATGTTTACTTAATTTTTCCTTCCAACCCTAGCTAACAAGCTAAAGCAAGCAGACCAGCGACCAACTGACACATGGAACGAATTTTTAAATCAAACGATGTTTATTACCAAATGTGTGACATGTAACTTCTGCCAAAACATTCAACTCATAATAATCAAACACAGTGACAGAAAACAAAGATATGTAAAAAAAAATCCCTTTCGGGGACTTGACGACTACTCACCACTCCCTCTTAGGCCAACTAATGCCTAACCCCTTTGTCCATAACTTAATTATTTATACTTAAAAGTCTCTGTCGTCATCTGATCTCCTCGCTGATTCATTTTCACGTCTCCAGAGTTCAAACGATCCTTCCTAGCAAGACCAACTTCAAACGATAAAGGGCAACAGACGGTTCACACCCGCCATCGTGGATCGTTGGTTCTTGAAGGGTTCCCATCCCGTCTTCAAGATTTCCAAGCTTCAAACGAATAAGAAAACATACGGTTCACACCTGCCATCGAATATCAACGAACTTCTGTGGGAACATAATGGATCCCTCACACACCTAACAACTCTGGTCCCCATGGCACGATCTTCACATAATCGCCCGGACCGTCACTTCTGTAAAACTTCTGGGAACAAATGGGAACCACGTGTGGTGAGCTTCTCCTCTATTTATACTCCCGAGGGTCTTGCATACGGGACCAGCTTCAAGCGAGTCGTGTGTATCTTTTCAGGCCCGTCAACAACTTTAAAATCATGCTTTCCCCTGCTGAGCTCACCCCCTAGACTCATGGCGCACAAGGCCACCGACCTTACTCGTGACAGTAACCTTTCATGCTCGTCAACAACTTTAAAATCCCCTTCTCCCCTACTAAGTTTACCCCCTCTACACTCGTGGCATACAAGGCCATTGATCTTACTCGTGACAACACTACACCCCCCCCCCCACACACACATACTGTGTCGTTAAAAAAGTCAAGAACGAAGAAGAAAAAACAGCAATTAAAAAAATGGTAAAAGTCAAATACAAAAAGACGACGGCTTACGTAATACTAAATGCTATATTGGACAGGCTGGTGATCTTTGTCTGTCCAGGGCCTCAGTCAAAGTCTCTTGGCCCTAAGCTATAGGTAGAACGCGCATATCCGCCATTTTTCGTGTAAGGCCCCGAGCGTCACCATAGCGATTGTAGCATTGATTTTGATTCGTTAGCCGATTTGCACTGCGAGCACGGGAGGTGTCGCGAACCAACCGGTGGCGAGCCAAAAGTAGTTCGCTACAGTAAACAATGGCACGTGTGTACATGTTCAATGGGAGACGTTCGATCGATTCTTTCACTTCCTTTCCCTTGTTTACACGGATGGTACGGAATCTGACCAGCTTGGATCCAGCCTTTTCACCCTGTCATAACAATCAACTACAATGCAACCGGCAGGCATTTTAACCGTTTAGACACATCTCGAAGTTACACCAATCAGCTAATCCACCGGCCATCTTTCTTGTAGGAAGATCAAAACAAAAAAACACTCTGTGACGTCATGCGCATTCTACCTATTCTGTTCGACTTATTTTACAGGCTCTACTCAGAAGCTCCTGCCTAGAAGGTGTTGCTGTGTAACACTTTAGTCTGTCACAATAATATTGTCACCATCATTGTCTATGTCTAGTCTGTGATCTACCTGCTGTGACTCGCGGTTTCCCGTCTTAAAGAACGTCTCAACCACAAGATGTATGTGACAGATCCACAAGTATCATTTAATACATACTTATCCGCTCAAGACAAACAATTGTGGGTCCACGTCAACTTTATAACTTCTGAAACCCAAATGGAATGATTCGGAAGAGTCACGCCCTTCTACGGCTGATGTTCTCTCCACAAGTGACAGAAGAGGGGAAACGAGAGAAATCTTTAGGAGAGCGAGAGAGAGAGAGAGGGAGAGAGAAGAGAGAGAGAGAGAGAGAGAGAGAGAGAGAGAGAGAGAGAGAGAGAGAGAGAGAGAGAGAGAGAGAGAGAGAGAGAGAGGGAGTAAAGGAGTTTATGACTAGTGAGATAAAAACTTTATTGATTCTCAAAACAAATTTAGACTTCATGTTTTATACAGAGAAGAATTTAGTTCATTTATTCGTCCAGGGCGAAGGCAGACGATTCTGTGTGTTGTCTATGTACTTCTGTCTCCACCACCTGGAGCTATCAAATTTGTCTAATCACAATCTTTCTGCGTGCTGAGTTTTTTCTTTTCCTTTCAGATTTTTAAAAAACTTTCTCTACAAAACAAAAGTTTACGGCCCTTGGTTTGAATACAAAATGAAACTCACTAGGAATTATTATAATTATATTGATCAGGAAGTAGAAATTCCTCAAATTCCACACTTTAATCAATGTTGAACATGTGGGAAGTCTTGATGATTGGAACGTAAACTGTGATCCTAGCTCTAACTGAAATGAAAGAAAGAATGTTGATGAAAAGCAGGAGGATGGGAATATGGAAAAATAAAAAGACAGAGCAGAGAAAGACTTTTCATTATTCTGGAGGGAGAGAGAGGGGAATCCTGGCAACAGTTTCTGTCTCTTCTATTGTATCCTGATACAGCTACCATCCTCAGCGACATAAAAGATACCCGTACACTTGTATTTAGACACATTTCGCAGATTAAAATGGAGGTCTGAGTTGGCAAGCGTATTCTTCAAAACATTCAAAACCATGCTATGTGGGCCACAGACTTATCATTACGATACTTAAAAAGACCACAATGACATAGTAATTTATTTACCTTGCCAGTTTGTTCTACCTCTGGAGTAGCGGCTTGATGGAGGTTAAGCACACTCGTCCAGGCTCGAACTCAACCAGAAGTGTCAGACAGAAAGGTCAATTTCAAAAACTCTCACATTTTTATGAGACGCTTAAGAGGGCAAATTTCACCCACTGAGATATTGAACCTAAAAATAAATCTCTATCATTACAGGGGACAACATAATCATGCGGGAAGTCCATGGGAGATTTGCAGAATTCTAAGACATTTCAAGGAGATTTTAGTTTTTGCAGGGCGCAATTTTTCTCCATGCGAAAGTAAACTTTTCATAACAATATTTATCATACAGGAGATAAATTTGAAATACCCCCCCCCCCCCAAACCCCTTCTTTGGACACTGGCTGTTATTTTTCTTTTTATACTTCAAGATTTACATCTTCCTGCGCTTCTTTCACTGTTTCCCTTACCTCCATTTCATCATTTGGGATGTACGTAGTCGTAGCCTATAAATTCCTGTTTCAGTTAGCTTGCACAATTTCAGTGCTTCAAAAGCAAAGATTCTGTGATGTACGATTTGTTCCGAGGGTCCCAGTGCACAACAGGAGGCGATAACCAAGAAGGGTTTCGGGCCCAGAGTTCAAACCCCTTGCATGATTATCCAGACTGCGGCAATAGGTGACTAAAGACGTAATTCTAAACTAAATTTACGTACATGTTCTTTCCCACAGCCGCTAGCCGGGGGGGGGGGGGGGGGAGGTGGATAGGCACCATTAGAAAAAAAGTAAGCGATACGACCGATACGACATCAACAGCTGGTGGTGTGTAAGTGAGGAGGGGTGGGGGGTGAGCTACTAGTGTTAGCTTAGACATTGTGTCTTCACAAACTCAGCGCATAATAAATATTTGAATTTTGAAAGGGCCGCGGCATAATAGAAGGACAAAAGCACAATGAGTGGAGTTGACTTGAGAAGAGAGACATAATTGGAGACGGAGACACCGAGACACACAGTGTTGGTAGAGAAAACAGGGACGGCTCAGTTGTCGCTCTCATCTTTCATTCATTCATTGCTGGCCCTCAAAGTGCTGTTCTAGCTTCACCCTGGCAAACTCCAAGTTCTGACATGGCAGGAGGGGACTGGCAGGCCAAGTAAGACCTGACTAAACTGTAACAGGGTGACAGACCGGCAAGGTATAGCTAGCGTGGGAAGATAGTTAACGGCGGGGAGACAGAGTTATTGTAGGCCAGAGGGGGAAAGTAGCCGATGCAACGGAAAGCGTTTTGACACCCGGAAAGGGTAGTGTTTACTTGACCGCCGTACTTGACGATCAGATCACCTGGGAATTGCTTGGGGGGTAGAGATGCTTCAATAGTATTTGACGTGGAGTCGACGGGGGTGGCTATTAGGATAACTAATGTACACTCGGTGAGCGTCTTGGGACGTTGCCCGACTGGGTATAAATCCCCGAACGCTCCTTCCAACTTCACACCGCTGAGAGCACTCACCAGCTTCGTGCCGAAGAGGAGACCACAACTGCAACTGTAACTTTGTACTAGTCTTGTGAGTGGGGAAGGTCAGGGAACCCGCAAACATCCTTTGTCAGGGCGTGGTATCTTTGGTATCTTGTCGGCATTTGAGCTGTTGCTGAGTGGTAAGTTAATTGTACGATGTATGTGTATTTTACTTAATGTTCATGATTGTAGAACCTAAATCTAGCGGGTTTACTTTGGTATAACTACTGCCTCTGAGAGAGTCACGGAAACGCAGTTACATATGTGTTACGAAACCTTATAGGATGGGGTCTGTTAGAGAGAGCGTTATTCTTCGTGGGGAACGTGTAAATATCATTGAAACTGTATTGATCGTTTATTCTATTGCCTATATGGGAGCCTATGGAGTATGGGAGCTGCAGCCTGACTTATAACAGTGTCAGCGGTTAAAGGTATTAATGATGAATATCCGTCATGGAGTAAGTATGGAAGTCATGCCTTCCAGCAGTAGATTAGGAAGTTGCGATTGTTTTTCTACAGAGGAGGAAGAACAACACCTTCTTGGCTTCTGAACTTCTTGTACTTTGATTAACGACATCGTGGCTTCTTGGCTTCCCGACCTATTGGTACCTGCCGATACCTGTTGATCTAACTGCGCAGTCACGGCAGAGTAGAGAGGAAGAACCAGTGCCCAGATAGCGCCATACACCCCTAAAGGAGAGGTTTCCTTAAGCTGAATGTACCCGTGTGTTTTATAAAATGTGCTAGAAATTGAATATTACGAAGCCTGTTAATTATCATGTACTGATTTGCATCAATTTCATTCCATCGAAATTCACATGAAATTGTATGACCTATGTTCCTATTATTATTGAATGAATTAATAATTATTGTATATATATAAGCAATACAGATATCGTTTGTTATAACTTATAGAAGAGAGATAATCGATTATTTAGTGTGTTTGTGCCGTGCCCATCACGGCTGGTGTCAGAAGAAAGTTAGTGAGAGAAAGTGGAAACATCACATAAACTGTCAGGATTAGGATTTGAATTGCCGTGCTAGGTCACGCATTGTTTATTACATGGCATCATTGATTTTAGCCAGTGCAAACGTCCTTGAACTATTCCCGTGGACAGTTTGTTTTTGTAGCGCTTTTCTTAGAGATGGAAAGAAAGTGGGTCAGGATAGAACGAATGGATAAATTAACAGTGACGATGCAGTTTTCGACCCCGTGGTTTGGGTGTACTTTAACAGGGAAAGACGGGGTGAATAAGGAGTGAAGAAATTCGTACATAAAACGTTTAGGGTGTAGAGACTTTGCGAAGGGTTTTGATATAGTTTAATAACTTTGTCTGTTACTATTAATAGAATCTAGTGGCGCTGCGAGCGGAGCTCGAAGTGGATGCACCAATCAAATTTGAGCAGTCACGTGGTTTTGCAGAAGATAAGCGGGAACATCTTTATGCTACCGCACTTCCATGTAGATCTTCCAGCTACGAAGGTCGTCGGCTAGGGGTTCAGCCAGAGAGAACCAACAGACTGTTAACGTCATGTCTATGTCCTGGATAGACAATGAAAATAACCCACAGCTATTTTCTCCAGTTCCCTGAATCGTTTCAGGGAACCAATCGTAAGTCCATCAAAATGATTCGAGATGATGTGAATCTGACCCTAACTTTCCAGTAGAAGTGCGACCAAAGGAATGCAAGACCATAAAGTTTTACTTGCAATTAAGATCTAGAAAGAGTGACTGATATACACATTTGTAAATTGTAATTGATGTGTCTGGATGAGGCTGGGGATTGCCAGCCCATCCTAGAGCAGATCTAGATCTATCTTAGCTACGTCAGTGTGTCTTGACGGTTTGATCCTTTATAAGCAGTTAAATGAGTTAATATTGTCGTCTGAGACCTAAGTATATCATTTGTGAGATAGTAGGCAGTCTATATTTCTGAAGATGAATAATTACTAAGTAAACTGTGTATGAATCAGAATGATATAGAGTTTCAAATCTCTTAAGAATCTAGAGGAGATTTATAGTTATGTATTTTAGTATTTTCATTTGATGCTGCAATGTTGTCTTTTAATATGTAAACGATAGACGAAATTGTTAGGAATTTAAGTAATAAATTTGTGGCCCTACAAGGTCCTTGATATAACTTACTCGAAATTGTTATTAGTGTATGTGGCATGGTATGGCAGAGTAATCTCTAAAACCTCTCGATATTTATTAAAAATGCAGTCGAACACCTAAATTCCATAATTTAGTAATCCCCATCGTAACACTCGAGGACCCACCTGTAACACTGCAGGGCACACCCCTTGGTGAACCCGTAACACTGGAGAGGGACCCTTAAAGAACCTTAGATAACGCCATGCCACTTAGTTAGCTTATTTAACACCTATTGTATTTTTTATTCCATTATTTCATATTGTACTGTTGTAATATTATGTTTTCAGGTCTTTTATTATAGAGTTTAAACAATTTGTATTAATCGAATATTTTGTATTTCAATTTCATATGGTGAACATCCCAACATCCCATTGACCCGTGGATACCGGCGAGGGAACCCTTTCATCATCCAGTTTTACCTCAGACAGAAATGCAAGTTTTGGGCTTGGAGCTATGGATTGAGGATATTTAACATCTGAATTCCTCAAAAATAAAGATAAGTGATCCATCTTACTAACAGTCTTGAGGAGGGCGACGTACTTTCCGCTCTGTGTGTGTTGTTCCAGGCCATTTTACTATTTATTATATGTTTAGATTAAGTGCGGGAGGTTGGTTGGGGTCATAGTTTAGCATATCTTCTTTGCCATTACGAAGGATATTGGAGTGCCTTGGTGGCTATTTATAATAACTCGGGGGGATTTGCTTCACTGTGAATAGTTCTATTAGGGATCCATTATTCGTATAGATTGTGGCGTTTCTTACTTCCTCACCTTTCTTTAGGAAGATGTCTCTCCTGTTTTCTTCTCAAACTTTCTGTAATATAAGTTAGGACTTGTAGGGTCTGTTATCGTTCGTTTTACTCGTCAGTATACGTCCTGTTTATTGTATTTTTTTTTGCTTATAAACTTTGAACTACTATACTAACATTGATATGTTTACAATATATGCCTGAGGTGTTTCACGTGCTAAAACCACGTTGAATTGTAATCTGGTATTGACATATGTGAGAGAGGGATATAATAATTTTTGGTTCACGTGACAATTTCACGTTGAAGATAGATCTAGAGAGAATAATTTTGCAGTGGTAACAGAAGACACTGCGTGTGCGTGTTTTGAGAAGAGAGAGAATTTTGAGAGTGTTTTGAGAACACAGAGATATTTCAAATTTGTCGTGTTGAGAAAGAGATATAGTTTTGATTCATCGCATTGAGAGAGCGATTCGTTTTTGACAGTGATAACAGAGGACACTGGTTCGTCGCGTTGAGAGAGACGTAAATTTTGAGAGTGATCACTCGAGACATTAATTTATCGCAGTAAAGGCGATATAATATAGTATTTTATTGCAGTGGGAGCAACGGATAGACGGCACTGCCTTACTAGAATTCATAGAGAGAGAGAGAGAAAAAGGTTTTGCAGTTTAAGTGATACTGCCTGTAATTTTCAGAGACAGAGATAAAGTGTTTCCAGTTTAAGTGATACTGCCTGTAATTTTCAGAGAGAGATAGAACGTTCTTTTCGCGAAGCAGTGCTAACGTAAGACACTGAATTAATATTAACAGACAATATCTGTTCATATAAGATATTGATACCGCGATATACCGTAACATTGGGTAAATATTTACTAACTTTACAGACTTTAACATATCATGGCCGAGTTTTTTAAATACCTGGCATATGCCAAAGTTCTCGGCATACCAGAGGAAGAACGCGCCTCGTGGTGCGAACAACAAGTAGAACAAGACCGAGATCTTGAGCATTGGCTAGCAGCAAGAGAGAGAGAAAAAGAAAGAGAGAAACAGAAGGAGAGGAAGCGTGAGCTAACGTTAAAGAAATCAGAGCCGCCTTTTGTTAAACAGAGGGATTTTCCGAATGAAGCTAATGTATCCCCGCGTCGAGGATATCAGACTTATTCTTTTTACGAGCCTCGCCCATATTATCGTGGCAACTACACAGGCCAACAATATAACCGGCCTCAGAGACCGCCTCGACGAGTGTATTTTGATGATAATCATAATTATAATAGACCGCAGAATCGGCCTTATCGTGGACACGACTCACACCGTATTATGTGCTTCAAGTGTAATCAGTTCGGCCACATGCGAAGATTTTGTACCGTAAAAATGGGAGCGGCAAATGCCTGCTCTGTACAATCTACACCCTATACAGATGTTGGTTATACTAATAAATCTTCATCGCAATCAAAGACTATTCCAGTCATGTCCGCCCTACATGAACTGGGTGAATTAACATTTTACCAGGGCCGCGTGAACGCTATTCGCGCTTCTGTTCTACGTGACTCCGGATGCACGACTATCGGCGTTCGACAGTCACTAGTCCGTCCAACACAATTTTTGGACAAGGAGGTAACTTGTATTACTTTTGGCGGATCTGTAGAGCGATTCCGTCTTGCAGAAGTTTATATTGATACACCTTTTCTCACAGGTACTGTTACTGCATGTGTACTACCTAATCCGGTGGCTGATATAATCATAGGTAATGTACCTCAAGTAAATAAGTTTCCTATCGGTAACTTGGAAATTTGGACTGAGGATCAGAGTGTTGCTTGTGCGACAACACGCCTACAATCGAGCCGACGAGCAGACAGTCCATTGAGTAATGCTACTATTGAAGTGAACATAACGTCTAGTGCATTTCATGATGAGCAACATTCAGATCCCACATTGAAACATTTGTTTGCTAAGGTTGATCCTACCGCACCGGATACCTCTAAGTTTCTTATTAAAGATGACTTATTATATCGTAATTTTCGGAATAAGCGAGAGGCCATTATGCAGCTTGTAGTACCGAGATCTTTTCGTCGCGACATTATTCGTCTCGCGCATGACACTTCCTTGGCGGGTCACCAGGGAAAGGCCAGAACTAAGTCTCGAATACTATCGCAATTTTTTTGGCCCAGTATTTACGCAGATGTAAACCGGTTCGTATCAACATGTGACGTATGTCAGAGACGTACTCCTAAAGGAAGAGCATCGAGAGCTCCTCTGCAGGAGATGCCAATGGTTTCCAGACCATTTGAGCGCGTTGCCGTAGATATAGTTGGTCCCCTACACAAGTCAGACAGAGGACATCGTTTTATACTTTCTGTCATTGACTACGCAACCCGTTGGCCAGAGGCCATTCCGCTAAAAGACGTTTCAGCTGATCATGTCGCTGAAGCTCTTATTACTATTTTTTCGCGTCTTGGGTTTCCGGTTGAAATTTTATCGGACAGAGGTCCACAGTTTACCTCTGAGCTTTTTAAGAAAGTCTTGGGGTTGGTCGGGATTAAACAAAGATTGACATCTCCATATCACCCACAGTCTAATGGCTGCTGTGAACGTTGGAATGCTACTATGAAAAGTATGCTTGCACGAGTTTCCGCCGACAAACCGAGTGATTGGGATCGACAACTCCCCGCTATTCTTTTTGCATACCGAGAACTGCCGAACGCATCGACAGGTTTTTCCCCCTTCGAATTATTGTATGGTCGTAAGCCGCGTGGTCCAATGGCCATACTCCATGATTTATTCGCCGGATCAGACACCGACGACAATGATACGCGGTCTGCATATCAATACGTTGTAGACTTGCGCCATCGAATTCTTAACGCATGTCAGCTCGCACAAAAATCTTCAGCTGCACATGCTAGTCTTTATAAACAATATCGTGATCAAGGTAGCCGATTGCGAACCTTGACCGTCGGAGACCAAACTCTTGTTCTCCTTCCGGAAACGAAAAATAAACTCCTTCTTACATGGAAGGGACCTTTTAAAGTTCTAAAGAGACTTTCTCGAGTAAATTATCTTATCAAGATCCGAGGACAGGACAAAGTCTTCCATATAAATATGTTAAAGCAGTACCTGTCCGACGATGATAATCGACAGAATAATCGCCGAAATGTGATTGCTCAGGCCAATGCGGCCTTAGTTTCAGTTGACGATGATGATCCTATTAAGATAGAGAATTCAATACCCGCCCTTCGATCTTCTGAAAACACTTCGGATGTGAATATAAATCCAGATTTATCTGAATCGCAAAGACAAGATTTAAGAGCTTTGCTTAACGAGTTTACTACAGTCTTTACTGATCTACCAGGTAATACTTCCTTGGTACAGCATGTTATAAGATTAAAGACGGATATACCCGTCTTTGTTAAACCATATCCGCGTCCGCTGCACGCACAAGAGACTATAATAACCGAGGTACGTAACATGTTTCACCTGGGAGTGATAGAGCGATCGACGAGCCCATATAACTCACCCATCGTCTTAGTGAAAAAAAAAGATGATACCGTGCGTTTTTGTATTGATTATCGTAAACTTAATGAGGTTACGATATATGACGCGGAACCGATTCCCAACCAGGAGAATCTTTTTGCTCAGTTAGCGAGGGCAACGATTTTTTCTAAAATTGATCTTTCCAAAGGCTATTGGCAAATTCCGCTTGATGAGAATAGCAAGCAATATACCGCTTTTCAGACTCCGTTGGGTCTTATGCAGTGGCGCTATATGCCTTTCGGGTTAGTTACAGCCCCTGCTACTTTTGCCCGTATGATGACAATATTGCTCCAGGGTATGAATTCCGTATTGTCGTATTTTGACGACATTTGTATTTATGAAACCGATTGGTCGGGACACCTCGCAGCCCTACGACAAGTTTTTATTGCTCTTCGTCGAGCTGGCCTTACGGCGAAACCCAGTAAGGTGTTTTTAGGATATAATGAAATTAATTTTCTGGGCCATACAATTGCCCACGGCGTTCAGACTCCTGATGACAAGAAGATAACTACCATCTTAAAGCTCCAACCACCTCGAACTAAGAAAGAAGTTCGTAGTTTATTGGGCTTTCTTAACTATTATAGGAAATTCATTCCAAATTTTTCTTCGCTTACAGCTCCGTTATCGGACCTCACAAGAAAGAATTTTCCTAATAAAGTGAAATGGACAACCGAATGTGCTGATACACTTCGTACCGTTCAACAACTGTTTTCCACCTCTCCCATTCTCATACTACCAGATATAAACCAAACATTTATTGTCCGCACTGATGCGTCGGACAAGGGATTGGGAGCTGTGTTATTACAGGAACGAGACGATACCTTGCGGCCATGTCTATACGCCAGCCGCAAGTTGCTAGATAGGGAATGCCGCTATGCAATTATCGAGCGAGAGTGCCTCGCTATCATTTTTGCTGTGAACGCATTTTCGCGATATCTACTCATGGCTGAATTTATAATTGAAACGGACCATCGTCCGTTGTTATTCTTAAAGACTAACAGGGCTAAAAATGCTCGATTAACGAGGTGGAGTCTTGCACTCCAGGAATACCGCTTTGTTATCCGGTCTATCCCGGGCGGTGACAATTCCCAAGCTGATATTTTGTCACGTCTCATTTAAATTCCTATTAAAGAGTGTTGTGTCTTGTATTGGGGTTGGATAGTGCTTGTCCCCCTCAATTCTAGACGGTGGATGGATTCACATTTATCTTGTTCATTACTTTATGAACCAGTTTTACAATCCTTTTTTTTGTGAATATCCTCTTTCCACCAGCGTCATTCCTGACTGTGACCTGAACTTCTGGCAAACCTGACGCCCTTGTCAGCGGGTCAATGAGATGAAGACATGGCAAACCAAGCTACCAGAGCTACTGCTGCCATTGGATACCACAGTATTTTAATTAACAATATATTGTGTGTGAATGTGTATATAAGCAGCCATTGTGTGTGTTGACTATATAGTTATAAGCCTATTCCTTCAGTAAGGCTTCATTATTTCATAATAGTTATACTTTAATCCAGCAGTATACGGTGATATACTCATTATTATTATAGATGTTTATGAGAATTTTGATTGTGTGCAGTAAGAATGTTTAAATAGATTAGATTCTATAAAACGTGGCATCAATAATTGTATGCTTTTTGTCCATCCAATATGCACGTTCTTAGTTAGATTTTTCTTCTCAAGCTTAAGTCTCATCTTTCTACAGTACTACTTAAGCCCCTACCACAATAACTTTGAGATTTCTTGGATCTTATCGTGTAAATTTTATTTAAAATTTTCACTGGGGTGGGGGATATGTCAGGGTTAGGATTTGAATTGCCGTGCTAGGTCACGCATTGTTTATTACATGGCATCATTGATTTTAGCCAGTCCAAACGTCCTTGAACTATTCCCGTGGACAGTTTGTTTTTGTAGCGCTTTTCTTAGAGATGGAAAGAAAGTGGGTCAGGATAGAACGAATGGATAAATTAACAGTGACGATGCAGTTTTCGACCCCGTGGTTTGGGTGTACTTTAACAGGGAAAGACGGGGTGAATAAGGAGTGAATAAATTCGTACATAAAACGTTTAGGGTGTAGAGACTTTGCGAAGGGTTTTGATATAGTTTAATAACTTTGTCTGTTACTATTAATAGAATCTAGTGGCGCTGCGAGCGGAGCTCGAAGTGGATGCACCAATCAAATTTGAGCAGTCACGTGGTTTTGCAGAAGATAAGCGGGAACATCTTTATGCTACCGCACTTCCATGTAGATCTTCCAGCTACGAAGGTCGTCGGCTAGGGGTTCAGCCAGAGAGAACCAACAGACTGTTAACGTCATGTCTATGTCCTGGATAGACAATGAAAATAACCCACAGCTATTTTCTCCAGTTCCCTGAATCGTTTCAGGGAACCAATCGTAAGTCCATCAAAATGATTCGAGATGATGTGAATCTGACCCTAACTTTCCAGTAGAAGTGCGACCAAAGGAATGCAAGACCATAAAGTTTTACTTGCAATTAAGATCTAGAAAGAGTGACTGATATACACATTTGTAAATTGTAATTGATGTGTCTGGATGAGGCTGGGGATTGCCAGCCCATCCTAGAGCAGATCTAGATCTATCTTAGCTACGTCAGTGTGTCTTGACGGTTTGATCCTTTATAAGCAGTTAAATGAGTTAATATTGTCGTCTGAGACCTAAGTATATCATTTGTGAGATAGTAGGCAGTCTATATTTCTGAAGATGAATAATTACTAAGTAAACTGTGTATGAATCAGAATGATATAGAGTTTCAAATCTCTTAAGAATCTAGAGGAGATTTATAGTTATGTATTTTAGTATTTTCATTTGATGCTGCAATGTTGTCTTTTAATATGTAAACGATAGACGAAATTGTTAGGAATTTAAGTAATAAATTTGTGGCCCTACAAGGTCCTTGATATAACTTACTCGAAATTGTTATTAGTGTATGTGGCATGGTATGGCAGAGTAATCTCTAAAACCTCTCGATATTTATTAAAAATGCAGTCGAACACCTAAATTCCATAATTTAGTAATCCCCATCGTAACACTCGAGGACCCACCTGTAACACTGCAGGGCACACCCCTTGGTGAACCCGTAACATAAACCAAGGAGCTTATACTACCTATGCTCTATTATAAGGTCCTTGCTGTAAACTAGAGTTTGGTTCAGAAGTAAAACTTTGAAGACAATTCGACTTTTCCGTCCATACTTTCACTGTTTCAGTCATGCCGAGGCTAAGACAGTCTTGTTAGACGAAAGTAGCATGACATTTACGTAATCCATGGCCGTATTACGTAGCCTGTAGACATTAAATTAAAAAAAAAAAGTTTATCAATGCTAGTTTCTGCTATGACGGAAGGTTTCGTTAAACGTAATGGTTTTCTATCGGTTTGTCATTCTGGACGCCTGTACACAACACGCCGCTGTCCATTTGAAGGGGGGGGGGGGATATCGGTGTGGCTACGGCTCCCCCCAAAGTCCTGGGTATCACTGGTATCTAGGTGAAAGTGCACCAAAGTTCAGACAAACAGGATCTGCATCATAATAGTTATCTGTGTTTGCACGGGTTTGGATACCGAGGGGGTGCGGCCACATGTATGTCTACCACAGCTTGCACACCAGGACTAGATACCGTTACCTACGGTGCGCATGGGTCACATGCAGAAATAAACACGCCTATCACGCCTAAAGTGGAAGCTGAGATTATTTTTGGAGACCCTGCAGATAGGACAAACTGGCCATTTTGAAGGTTCTCGAAGGAAAACAACATCAGATAACTTCACGGTGATACATCAGTTAAATTTAAATCTAATGTCAGAACCAGTCAAAAACAAGGAGCTAGTTCAAAGCCGTGTTAGAGATAAACAAGTTGTTGTTCTTCTTCATTTTCATTTGTTCAGTTTGGTTGCTTCTCTCCCAAAGGAAGTAAGGTTATGTCGTCAGGGGGACACAGTGGTTTACATAGAAAGTTATGGCTGAGGAGAGAACACAACTCAGTAGTTTCTGCCCTCCGAACAACATCCACAAGCCAAAAGATAATTATGTTTGTCTATAACTGTCATGATCAGATTGTGACACCCACTTTGTATACGGCCCCCAGCTTTTGTTTGCAGCCGCTGAGCGGTGGTAACATTTCGTGCTGGCGTGCGTGAATATGTAGTGACTCGGCCACGTGCCTTAGTCCGTGAAGTGTGAGAGCCAGTGGTTGAACGTGTGCGCATGAATGTGTCAAAGTTAACTTGCCGGCTGACTGGAGACTACTTCTCCAGTGTCAAACGGATAAGTCTTACCGTGAGGACATTCAGAGGTTCCCTGCTTGAGTGGTGGAAAGTTGGACAGATATATATGTTAGCCTGGTGTCATTGTTGATTGACAGCCATGATCCATGATTTCAACTAAGCTTTTTCCTCCTGTCCCTGGCTGTGCACGCCAGGGCTAATGGTACGTAACAACTCAACAGTATAACCGAGACGAGCGTGTCAACTCGAGCTCGAACTAAGAGAGGCTGAAAGAGTGGAGCCTCCTGATTTGAGATGGAATGTGTGAACCCAAGCTGTTCTGACGAGACTGGGTGTTGCCAGTCCGTCAGAGATCTAGATTAGATCTACTACATAAATTCTTTATGATATTATATTAGGAAATTGTGCTTGTTGTAACTATCATATATTACATTCCATAGATCTGGGAATCTAGATCTAGGTTTTGTGTTTAGTGAATAACCACTGCGCCTATGCAATCCTCCATTGCGGGCTAGGCCAGTGCATAATTGAATTACTTAATACTGTTGCATTATTGTAGATTAGGATAAGTTAGGATTACACTTGAAGAGCTTTGAAGTCATTTAGTTACAGTCAGACGGCTACAGTCATTTGTATTACTATTTTATATCTTATGTATTGTCATGGTTATTTAGTTAGGTAATAAACCCCATGGGTCTGCTCAACATATACATAGTTGTTATTTATTACAAAATTGATGTACGTGTCCTGACCTCTGTCTATTGCTTGGAGAGCATGAGTGCGAGTATACAACTAAAACCTCTCGAAGTACAACAAATGCAGTCGAACAAAATTCAACCATGCATCCAAGTCGGTAGATAAGACCAGCACCCCACATAACACCTGAGGGGAGAAATTTAGATAGCAGACCTCGACCTCAGGAGCGGACACCTTTAACGCCGTTCATGACATATGGAGGGGTTAGCCACTTAATGAAACCCCCCGGATGATCATGACAATAACTTCAGAGTGCTGCGGCTGATTGCCTACAAAGCCAGATCGCCGGTCGCTTAACTGCAAAAAGAACTCTATTATAAGCCCATTGCGAATGGCGTCACAGAGTGTTTTTGTTTTGTACTTCCGACACCTAAAATGGCGGGTGGATCAGCTGACGAGTGCGAGATATGTCTAAGGGTTAAAATGCCTGCTGGTTGCATTGCAGTTGACTGTTATGTCAGGGGTGGAAAGGATGGACCCAAGCTGGTCAGATTCCCTACCATCCGTGAAAACAAAGGAAAGGAAGCGAAAGAATTGACCGAACGTCTCCCATGTGCGTGAACGCACGTGTCATTGTTTACTGTAGTGAACTTTTTTTTTTAGCTCGTCGCCGATTGGTTCGCGACGCCTGAAGTGCTCACCCTGCAAATCAGCTAACGAATCAAAATCAATGCTACCATTGCATGGTTAAGCGTCGGTCCTGACAACTAAAATGGCCGACATCCGCAATGGGCCTATAAAAGGCATTCAATTCATTGCTCACAAGCCACTTTTTGAATAATAATATGGAGAAAAAAAACACGTAAAAATATCTGAATTGTACAGGAAGGTATTGAAATCTTAATGTGTCGGTCATCCACTGACTGGTTGCCTGATGCAAGACTTGCCATGGCGTGACAGTGGCGTGACTTCTACATGGGTCTAGTTGTGACCCATTGAGATATTTAGTGCTGGCATCAAACGCAGAGAAGTTGTCTTCATAAACATGTTCCATAATGCTGGTGGTGCACTGAATGTCTCGTTTGAATTACTGTGCGATCTCTCTCTCGTTCCCCCAGCTAAACTCCAGACAGTTTTGTCGCTCACGAACTAGTAAGACAGACTTATTTCAGCCTCGCGATCGCGGCTGTGGGAGGCCACGTGCAAGTCCATAAATCACATCTCGAGACAAAATGAACTTGTCGCAGTGCGCCATCAGATTTAGTTACTGAACTTTGACGGTTATTTTCTTGACGATAAAAGTTTCAGACACATGGACCAGGAACTAACGCTGTCTAAACAATTTCTATCTACTGAAATGCATGGAATGATGAACTTTTTTTTCACAGCCAAGCCAACCAGTATAAAACATTGTAGACAGTCGGACATACCCAGGATTTCACCGACTTCCAGCAAAGTTCGTTTTATAAGGTTCTTAAAGGAGGCCGGGGACAATGGGATGTGTGCACTGTGTAATAAAACAGAGAGTTTCAGACTTGGAAACGGTTTGCCCTCAGTGGGTAATTTTCCTGAATTCTGGATTTGGACACAGTTTCGTAAAACTACAATTGAGAAAAAAAAATATCGGAAGCTGAAAAGACACTTTGAAGTAGGTCAATCTAGATCTATTTAGTGAACAACAACAAAAAATAACCCTGTTTTTTCTTTCTTGCTACCGTTTTGGCATTTTTAACGACCGTATTTTATACTTCTTAATTAGCTTGTTTGCCGGTGTTGTTGCCAGAGGAGAATAGGACAAACAAAACTCAAAAGAGAGAACAAGTTAGCCTTAAGTTCCCTGTAGTTTCGAGTATTTCGGTAGACTGAACTAACAAGGATCAGGCCAATGTACCCTGGAAAAGTTGCCCGGGGTAAATGGAAGGAAAGAAAAGTTGGGAACCAGTGTGGTATGGGATATCACACAGTTATGACTGCAGTTATAGCGTTTTTAAAGCTTATTGGGGTCTGCTGTGAAAACAGAACGCGGGTGAAACACGCACATACACTCCCACCCCTTTTCCCCCCTCTTTCTTCCCAAACAAAATATCAGTACTAAAAACTCAATTGGGGGGGGGGGGGGAGAGGGGGTATGAGAAAAATTTAATTTTTAAAAAAATAATTTCCCAATCCCTTCCTGTTTTCTCCCTACTGTGTGAGTAGTGGGTATATGGATGGATGCCTATGAATATAAACAACCGGAGGATGGATGATAGAGAGATGTACAACAGGGAGAATACATCCACAGGAGAAGAAAAGAATAAAAAAGTGTTTTATGTTCGAAAAAAAAAAGAAGTGAAAGGTGTCCAGCGCTCACCCAGACAGTGCTTCTTCATGTACCCGCTATGTACACATCTTGTGGGACAAGCCTTTGTCTTCACATCGACCATCGACAGGCCGAATCCCACACCGAACAAGACAACGTGTCCCTGATTTTGTACAACCAATTAACTTTTCATTATCTCCCAGATTGAAGACAGTGCATTTGCTGATGGGGAACGCTGGGCCCAACATTATATCACGGATGCAGAAATTCTTGGGCATTCACAAAGTGATCTCTCAAATAAACCCAGATTGATTTCTGATAGGAAAAAGCGATGTCTACCTACAATATCAACATTTTAATTTCCCGGTGCATGTTGTAAGTTAGAAGGCCTAGTCGAGTGTTTTAAAAAAAAAAAAATTGTCAAATTGTAGGTGATCCTGGTCAATTCAGCCAGTCACAATTACAAATATTGAAATCGTCTCCTGACATTCTTCTGTCAGCCCCCCCCCCCCCCCACAGTAAGCAACTGCTCAGGTTTTATCTAAGTTATCATTGTATTGAGCATAATTCTCTCTCTCTCTATCTCTCTCCCTCTCTCTCTATCTCCCTCTCTCTCTCTCTCCATCTCCCTCTCTCTCTCTCTCTATCTCCCTCTCTCTCACTCTCTCTCTATCTCCCTCCCCATCTCTATCTCCCTCTCTCTCTCTCTATCTCCCTCTCTCCATCTCCCTCTCTCTCTCTCTATCTCCATCTCTCTCTCTCCCTCTCTCTCACTCTCTCTCTCCCTCTCTCTCTATCTCCCTCCCCATCTCTATCTCCCTCCCTCTCTCTATCTCCCTCTCTCCATCTCCCTCTCTCTCTCTATCTCCCTCTCTCTCTCCCTCTCTCTCCCTCTCTCTCTATCTCCCTCCCCATCTCTCCCTCTCTCCATCTCCCTCTCTCTCTCTATCTCGCCTCTCTCTCTCTCCCTCTCTCTCACTCTCTCTCTCTATCTCCCTCCCCATCTCTATCTCCCCCTCTCTCTCTATCTCCCTCTCTCTCTCCCTCCCTCGACTCTCTCTCCCTCTATCTCCCCCTCTCTCTCTCTCTCCCCCTCTCTATCTCCCTCTCTCCCTCTATCTCTCTCTCTCTATCTCCCTCTCTCTCTCCCTCTCTCTCTATCTCCCTCTCCCTCTCTCTCTCTCCCTCTCTCTAGTTTGTACATGTCTTTCCAAACTGAAGACATAATTATCTAAAATGACAAAGAGATCTGAAATTGAAGAGAAAGAGACCGCGTGTTGAATACAATGAAACACAAAGAAGAGTTGCTCAAGTAATATTTAACATGTACACACAGTGAATTGACAAGTCTGTCTAGTGTCTACCTGAGGGATGTAAACCTCATTTGGGCATGTGTTGACGGCTTTGCTACTCTAGACTGGATAACAATACCGAGTTGCCATCTACACTCGGGAAATAGAATCGTTCCTTTTCTTCATTGAAGTTGTCTGTTGATTTTTGTGATGATCAAACAATCTCGTACTACAGAAAAATATAAAATCAAACTGATGAAACAAATTTAATTGGTATGAAAACACTAGAGAGCAATGATATTAAAAACAACGTTATCGGGAAATTATATTAATCTGAATCAATTTGCGTGTCGAGGGAAAAATTGTTTTATGGTAAGTGACAAAGCTGCAAGGAGCCGCGCCCCGTCAAAGGTATTTGAGTAGCGACTGTTTAGTCTTGTAAATTTTGATATTTTGAATTCCGTATTGTCCTTAAAACTTTTAAAAAAAGTATACAATTTTTTCTGGACAGCATCTTTCCTGATATCACCGACTCTAGTAGTACAGCGCTGTCAACTCATCTGATTTAGACGGAAGCAATAGTTTGCATTTTGAAGGAAAAGCCGGCAGTTCTGGTGAGTTGTATGCTAGAATCATGCCGAGCAGCTCCAATTGCCCCTGTATCCCTGAAGCTAGCCATGAGACAGAACTGGAAAGATATTTCACAATGGTCACTTTTGACTAATGTCTAGCATACATACAAACCTGGCATCAAAATCAGGCAAGAGAAACTACGACAGTTTGCCATGGTCAGGAAAGACACAGTTTGTCCATCAATGATTTTCTGACTATGACAATTTGATGTCTAAAACAATCCCTGACTTTTCCACGGTATCGCGAACAGAAGCTCAACATTCCCCTTTGGTTTTATTTCTACTGGCCGAAGTAGACAGTTGAGAATATTATTATATGCCACGACTATACAGTACACTGGACACTATATAGCCAGAAGAGGAACCAGATAGTTCCTGGTCAAATTTCTGGGGTTCTTTCATTTCCCTGGCTGCTGACAGAGCTCTAGCCACACCTCCCCCACCCGTCATTTCTGTGATGACATTTGCAAAGTTGCTGAGACACGGAACCACTGCATGAAACATTACCCCATAAACTTCTTTATTAACTACCAAATATTTTCTGTTACCGCTGGAGATAATTATGCGGATCACTTGTATGATGTTAGTACAAAACGGAGGGAGTCAATATCAAGGGAAAATTCGCTAAAATGTTTCCATGCGCCATAAGACATTTTGTGGATCCCGAACGCTCTAATTCACGCCACACGTCTTTCCGCACGTAAGATACTGCATCTGTGTCAGGTTCTGCTATGTTGGGCTTTCTTAAATAACCATAACATAAATAAAATATATCACGTAGTTTACTTGCTGTTGTCTAAACATTTTGATAACTACTTCTCTTTGTGACCGGAAAAGTTCACTAATATAATATGCACCATTCAGTAATTTCGTCTTCAGAACATTTCAATCATTAGCTAGCCATTTCTTACCTGTCTCCAGCCAGTACACTCAGGTAATCTCCCCCTGCTCGCTGACCGTCCACAAGACAGGAGGATCTGCGCACACAGTGCCACAATGGCGTGACGTAGTGAAACCTCAGCCTGCCTCAATATTATGATCACCTCTCTCTCGTGTGTGGGTAAAAATATCATCATCTTGTGCTGACAGTGCGATCAGTGGCGTATCTATTGTATGGCAATCTCGGCACATGCCCTGGGCGCCATTTGAAGAAGGGCGCGGGGCGTCATCGAGCATTTTCTGTTGAATGTCAGACACGCCCTCTTTGGACAGGGAAGACATAATTTTTTTCAGATAGAAGATCAAGGAAGCTGCGGTTATAATTTTCATGCGGGACCATAATTTGTTACTTGACATATTAACCCTTCAGTGTCACAGCCCTGGGACACAGTAGCAAATTATATTACCTGAAAATCACTACTGAAACTCATGGAAAAGAAATTGTATTCGTATAATAATTTATCATAGATCCAATCTACCCTCGACCGACCGCTAATAGCGGTCGCGGCGCACATTATTATTTAGGAAAATGCCGGCGACCGCTATAGAGGTCTGTGGCACTGAAAGGGTTAATGAGCTAGTTTGTATTTTTTAGCTGGTTTTGTGGTGAAGATATCTAAGAGAAGAGTGTCAGATATTCAGACCGGGACTCAGTTTCAGTGCTTGCCACAGGGACTATTTCCATAGGTACGCCCCTGAGCGTACGTTGACAGATCTTGTGTAAGGTACCGGTACCCTGCATGTGACCCCCCGGCTGCTGGGCATTCCGACCTTTGTGTTCTGTGTAAGATAGGATCGGGAGATATCTTTGGTCCGGTTAGCAGGCCAGAAGGGGTGACCAACAAGGGAGGAAATGACGGGAAAATTTGTATTTGTATTTGTACAACTCTTTAATCCCATTTGGGAAATTTGCCTTTTGTGCCATTGCAGCCCAGTTATAACTGAAGCAGGCACGCCGTCGCCACAGTGCAGCACCGGTCGGCGCTTTTTTTGGGGGGGTGGGGGGATGAGGGAGGAGGGAAGGGAATGGTAGGGATGAATTTTACTTAATTTTGCCCGGGCAGCGGCCTGTTCGGCCTGCTCTTTTCGATCTCTAACTGCCAAGGTATCTTTAACGTGCACAACGTGCACACGGGCCCTCCGAAATTTTTCGTCCTTATCTGAGAAGACTAGGCACTCGATCCTACCCCCCAATAGGATCAGGGCCACGAAAATAGGAGAAAAATCCCAAACTTCCAACATGCCTGCACCGGCCGGGTTTTGAATCCGGGACCCTTGGCATGAGAGGCGAGCACCTTGCCTCTAGACCACCTTGTGTGTGTTGGTGTGTGTGTGTATGCTTGTTTGTGTGCGTATTTGTGCGTGCGCTGGCGCATGTGTGTGTGTGTAAGGAGGAGAGGGGTGTCAAAGCAAGAGAGTTTTATCTTATATACGTATAAAGTTTAGTTGATCTGAACTTACTATCTCATTTTATCTTTCAGGAAAAAATCACCTATTGATAAACATTATCTAAACAATTCCTATCTATTGCGATTCATCGAACAACGAAAGTGCTTCAGATGGCAAAGCCAAGCAGCACCATCTCTATAATATATTCTTGTACACTCAAGTAGAGCAGAAGTTTATAAGTTCTACCAGGGTTGTAGACGGTTGGGCAGGGGACCAGTGGCTTTGTGTACATTGTTATGGAACATCACAGTTATAATTGAATTTACAACGTTTTCAAAGTTTATTGGGCTCGGTGTGAAAGTAGGCCGCGGATGAGAATAGCTGTGCGCAGGGGCGAGGCTTCCTCATAATCAAATAATCAGTGATTACCCTTCGAATAGTAATTCTAGAATTACTATGCTTTTCAGATCGAGCCCATTTACTGGATTTAGTCAGTTCAGCATTCTATTCTACCTCGCTATTTGCGTTTGTTAGGCTATTATAGCCCAACACCCCTCACCGAAAATCATCTTTATAGAGACCTACACCGAATGAACTGGTCCACAATCGATGATTAAAAAGAACGAAGAAGACTTGACTACACTCAGAGAGTATAGATGTATAGAGAGGGTTCACTTCCGCCAAATCGCGAAACTAGGTCGCTGCGGTAAACAAGAAATTGAGGAATTGAAAGAGACTTTCTCCACCAAAGACGGTGTGCATATCTCTTTAGTATGGTTTGTTCATATTTTTGGGCTGTCTGAAACTATTTAGAGCCGTTTGTAAGTTCTTACGCCCCGTGGAAATGCATAAACCGGTTTTGTTTACCGCAGCGACCTACTTTCCGCTCCATCTTAACAATGGTTTCGCGGCGCCTCCCGTGTCTCGCAGAGCAAATCGACCAATAGTGAACCCTCTCTATACATCTATACTCTCTGCTACACCCAGAAGCTAGCTTGCGCATATTAGACCCTTTTCACTTCCGCGTTACGCTTGTTTGCGGGGAGCCGCACGGCTTCGAAAAGCACCGTGTAGGGCAAAAACCTCCACTTGCCTTAGTGATGGCATCTGAATATGTGCACAGTCTAAGCAAAGATGCATTTTTATGCCAGAACCAGCACGTAACGGGTTTGTACAGTTGGGTGCCCAACAAGAGGATGGCATCGTTCGACCGTTGTCCACCGCTTCCGCCCTACAAGTGGGGCACGTCGTCATTTTGTTTGCAAATCACGTGATATTGAGGACGGTAAATGAAAAGGGTCGTGGGGGAAAAATACGATTAAAATCACAGTTTGACCTGATTTTACCTATGCATATTTTTCACTATGCGGTCGTTTTCATCCTAATCGAAGGGTAAAGAGTGGAGTGAAAGAGTTTATGTGGATTTTTTTGTTTTGGTTTGAGGTAATTTAAGAATATTTTACTCTACGCACAGCAAGAGTTATCAAAGCATAATAATATAGTCTAGAATCTAGATCTGTGATCAATATCAGCCGGCAGATTGCCGTTTCTCCGAGATCGCCGCACATGTAATAAGATCAGTAACTTCAAAACGGTGAGGATTTACATTTGCCAAAAGACTGCATCGAGTATCAAAGTGGTGCGCTTAGCATTGCTTAGCACCGCCCCAAACCCTTGCTTCACAAATGTTGCTTACGTCAGAACACAGTCGTCATGAACTTGTACTGCATGAAAACTGAAATTGAAGTAAACAGATCTTGAACACGTCGGTATGAATATCTTAGTCTCTCGGTACATGCAGAGGAATTAACATTTGAAAGAAATTTATCATTCTGCACGCCTGGTAACTTTTCACCCATCCATTTGCAGTCAATATCAATCTTATACCGAAATCTCAATGGCACAGAATCTACATCTAGATCTAGATTCTAGATCTAGAATAGATCAACTACAATTTTCACTGTGTAATTGTGGAACTAGAAAGATCTAGAGCTAGACTGCTGTGCAAAACAGAACGACGTATCTGTTCTCTTTATATTTATACCTTATCAGTTTCGTCGCTCTGCCTTTGCACGGCAATAGTTCCTGCCTGAACAAAAGAAATTTTGTTGTTATTCGTGAAGAGAAAATTATTATGATTCACTGGTCATCGATCCACCCAGTCATCTATTCATCCACACAGCCCCCCTCAGTATATTGATAATCCATCCACCCCGACATCTTTTTGTCCACCCACCCATCTATATCTATTTATCTATCCACCACCTACCCTTTTTTAAAACGATTTATCCCTACATTTATTTATCCTCGATCTATTCATTGTCCGTTCTTCCGACCACATATTTATTCATCCACACACCCATCCATCCATCCATCCATCCATCCATCCATCCATCCATCCACTCACCTATCAGTCGATCCATCCATCCATCCATCCATCCATCCATCCATCCATTCATCCACTGACCTATCAGTCCATCCATCCATCCATCCATTCATCCACTCACCTATCAGTCGATCCATCCATCCATCCATCCATCCATTCATCCACTGACCTATCAGTCCATCCATCCATCCACCCATCCATCCATCCACATGTCCACGTAATCATCCATCGATCCACCCATCCACTCACCCATCCATCCACCTATCCCATCCATTCATCCACATACCTATCCCATCCATCCATCCACACACCCACTCACCCATCCATCCACCTATCCCATCCATTCATCCAGACACCTATCCCATCCATCCATCCACACACCCACTCACCCATCCATCCACCTATCCCATCCATTCATCCAGACACCTATCCCATCCATCCATCCACACACCCACTCACCCATCCATCCACCTATCCCATCCATTCATCCACTCACCTATCCATCCATCCGTCCAATCCAGCCATTCCTAACAATTTCTTCCTCCGTCCACTCCTGCAATCCTTACTGGGTGACTACTCCGGGTTTATCAACCCGCCTACCTACCCAGTGAGCTATCCAGTATTCACCGTTCATCCCACTCTTCAGGACTAGCTAGTCTGGGTGTGTTACACGGGAATTCTTGTTTTCTAAATCCTGAAAAATGGCTAAATCATATTGGACTTCGTCAAACGAAAATATAGAAACCTAATTATAGCAATAACTGAAGCTGGGCAAAGGTGATGAGACATCTCTCTAGAACCAGGTCCAGAGAATTCATAAATTACGCAAACTAGGGGCTGTGAACATAATATGACTCATCTGCTTTTCAGCCACGGTCTCCGAACTTCATAACAAACTGGAGGATTCGCCATTCCCCTCCCCCTTGTTTTATGGAAACTGACAAGAAAGCGTGAGTTCTGCGTGTTTTAAAAGCAATGTTTTGATACAAAGACGTCAGATCTTTGTATTTTCCGCCTACAGACTTTCAACGACAATGTCAACGGTGTCTTGGATCTACCTACGACAACAGGCAGCTTCTGAAGGGAAGTAACAGCCCATGAAGATTGGACACAAGACCTGGGTTGTCTCGCTTGAATCTGTACATGACCAAAACTAGGAGGTCCCCAGGCCAGCTGGACAAGACGACATGAGCAACGGACACAGTGACTCAAATGTTCTGTTCAAAGCTCTGGACGGTATCCATTTATCTATCTATCCATCTATTTATCTATCTATCTATCTATCTATCTATCTATCTATCTATCTATCTATCTATCTATCTATCTATCTATCTATCTATCTATTTATCTATCTATTTATCTATCCAGCCATCCGCCCATCTATCTATCTATCTATCTATTTATCTATCTGTTTTTCTATCTATCTATCTATCTATCTATCTATCTATCTATCTATCTATCTATTTTTGTATTTTGTATATTTCTTTATTCCCATTTGGAAAGTTTGTCTTAGTATCATTGCAGTCCACTTACAACTGGAGCAGTTAAGTCGTCGCCACAGTGCAGCGCCGGTCGGAGGGTTTTTTGGGGAGTGGGAGGTGGGGTGGGGTGTGGGAGTGGTAGGGATAAAATCTATCTATCTATCTATCTATCTATCTATCTATCTATCTATCTATCTATCTATCTATCTTTTTGTATGTCAATCTACCGACGTTGGATGTATTAGATAAAAGAACTGTTCTACCAAACTCTGAAGCGAAGAATGCTGCTTCCCCATTTCCCTCCCCCCCTCCCCCCCATGCACCCCACCCCTACCCCGGTACATGCTTCACCCCCCCCCCTCCCTCCTCCAACAGGACTGAAAAATGTTCAGCTGACACTGTACGAACATGCACTCAGCCTGGCCTCTATCGTGGATTACGTCATCACGGATTCCCTGGAGGCGCTGGAGGGAATGTACAGGGACATCGAGGAAGGTGGGCCGGAGGAAATGAAGAAACTGGTCATGCCACGCCCACCAAAGTCAGTGACGGGCACGCGCAACTTGTGGAATGTTCTCGCACTGGTTGATCCTAAAGACATAACATGTGTGTCTACAGCAGCCGCCGCGTGAGTACAGGTGGTCAAAATACATAATTATATGGCTTAATCAGCGTGAGGGTATTTAACATGATAATCAGTTGTTGTTGTTTTTTTTAAGGGCTCAGATTGGAATGCGGTTTGCAATGTATTCATTTCGTGCATGACTCAGTGATTGTTAATAAATAGATACTTATGTCTGAAGTATAACTATATATTAAGGGAACACATAAAAATGAAAAATGATCTTCATAATTAATTAGATATGGAGTAGTGGAGTTCAAGGAGAATAATCAGAAAGATAATGAATAAGTATGTGTAAGTGTGACATAAGATAAACAAGTTGATAAACAAGTGCGTAACGATATAGCCTCTATAAGGACTGCCCCGGGGATCGGACTCAGTTGAAGTCTTTCATATCCCAGAACTGTCAACCATTGAACTCTTGTGTTGTCAGCTGTTCTCGAACCTTTCAGGTCTTCTCATTACCAGCTGACAAGTTTTACAGTTCAGTGTTTAAGCAGATGGTGTAATGAGAATTTTTTTTTAAAATGACATAAACAATAGGCCTATAAACCAAGGCTATTAACAATAAACTAAGTAGACAAGTAGATAATTAGATAGATAAATAATTAGATAGATAAATACATGGTAAGGTAAAGAAAAAAAATGTAGAGAGAAGGAAGCTGCAAGCGATGCCAGAATGTAATCCATTATTAATGGTCACTGTTAATATTTTCTAACCAAATAATGATAATACAGTATCAGCAGTAACATAATAATAGTAGACTTTGAGTGTAATAATAATAATGGATGGCATTTATATAGCGCATATCCATTTAAATTGCTCTATGCGCTTTCCAGAAGCAACATGTCAACCACAGGGCAGAATGGAGCGCCGACGAAGCGCTCAACACACTGCACTGCTTCTTTCTCTCTCCCTGTCTCGCGCACTCTCTCTCTCTCTCTCTGCCTCTCTCTATCTCAGAGCAAATTGTAACGCAGCCTGTCAGGCGCAGTTCACAACTCACAACAGTTCACAACTCACAACTCAAATAATATTTGAATATCTATTAATAATAATAATAATATATATTTAATAATGAATAATAAATTTTGTTGTTCCTGATGTACATTAGCTTTACTTGTGCACCTTGAAATACACGTATCAGTTTTTGCATTTTCATCTTTTCGTCATTGCCCTTCTTTTTTTTTCCTTTTCATTCCCTCACTCACTCTTTCATGCATTCCAGTCATTTTTCATGCTTTGTTTATTCATCCATTGTCGACATGAGGTACTTTCTCTTATTTGCATTTCTGACTCAAATGCAAATTTCAGGTTAACTGATAATCATTTACCACGTCATGGAATAACTTATTGTGTAAAGCATCTTTAGCCTGTTTCATATTTGGGTGAACTGATTCACGATCTCACTCACTGCTCGCATGGACCTCCAGGCTGGTAGGGCAGAGGCATTGCATGATGGAGTACTGCACCACACGCCTCCATCAGTCACGGTTATGTTCAAGTAAAAGGCCCATTGCGGATGACGGCCATTTTAGTTGTCAGGACCGACGCTTAACCATGGCGATGGTAGCATTGATTTTGATTCGTTAGCTGATTTGCACTGTGAGCACTTCAAGCGTTGCGAACCAATCGGCGGTGAGCTAAAGAAAAGTTGACTACAGTTCACGCACATGGGAGACGTTCGGTCAATTCTTTCCTTTCCCTTGTTTACACGGATGGTAGGGAATCTGACCAGCTTGGATCCATCCTTTTCGCCCCTGTCATAACAATCAACTGCAATGCAACCAGCAGGTATTTTAACCGCTTAGACACATCTCGAAGTTACACTCATCAGTTGATCCACCCGCCATTTTAGGTGTCGGAAGTACAAAACAAAAACACTCTGTGACGTCATTGGCAATGAGCCAATCGGGCCTGGGCAATGCTCCTACCAGTACAGCAAGTGATGTCCCTCCATCTCTTCCTCTGTCTGTTCCTCTTCTACTTCCCCTGAACTGTTCCCCGGAGATTAGTCCTGGAGAGGCCCATGGCTCTGGCTATGTGTCCAAACCATTTCAGCTTTCTATAATTTCAGGCGAGAGTTCATTCACGGCGTTGAGTGAAAGATTACAGGCCATTTACACGTTTAGTTGGAACACTCCGAGTGTCCTGTGAAAGTCTAGGAATTTTACCCAAATCTTTAACCTTGTCAGATGTTTAGTTTCAAAGTGTCCATGGCTGAGACCAATTTCTTGGGCTAACGTCAGGGTTTTTATGTAAAACATTTGTGAAACGCCTTGAGATGCCCCAGGTGATAGGGCACTATAGACATACGTGTGTTTCTTCTTCTTGATCTTCTTATTATTATTGTCATCATTATCATAATTATTATGATTATTTTTGAATTATCTCAGGTTTCTGTTGACCATGAGCGTGTTCACCTGTTTCGCCATTCTCTACACCCGCTACAGTGCCAAACGCCGACGGTCCAAACTACCATCAGGAGCCGTAAGTCTGTGCAAGATTTTGAATGTCTTAAAACTGACGTAACTCGAGAATATCAATGTCCTTGAATTTTCCTTCATTTTCAGCATTTCAGACCTCCGGTCCACAACATGGCCAGCATATCACCGACGGGTGCTTGGGTGTGTCTGTGTTGTAGTTGGTTGATTTACTGTCTTTTGTTAGTTATGTGTTGTTTTGTTTGATGTTTGCACGGACAGTACAAGCGGTCAACTCTTCGTGTGTATATGTGTGTGTGTGTGTGAGACAGACAGACAGACCAAGAGACAGAGAGAGAGAGCGAGATGCGGAGAGAGAGGAATTTAAGAGACAGGGAGAGAGGAGGCAGGGAAAGAGAGACAGACAGACAGAGACAGACAGAGAGAGAGGGGGAGGAAGGGAGAGAGACAAAGAGAAAGAGAGAGCGAGATAGAGGGACAGGGACAGACAAAGAAAAAGTTAATATAACAGAAATGTAGCAGCAGTAATAATAGTTGTTATTGTTGTTGTATTAGTTGTCATTGTAGTTTGACTGTCCATATTAGTTGCTGACCCTAAACTACAGTTGACCAGACACTTCCACTACGCCCAGAAAACAGCACATTAGCCAATATCGTGAATAAGATGTCGCCTGTTCTCTAACAGCCCATATCCTCATTGCTATAGTTCAAGGTCTGGTCTGGTAAGGTTGTTTAGGTTGTCTCACTGAGAACCAAATGCTCACATGTCCAATATAAAATCTGTCTTACTCATTGACTTTCAGGCAGACGAGGAACTCTTACGAAGACCAAATTTGGTAGGTAGTTTGACCGGGAGTTACAGCTTGGCTCATTGTGTCCAGGAGTCTATTCTCTTTCCTCTTGAGCTCCACTATTCCTGAATCAAACTTGTATTGGATCAGTCTGAGTGTTCGTGTTCTCCACTAACTGCAGTGACGTATCAAACCGTACTGTTCATGTCGTGCCGTGCCGCGCGGTGACGCGTCCTAATGTCCTTTGTTTCTCTATCTGATCTTGTACCGTGCATTTTTGTTGACCACTGACAACATCATGACATCTCATGTAACTTCATCGTACTTGACCTTTACTTATAGTAATACCCGGGACACAGAATACCGAGACGGACCACGGTCATGAGCATGTAATTTCTAAACTCACTCCACCGAGTTATTCTTATAAATCATTTCCTAGAAAGAACAAAAATGGAGGTGGCATTGGTATTGTCTACAAAAATACTCTCTCTTCGGCCTTGAACTTTGGTGAGAATCCTGATACTGTTACTTCATTTGAGTCTGCGATTATGACTTTGTCATTACCTCACAAGAAAATAAAATTTGTCCTGCTATATAGACCACCACCTAACAAGAAAAACAATCTCAAAACATCAGATTTTTTGACACAATTTGAAGAAATTTTGATTTTAAACAACATCAAAAAGCAGGAACTTGTCTTCATGGGTGATTTTAACTTGCATTACGACTCCAAAACATCTGCTGATGTAAATTTTATGAAACGTTTATTTCATGAACATCAAATGACACAACATGTTGAATCCAGCACACACAAATTTGGCCATATTCTTGATTGGATTGTTACTTCGTCCAAATTTACTTTTGCATCAGCGGTGATAAATACCAACAAAGTAATATCTGACCACCATTTTCTATATTTCGACATTCCTTACAAGAAACCCTTGCCAAAGAAAAAGAATGTAAAATGCAGAGACGTGAAGAAAATTAACTTAGAAAATTTCAAATTAGATTTGAGAACAACGTTGGCTGACTCAGAAGACATCAATGCTGAAGTTCTGACAGAAAAAATCCAAAGCGTCTTAAACAGTCATGCTCCGGAAACATCAAGGACTGTGACCGACAGGACACCATCACCATGGTTCACGTTGGAAACAAAAGCAGCAAAACCGGCCAGGCGACGAGCAGAAAGGAAATGGAAGAAAACAAAGTTACAAATTGACAAAGAAATATACATTCACCATAAGAAACTTGTGAATGACACCATTCGAAAAGCTAAATGTGACTATTACAACTCAAGGTTTTGTGAAATTCAAAATTCAAAACAATTTTTCAATTTGTCCAATGATTTGTTGGGCAAACAGAAAAGGATCAACCTGCCAACTTTAATAGAAAAGGAACATCTGCCTAATGCATTTGGGGACTTCTTCATGGACAAAATAGAAAAAATTAGAGACAATTTAAGTAGTTGTGATATAACTAGTGAAAATTCTGTATTTGTTGGGAATAATCTTTCTTGTTTCAGTGAAGTTACCAGTGATGAAATCAATGACATAATTTGTTCTGCTGCTACTAAGCAATGTGAACTAGATCCCATGCCCACAGACGTTAAAAAAATGCTTACCTGATCTTTTACCATCCATCACAAAAATTATTAACACTTCTTTATGTACAGGTGCTGTGCCAGAGACCTATAAAGTTGCACTCGTTAAACCTTTGCTTAAGAAAGTTAATCTAGACTCTGAAAACTTGAAAAACTATAGACCAGTATCTAATCTTCAATTTTTATCAAAGATTTTAGAGAAAGTAATTTTAAAACAACTACTTGGTCATCTAAACAATAACGCTCTCTGTGAATCATTCCAGTCAGCATATCGTGCAAATTGTAGCACTGAAACTGCTTTATTGAGGATTGTTAATGATTTGTTTGGATTACTGGACAAGGGCTTGGTTTCGTGTTTAAACATTCTTGATCTATCAGCTGCCTTCGACACTATAGATCATGAAATTATTCTTTGCAGATTAGAAGCAACCTATGGGATCTCTGGTATAGCTCTGAAATGGTTCAGGTCCTATCTATGTGACCGAAAACAAATTGTTGTAACAGATAACATAAAATCAAAAGAATACATACTGCCATATGGTGTTCCACAAGGCTCAGTTTTAGGTCCCACTCTCTTTATTATGTACATTGGGCCCCTGTCTAATATTTTTAAAGATCATGGTTTTTATTACCATCAGTATGCTGATGATGTCCAACTATATCACCCTGGTACGACTTTCGGTCATGTTGACAATGTTATAAAAGATAGTGAAAAGTGTATTATGGACACAAAAGAATGGATGAACCAAAACAAACTAAAGCTAAATGAAGACAAAACAGAAGTTATGATTATTGGAAAGAAAAGACAAATTACTGCAATTAAAAATGTAAAATTAAATCTTGGTGAAAGCACTGTAGCAAACGTGAATAAAGTTAAAAACCTAGGCACAATTTTAGAATCAGATCTCAGCATGGAAAATCAAATAAGTTCATTATGTCGATCATTAATGTTTCAATTAAAAAACATCAGCTCTATTCGTCCATTCATATCCCAAGAGGCAACTCGAATACTTATCACTTCACTTATGTTTTCAAAGCTTGATTATTGTAACTCTCTGCTCTTTGGAATTCCGAGCAACAAAATAAAACGCCTTCAGATAATTCAGAATAATGCAGCTAGACTGATTTTTAGAAAATCAAAAAGAGAATCTGCCTCAAGCCTTATTGACCAACTTCACTGGCTTACTGTTGAAAACAGAATAAAATTTAAAGCTGCAGTTTTGGTTTACAAATGTCTTGAAGGTTCAGCTCCCTCCTATCTTTCGGAACTTTTGAAAAAACATGAGTCTGATAGATTTTTAAGATCTACTACAGAAAACAAACTGGTTGTTCCCAGGTGTAAAACATCAAATTATGGAGATAGAGCTTTTAGTTGTTTTGGTCCGTGTGTTGGAATTCTTTACCACAAGAGGTTCGAAATTCTGCCTCTCTAAACATATTTAAAAACAGGTTAAAAACGTTTCTTTTTAAAAACTGAATTTTATAGCTTGCTATTTTGGATGTATAAAACTAGTTTGTCTGTGTGTGTGTAAGTTTATTTGAATGTGCTTTTTTTTTTTTTTTCTGTGTACAGCGCCTAGAGCTTTTAATGTTTTAGTCCTGGCGCTATATAAATGTATATATTATTATTATTATTATTATTATCCCTTCTTTCACTATAAATGTCCACAACTTGCGCGCGTATAAACACGGTGAGTACTACTCACAGAGCTCTGTGGTACTAGTCTTTTTCGTTCAGTTATGAAGGGGTTGTGATGCTAATTGTTGCATTGTTGATATGGGTCTTAAGCGCGCAAGTCGACGGTCGGAATCTGGCGAATTGAACCGTCACGCTGTCCTGTGTCTCGGGTCATACCATCACAGTATTGCCATGTTTATACGACTTAATCTTATGTCATATGTTTTGATTTCATGCTACTTTCTAATAATAATAATACATTACATTTGTATGGCGCATTTTCATTAACAATGCTCAATGCGCCTTACAGGACTCTCTCTTCCTTGCTCACTCTCTCTTCCTTCCTCTCTCTCTGTCTCTCTCTCTGTCTCTGTCTCTGTCTCTCTCTGTCTCTGTCTCTCTCTCTCTCTCTCTCTCTGTCTCTCTCTTTCTCACACACTCTCTCCCCGACTCTGTCATTCATGACGAACGAACTCTTTTTCTACCACCTATCAGAAACACTGTGAGAATAAATGATGTTTACGTTTAAAAATCTCCAAATTAGATGATTCGCGATTGTATCACTGTGCTAACTAATATTCACGCTGTAGTGTCTATTATATAATCTAGATAAATAAAAGTGAGTTGCATAACCAAGACCCAGAACTTGGAGACAACCACAAAACCCAGCAACATGCGGCGTTCACATAAATTTATCTTTCAGAAATGTAGTTGGCCTCGGACCAATGGAGTTGTGGGTTCATACCTGCATTGTGCCCGGCGATAATCACTTTCCAAATTGAGCCCCAATTATTTTCCACGCCGTGTTTTATTGGCCAACATTTCTAGTCTTTCCTGTCCGTGTTGCGAAAAAAAAAAAGTTCTTTCATGTGTACCATCTGTCGGTCCTTTCCTGGTGCAGTATCAAACAAATTCAGTCTCTTTATTATACATTATATATTTAAAAAACTGGGAATGGAGTTACTGGGGAAAAAGCACTGATTATTTTGTGTGTTAGCTCGGGCATGGACTAGGCGTCTCTGCTGGCCAAGCACAAAGTCAGAACGCCAGAACTAGACAGACAGGGCAAAAGAAAAGAAAACAAATATACAAACAAACAAACCAACCAAGAGTAACACATGACAACGTCATAGTTTTGGCACTGAGTATGGCACCCTCACGAGCAACATCTCGGTCCATGGAACTAAACTTGAAATGGTTGATCAATTCAAGTATTTAGGGACTATCAGCTCGGACAACGGATCACACTCGGAGGTCCTCGCAAGATCCGCACAAACCATGACTGCACTGGCAAAACTGCGACCAATATGGAGGGATAAAAATATCACCATGGAGTACAAGATCCGACTCATGCATGCACTGGTACTGTCTATCTTTCTGTATGCATGTGAAACATGGACCCTCACTGCAGAGTTGCAAAGAAAGATTCAAGCAATTGAGATGAAATGCTATAGAAACATCCTCGGCATCTCATACCTGGATCACATTACCAACGAACGAGTCCGGCAGATCATCCAACAACATACTGGCTCCCACGACGATCTACTCGCCATAGTCAAGAAACGAAAGATGAAATGGTATGGCCACACAACAAGATCCAATGGCTTACCAAAGACCATCCTACAAGGAACCGCTAGAGGAAGCAGAAAGAGAGGCAAGCAGAAGAAAAAATGGGCGGATAACATCTCAGAGTGGACAGGCAAGCCCTTTGCAGAGACCCAGGCTCTCACCCACGACAGAGAGAAATGGAGGAAGGAGGTGTACAGTGCATCAAGGCGGCGCCCCGACGATACCGCAAGAAGTCCAGGACGACGACGAATGCTCTATCGGACCGAGACTCCCTGATGCAACAGACTGTCTTTTCTCTTTCAATTTATTGGGGTCTAAGATGGTCCTTTGCTTTTTTTTTTAAAAACTTAAAATTTTTTTTTTTTTTAATTGTTTTGTAATTGTGTGAGACTTTAACTTTGCCATGTTAGCAGTGACATTGTCAGGCCATTTATGTAACTGTACGTATCATTTCTATGTGGAACGGCAGATCGATGCCGTACACAAACATCCCCAGCGACAAAAAGCACATTCAGACATCTCCACCACTGGTTCTGGTGCAGGATTGCAAGTTTGCTGTACTGACACGACCACCGCCACCGCCATCACCATCGCCACCACCACCACCACCATCCTGTGTCCCAGTCCTGCACACAAGTCAAGTCTATGTGAGTGCACACGTCCCCACATCATTGTGTCGTGGTGAACGCTAGGTTTAAATTGTCGTGCACTATTCAGTTTAAAATGTTAAGTCAAACAATTAAGTTGACATAAGCCAAACGTCGGCAGATTGGCACCGGTTTATACACAGAAAAAGGAGCGGGAATAAAAATCAGTTTACACACAGGTTGAAAGTTCACTCAAAATTATCCGCTGTGTCAATCAAACAGCGACCAATTTTTTACTGTCCATATTTGTGTGCAGTTGTAGAACTTTATATTAGGGAGGTTTGCTGCCCTTGGCATTTACACCTCTATGTTCATGTGCATTGTCGCTAGTCAATGTTTAAATAATATTGGGGTACTTCCTTTTTTAATAGGTTTTTACCAAAAGTTGGTATTCCCAGAGATAATTTTGCACCAGATTTATGACAACAAACAATCGCCCAGTTTCCACAATCAGAGTTGGCACAACAAACAGAATCAAATTTGAAACAAAATTAACTCGTTTATAGAAGCACAGAAAACACACTTGCCCTCAGTCAGATGAAGACAAGTTCATTGAGTCAATTTAAATTCTAAAGCATCTTAATTGCAAGGATAACTTGGGTTTCCCCTCCCAAAACCAGTGGATATGAAAGCCGAGTCCAGCGGAAGTGTGTCCCAGAAAGTTGCTACACAAGCTGACGGGAACCGAACGGCCAACCGAACCACATCTAGATTTAGTACAGCCGGTCGACCTCCCGGTCAGAAAAAATGGGCTGTACAAAATGTCCCGAACGGGCAGTGCGTCGCCCAGCGTCATGGATATACCAATGAGTCGCCAAAAAGTACGTATTGTATATATAAATATCTTATTATATCTCATTATAAAAAAAAATAGTGGCGGGAGTAATTCATTGTTGTGTAATTTTAGCCCGTTCTTTGCTCGACGCTACAGCCTAAATGACAGTTTCAAAAATTATAAAATTAATTTTCTTAAGTGTGAACTAATCCAGCTCAATCGCTTTTATATCGACCGATTGTGTTGATCAAGTTTCAGGTATTTTAAATAAAAAGTTGCAAAAATGAAAAATACAATGATCTTTATTTTGGCTCCTTGTAGTAAGCCCACCACACCGGTAACGATATTAATACGCGTTCAGTTCGGTGCGGGCAATTTCCCTAGCAGAAATGAGTGCGTAGTGCTCTGATACACATGAAATCTGTAGTAAGACTGTAGAATATGGGAAGCTTTCTAGACCAAAAACAGAGAGAGAGAGAGAGAGAGAGAGATGGTACGGTGGGCTCATAAGTTTATCCCGGATAATGCCGAGAAGTTCATCTGGTACAAAAAACTGGCCGGAGTATGTCATTGTGGTGCAAGTTGCCCACCCCCCCCCCCCCGTTTGCTTAACGGTACAGCCTATATAGAACAGTCACATAGGATATCTAAAAAAGTTGCTCAAGTGTCAACTAATTTATCCCAATCGACTTTGTACAGACCTATCATGTTTATTTAAGTTTCAGGCAGTTTTTTTTTTTAAAGTTGTAAAAATATTAACATACAATGATCTATTTTTGTGTTCCATATGGGGTCTGAAGCAAGACTGTGCTTTATTACAGAGAAAGAGAGAGAGAGAGAGAGAGAGAGAGAGAGAGAGAGAGAGAGAGAGAGAGAGAGAGAGAGAGAGAGAGAGAGAGAGAGAGAGAGAGAGAGACAGAGAGAGAGAGAGAGAGAGAAAGAGAGAGAGAGAGAGTGAGAGAGAGAGAGACAGAGAGAGAGAGAGAGAGAGAGTGAGAGAGAGAGAGAGAGAGAGTGAGAGAGAGAGAGAGAGAGAGACAGAGAGAGAGAGAGAAAGAAAGAGAGAGAGAGAGAGAGTGAGAAGGGTGGGAGTACAAGTTTACTCCTGATAAAGGCGGGTATTCCATCTAGCCGTTTATATATTCATATAGATATTATATATTTTTTTTAATTATAAAGGAAGTAAGAGCTTCAACCATGAAAGGCTTTTTAACCGCTGAGTCTTAAATTCTACAAAACATCTTATCACGCACAGAGAGACGTAAGGGTGTACATGAATATACTATTTTTAAAAGGTCTGGAGGTTCGTTATCTTTCTCTCTTACTTTCGTTGATTGTAAACCACAATTGAGTTGAACACAAGAAAATGTTCCCACATGAATCAAAAAGTGTGACCGGAAATTGCGTTCTGCGATACTCTTTTCACATTGCTGGCCGAAAGTCAACTTGATCACGTGTGTGTGTTCTGTAAGGAATTGTGATGTTACAAAAAGATCTATTAGTCCTTGCTTCGAATGCAAGTGTCGCTGTTATTGTGACCTAGATCTAGACATGCAGCTGTTCTTGGTACAAAGAAAATTTGCAAGAATTGTCTTCCCGAGTCGGCGAGTATAAGAAACAACAACGGATAATCGTGTCGTCCTTCATGTTTATAATTGATGGGAAACTGTCAGGGTGAAAAACAAGTTTGTGTAGACGTCACCAAATCAGGCACTTCCATGGCCACATAAGTCACATTTGCTGAAGGTCATAGGTTACTCGTTTTGAAGATAAGGATCAGCCAAAAATGTCTGTGACGTGTGCAGTAACAGGCTGTGAAGGAAATCAAAGATACTAGATACGTTGAGGTGGGAGAAGCTGAAGCGTTTTGTGTTCAGGTGTATGGCACAGGCCGCCTGGTGCTGAATGGGCAGATAGAGATTTTACAAAGCCGAATAGAGGAAATCTAGTTTTCATCTATCCCTCTAAGCCTTGACAGATGTGACTGACTTTGTCATTGTAGCTGACTTTGTCATTGTGACTGACTTTGTCATTGTAACTGATTTTGTCATTGTGACTGACTTTGTCATTGTAATTGACTTTGTCATTGTGACTGTCTTTGTCATTGTGACTGGCTTTGTCATTGTAACTGACTTTGTCATTTTGACTGACTTTGTCATTGTAACTGACTTTGTCATTGTAACTGACTTTGTCATTGTGATTGACTTTGTCATTGTGACTGACTTTGTCATTTTGACTGACTTTGTCATTGTGACTGACTTTGTCATTGTGACTGACTTTGTCATTGTAACTGACTTTGTCATTGTGACTGACTTTGTCATCATTGTAATTGACTTTGTCATTGTGACTGACTTTGTCATTGTAACTGACTTTGTCATTGTGACTGACTTTGTCATTGTAACTGACTTTGTCATTGTGACTGACTTTGTCATCATTGTAATTGACTTTGTCATTGTGACTGACTTTGTCATTGTGACTGACTTTGTCATTGTGACTGACTTTGTCATTGTGACTGACTTTGTCATTGTGACTGACTTTGTCATTGTGACTGATTTTGTCATTGTGACTGACTTTGTCATTGTAATTGACTTTGTCATTGTGACTGACTTTGTCATTGTGGCTGACTTTGTCATTGTGACTGACTTTGTCATTGTAACTGACTTTGTCATTGTGACTGACTTTGTCATTGTAACTGACTTTGTCATTGTGACTGACTTTGTCATTGTGATTGACTTTGTCATTGTGATTGACTTTGTCATCATTGTAATGACTTTGTCATTGTGATTGACTTTGTCATTGTGATTGACTTTGTCATCATTGTAATTGACTTTGTCATTGTGACTGACTTTGTCATTGTGACTGACTTTGTCGTCATTGTAATTGACTTTGTCATTGTGACTGACTTTGTCATCATTGTAATTGACTTTGTCATTGTGACTGACTTTGTCATTTGACTGACTTTGTCATTGTGACTGACTTTGTCATTGTGACTGACTTTGTCATTGTTGTCACAAATCCCAGACTGGGAGATGTAATAAGTTATGACAGGACAACAATCACGAACAAACAAGTTTAACACTTAACAGAACAATCCATCAGACTCACACATTTATTAAACATAATTATACAGATAATAGCGCAATTACATACATTATATTATTGAAATTAACTGCCGTACAACGGCCTTATTCTCACATACACTCTCCCTCGGATCCACAACCCGGTAGTTACTCCTAAAGGCACTTCGGCCTCAGCCTCTCCCCTCAGGGTCTTAATAGCACATTAATAATTCACTGGCACCGCAGTCTTTCAATATCTCCTTCCTATTGTCATACACCTTAGCATTCCACTCGCATCTCCGCAGGGCAATAACACATTATCATTTCAATAGGCATTATCATTTCATGCCCATCACATGGCAATAGTACATTATCACATTCACGCTCATATCTACGTCCCTGTCCGTGGCCTGACTGCCACGACGTTATGTGCCTCTACTGTCCTGCACTGACAGCCTCACTTCTGGCCTATGTGTGGCCTCCGGCCCTATGCTGGCCTATCACCGTAGGCGGCGCTCTTTGGCCCGACCTCGGCACCAGTCATCACTGGAAAAAACTCTCTCACTAGTCTCCTGACTGCTCCCCTTATGTTCGCCCGCTGGGCTCTTACTAGCGTCCGTTCAGTAGGACCTTCTAACTTGCAGTGATAGTAATACAGCGCTTTCGCCTCATTCAGACCCCCACCACTCATAAGATGCACGCTTTCCTTACTTGTCTTCGTGCGTTAATTTTACTCCCTCCTTTCACGTCTTTCCCTACTTGTCTGCCGTGAGCCCTTCTTACTCTACACCCGCTCTGTAGCAATCCCCTTAATTGCACTCACTCCACTCGTGACATCATCCCCCACCCCAAAAAAATTAATGCAATTAATTTCAAATCGCATCAAGATGACTGTCAACGAGTGAGCGTGAGCAATACCTACACTAAAAAAATGACCTAGCAGTTCCCCTAGTATATAAAATACCGAAATCAGGGGAAAATATGGGGATCAATATGGCCTGCAATATGCATATATGTATCACATCATCAATAGCTAACTAAACACAATACCTAATACAGAATCAAAAACCAATCAACCTATCAACCATTCTTCATATCATATTTATAATGTCAATATTTTAAAGTCGACTCATTCACACAGATCCTGTCAATGTTCCTGTTCTCCGATGTATAAGCTCCTGAACTCTTCCCCTAGGCTCGACTAAGGTAGTCGGCGATATGATTGCTGGTTCCTGGAATTGGTTGAATAACGAAGGTATACGGCTGCAAAGCCAATGCCCATCCAGATAAGCGTGGGCTGGACGAACGATTCTTCGACAAAAACTTTAGTGGCTTGTGGTCTGTCTGGATACAAAATTCTCGTCCCATGAGATAACGTCCCAATTTCTGGACGGACCACACAATGGCAAGACACTCCCGCTCTATCACAGAATATTTTCTTTCTCTCTGCAATAACTTCCTACTGACATAACATACAGGATGGAGACATTCGTTCTTCTCCTGTAGAAGACAAGCGCCGACACCAGAGTCCGACGCATCCGTTCTGAGGATAAAATTAGATCGAAAATCGGGTAATATCAGAATGGGTGACGATGATAATGCTGTCACCAAATTATCAAATGCTGTCTGACATTCAGACGTCCACTGGACCTTATCGGGTTGTCACTTCTTAGTAAGGTCAGTAAGAGAAGATGACAAGGAGGAAAAATTTGGAATGAACTTTCTGTAATAATTTAAAATTCCCACTAAGCTTCTGACTTGTTTCTTTGTTTTAGGGATTTGCAACCCTACTAATTTGTCAATTTTTGTTACTTCAGGTCTCTGAACACCTCTACCCACGATATGACCTAAGAATACTATCTCTGGACATGCCAAATCCATCTTTGCGGGTTTAGCAGTTAACCCAAAATGACGTAATCGTTTAAAAATTACTATTAGTGTCTGAATATGATCAGACCATGTCGACGTATGACATGCTATATCGTCAAAGAACGACACGACATTAGGTATGTCCTTTAATACCAGTATGAGAATACAGATACTCTGGTCTCTCATGAAACCTCTGCAGCATATCAACATGGAAAACCTTACTTGATCCATCAATGTGGATAGCGTAAGCTACCTTTGAAACAACTCGCTCAATAACATAAGGACCCTTCCATGTCATCAATAACTTATTATGGTCCGTAGGTAACAACAATAGGACCTTGTCTCCTGGCTTAAAAATTCTCAATTTGGAACCTCTATCTTTATAGTCTTTTGCTCTTTTCGAAGCGACACTAGAAGCTTCTTCTGCCATAGTGCGCGCTGAAGATAATCTTTCTCTTAAATCAACAAGGTCTATCGAAACCTTTTTAAACGGTTCCGAAACCGTGGGGATCTTTTGAAGAGGAGCCTGGGTTGTACGACCCTTATGCGTCGTCTTTTGGCACGCACTGCACGTCTTACAATATAACCGTACATCTCTGTATACTGACGGCCAATAAAAATTTTTCAGAACTCTTTGCTTGGTTCTAGCACTTCCCATATGATCCGCTAATGGAACATCTTGGGCCAGACGCAATACCGTTGCAATCAAGGATACCCGCACCACTACCTGCTTCTGAACCGAAGCCACCGTCACATACTTCCGGAACAGAATGCCCGCCTGAATAACAAAAGAAGACGAGCCGTTCTTATATTTCCTCGTTTTCTCGGTTCGCGCTTCCCCAAAACATGGGTTTAATGATGGATCCTCCCTTTGTAATCTCGCCAAGCGCTCTGGCGTGATATCTAGGTTGACCGCTGGCGTCGCCAAAGGTCTAATCTTATCCTTATCAGCTACCTGTCGACGTGTTTCGACCGCGGCACAAAAGTCAATACCTTTTGATTGCGCCCATGCCTGCACATTCTCCTCGGAAGGGGAAACTACCCGTGATACATTCCCAATTATGAGCTGGGCGCCTGGAAAACAACCAACGACTGCTTCGACTTCCCCGCTAAGGAAAGGTGTATCTATCACTATTCTTGCCATGGGTAATTTCTCAATGGCCCCCGAAAATTGGATGCACGGGACAGTCTCACCTGTAAGCTGTGAATCCCGAATGCAGTCCCTATGCACTCCCACAACGGTAGATCCTGTATCTCGTAAAACCGAGACCGGTTCGTCCCCAACAAACCCCGGATAAACCCTAAGACCACCTCCTGTATGACATGAATTTATAACGGGGATTTTTCTCCCACAAGGTAAAACACCGGAAGATAATAACTTCTCACAACTGGGACACTTAGAATACTGTCCGCCTCCGTTGTCCGATGTAACACACGCAGCCGCATGATGAAATTTATTAGGGGAACATGGACTGGAGCTACTGTCCACGTTCGCCGCTATCCTACCTGCAGGGCAATTCACGCTGATGTGATCTGCTCTTCCGCAGTTCCAACACTTCGCGGCCCTACATTCGCGTGAAAAGTGACCCACGCGTCCGCAAGTCCAACACTCCGCTCCCTGTGCTGCACTAGACCTGAGTCATGATTCGGATATTGTTAAAACTCACGCAGAGAGTGAGTTGTTGTTGTTTACCAGGGCCATGAGAAATTGGCTGGTGGCCTTGAACGGTCCTCGCCAAATTATAGTTGGTGAGTAAATAAATGTAGAGTTAAACTGCTAGAGTCACGCTTGTCGGCTTATGTTCGTGATTAATAAGTAATGGAGTAGGGGTGAAACAAGGTGGGGGCTAGTTGACATTGTTAAGTATGACTAGACAAGTTTTGCACGTTAACTGGCTGGTAGAATAGTGCAGACGTATTACTACAGTTAAAATGGTGGGAGGTTTCGACCTATGAGATAGCTGAACTAATTGGACCAGCGGACTAGCACGCTGGGTAGTTAGATAGTATAAGACATCGTGTAACGTTCAGATTTAGGTGAATACAGACGAGAGAAGCATCGTTTCGTGAAGTATCTCCGGTTGGCCAGTACCTGAACTGTGTGGTCTGAAGACTAAGAAGTCCTTGCTAACGGACTGACTGAGCTCTAGAAAGAAAGGTCTGAGTGGGCTGACCTTTGAAAGCCCACGCTGCGCTATTTTGATGTTCGCGCCTCCCAGTAGGCGTGAGCAATGGTAATATATTTTATTTATTCAAGTATAATAGAGATCGGAGATAGAGAGAGAACTACAGCCTCATAGGAAGACTAAGGAAACCCCAGCTGGCACTCGACCACGAGTGTCCTGTATGATAGATCTATTGCCATAGTATGATTGGAATAATATAGCACATTGTTGATGAATTGAATAGTGATTGTGCATAAAATATAGTCTTTTGGCAACTGCTTAAATTACCTACAAGCCGAAGAGTGCTTCTGTAGGCTTTGAACGTACTGGGCTCTCCTAACATTTAAGCCCATATGATTTATGGAGAGTTTGCCTGGCGACTGGCCAGTGGCGACTCAACTGTCACTTTAAATTGATATCCAGTTTCGTATAATATACCTATTTACTATTGATTGCAGTACCTCCATAGTTACATGAATATCATTGGTTAAGTTATTAATTAGAGTTTTTGGTTTGAATATATACCTCTATTGTCTTTTGTTTTGTTATTAATATTTATGTAAACTATGGCCTGACCGGCCTGACATATATACGCTCTAGTTATTTAGTACTTTTCTTGTGTGGTTGTGTCCGAGTGTGAGTTAGCTGCCTCTCGTGCAGTCGTAACATCCCCAAGACCCTAACTCTGCTCGTGACATCTGGAGGGGACCCCACTGACATCTGAAGAGGACCCGTCACCTTCTGACATCTAGAGAACACTACTATCATCGGAAGAGGACCCCGTCAACAGCTGCAGGTCTACCACTCTAAGACTCCACTGTTATTTATGTAATTTTTGTAGTTTATAGTTTTGTATACTGCTGATTTTTTTGTTTGTTTCTCCCCCACATGTCTGGCATGTCCTCTCGTCATTGATCCTGGGACCACTACGAGGGACTGACAGCTAGCATCAGGAAAAGACAAGACCAGCGCTGTGGACCAAAGGAAAGAGCCAGTCCATTTTGCCCAGTTAAGTGAACCATCTGTATTTGTCTTCGTTTGAGGGGTTCGTCGTTCCAGCTCCCCTACTTTTGACAGGCATTAGTTTTTTCTTTTGTGTTAGATTAGATAGGCGGGAGGTTGGAAGGGATCGAGACTTAGCATACCTCTTTTTGCCAGACTAGCAGATCTAGATGGCGTTTAAAACGGATAGGAGATTTGCTTTGCCTTGAATAGTTCTGTAGGGACCTGTTATTCGTATAGATTGTTAGCGTTCTATCTTCCTCGTATTTTAGGAAGACGTCTCTCCTGTTCTTTTTCTTACCTTTTTGTAGATAGTTTCAGGTTAGTCAGGTCTGTTGTCGTTTGTTCTTTCTGTTAGTCTCGTCTTACTCTCCATGTAATTCTTTTCCATTATAGTGTTGCATTATTATATTTTGTATTCATACTTGCTATATTATTGCCTGGGATAAATCACGTGTCTAGGGCACGTTGAGAGATAATCTGGATATTAGAGTTGTTAGGCTGGTATAGCCAAGGAAATTCATATCGTGAATATTGATTTATTCCGATTTATAGCAGAGGGAACGCTGCTAGGAGTGTACGGAAAATACACTGGGAATATTACATTGGTATCGTTAGTAACGACCAATCACGGAAGCAGTAGACTCACTGCTTGAGGATTAGGAGAAATAAGTGGAGTTAAGTGATCACTGAGATAGCTCAACCACTACTTGGTTGACTAAGACGTACAGTTTGTTGTTGATTTCGTTAATTTCGTTCATACTGCAGGAACGAGCACCCGCAGAGTGCAATTGATAAATTGCTTCAAGGGAGAATAAAGTTGGAGATCTTTCAGGAGCTGTCCTCGATTAGGACATTATTATATCGTATTATCGACCGATATCATGGCCGAACTACAGAAATATTTGGAACTAGCCCAATCATTTGGCATACCGGAAGCTCAGCGTGCTTCTTGGGTAGACCAGAAACTGAAAGAAGAACGAGAAGAAAAGGCCGCGGAGAGATTACGAGAAGAAAAGGCCGCGGAGAGATTACGAGAAGAAAAGGCCGCGGAGAGATTACGAGAAGAAAAAGCCGCGGAACGAGAAGATAGAGCCGCGGAACGCGCGGAAAAACAGGCTCAAAGAGAGTACGAGCTCGCTTTGAAACAGTTAGAAGCGAAGCAAGCCCAACCTACCGGGGCTCCGGAAGTTACTTCCAATAATAAAACGAAGCCTAAATTGCCAACCTTTAATGATAAGGTTGATCGTATTGATTCCTACCTACACCGCTTCGAACTCCATGCCGTTTGCGCGGGATGGCAGCGTAGTGAGTACACGTCATGCCTCGCCAATCTTTTGACAGGGAGAGCGTTGGAAGTTTTCCATAGCCTCACTATTGATGACGCTAGGGACTATGACATTCTAAAGACCGCGCTATTAAAGCGTTTCCAACATACGGAAGATGGATTTCATAAGCGTTTCCGCGATTGCAAGCCGGAGGCATCTGAGAATTTCTCTACTTACGTGGACCGCCTCCGCCACCTACTCAGCCGTTGGACTGAGTTGGCCGGTGTGGAAGAGGGAAACTATAAGAAACTATATGATTTGATAATTAAAGACCAAATATATATGTCCTGCCACACGGACCTGGTGGCGCATTTTAAGGAACAAGCCCCCAAAACTACCGTCGAGATAACATCGATAGCGGAACGGTATGCTGCAGCTCACCCTAATCGATCGTTAGCTAAAGCTAAAGTAAGCGAACCGTGTTACGCCGGCGCTGCTACTAAGACACCGGTACCGTCGAGACAATCAAGACAGCCCTTTCGACAGTCGCCGCAGGTTCGTCCACGGTCCGAGCCGCCGGTTAGCAGGAGGCAACCGAATCCCCATAAATTTTCTCGGGACTGGGAACCCCGATATACACGTCCTTTCCCTACCGGAGGACCGCGTAACAACTACTATCAAGCGCCCACATTTCCTTCTTATCGAGGTACACCTCGAAGGGATGATAATCCAGTCTACTGTTATAGATGTGGCGCCGGAGGCCACATTGCGCGACAATGCAGAGTTAGATTAGATGCGGCAAATGCATGCTCTGTAGCATTCACCGAAAACCGCGGTTACAGAACTAGGAATGCCGAAACCGTAGATAAAGTTATTCCAGTGATGTCCGCCCTCCACGAGCGAGGCGCGCTGACATTGTATGAGGGACGAGTAAACGCCATACGAGCATCCGTATTGCGAGATTCAGGCTGTACGACCGTCGGTGTACGTGAATCCCTGGTCCGTCCTGCACAACTCCTGGATCGCGATGCGACTTGCATTACTTTTGGTGGTTCAGTTGAACATTTTCGTTTGGCGGAAATATATGTTGACACACCGTTTATAACTGGTGTTGTCACGGCCTGCGTGCTACCAAATCCGGTCGCCGACCTAATCATTGGGAATATTCCCCACTTAAAGGACGTCTCCGATTGCGAACTCGGGATTTGGGATGATAACGACATTGCGTGTGTCACGACAAGACAACAATCGCGTCGCCAGAGTGACGACACATTACGATCGCCTGTCGTCGATTTGGATGTAACCCCCGAGATTTTTCGTAACGAACAGCGCACAGATCCATCACTAAAGCCCCTCTTTGCTAAGATTGATCCGGACAACCCGGATACATCCAGGTTCTGCCTTAAAGACGACCTCCTATATCGCGTTTTTCGGGGAAAGCGCGAAACTATTTTGCAATTGGTCATACCGAGATCATTTCGCCGAGACATCACCCGCCTCGCGCACGACACGCCATTAGCGGGCCACCAAGGCAAAGCGAGAACAAAATCGAGAGTCCTGTCTCAGTTTTTTTGGCCCGGGGTTTACGGGGACATAAATAGCTATGTGTCGCGTTGCGATACATGCCAGAAAAGAACCCCCAAAGGAAAAACTTCGCGGGCACCTATACAGGAGATGCCGCCGGTTTCCACTCCATTTCAGCGAGTTGCCGTCGACATCGTCGGGCCATTACCGAAGTCGGATAGAGGCCATCGGTTTATTCTATCAGTAATCGATTATGCCACCCGTTGGCCTGAGGCTGTCCCTTTAAAGGAAATATCGGCCGATCACGTCGCCGAGGCATTGGTGACCATATTCACACGTGTCGGATTCCCGTCCGAATTATTATCTGATAGAGGTCCGCAATTCACCTCTGACCTTTTCAGGAAAGTATTGGAACTCACGGGCATTAGGCAGAAACTTACGTCGCCATACCATCCACAGTCCAATGGCTGTTGCGAGCGCTGGAATGCCACCATGAAAACTATGCTGGCACGCGTTTCCGCCGATAGACCTGGTGACTGGGACCGTCGACTTCCGGCCATCTTGTTCGCATATAGGGAACTCCCAAATGCGACAACGGGTTTTTCCCCGTTTGAACTGTTATACGGTCGAAAACCACGTGGCCCGATGGCCATTTTACGCGATTTATACGCCGGTTCTGATACCGACGTTCCTGATACGCGATCCGCGTATCAGTACATAGTCGATCTCCGACATAGAATAGTTAATGCATGCGACCTGGCTCGACAATTTGCATGCGTACGGACCAGGTCATTTATAGGATATCGCGATCAGGGTAGTCGGTTAAGAACCCTGTCAGTCGGAGATCGGGCATTGGTGCTGTTACCAGAAACGAATAACAAACTACTCCTCACTTGGAAAGGCCCCTTTCTAGTTAAAAAGCGACTCTCGAGAGTTAATTATCTCATTACCATACGTGGTAACGATAAGGTGTACCATATTAATATGTTGAAAAAGTATTTTACCGATGATCAAACTCATCACGATCATTCATGCCATGTTGTGGCCCAAGCAAACGCAGCGATGGTCACTATCGATGACAACGACCGGGAGCCATTATCTATGACAAGATCGCTCCTATCCTTGCAAGCCACAGAGGACGCGACTTCCGTTAATATCAATCCAGAGCTGGATCAAAGTAAGACACAGGACATCATGAATCTTGTTCGGGAGTTTTCGCCAGTATTCACTATTTGCCGGGTAAAACATCCTTAGTTCAACACGTCATCCGGTTGCACTCGGACGTACCCGTGTTTGTCAAACCCTACCCGCGCCCGCGGCAAGCGCACGACACCATACAGTCCGAGGTGGAAAAGATACTCAGCTTAGGAGTCATTGAGCGCTCGACGAGCCCTTACTGCTCGCCGATTGTACTAGTAAAGAAAACAGACGGTTCCGTTAGATTTTGTATCGATTACAGGAAGCTTAACGCCCTAACCATTTACGATGCTGAACCTATCCCGAATCAGGAAGATCTATTTGCGCGATTGGCCGAGTCGTCCGTGTTTTCGAAAATAGATTTGGCTAAAGGCTACTGGCAAATCCCAATGGAAGAGGCCAGTAAACAGTACACAGCGTTTCAGACCCCTATGGGTCTCATGCAATGGAGATTCATGCCATTCGGTCTCGTAACGGCACCAGCGACATTTGCGAGGATGATGAACATCCTATTGCAGCAGACACCATGCGTCCTAAGCTACTTTGACGACATTTGCGCTTTCCATACGGATTGGAAAGGCCACTTAGAAGCACTTCGTCAAGTGCTTAGTAAACTTCGAGATGCCGGGCTTACAGCTAAGCCTAGCAAAGTCTTCCTGGGTTATACGCAGATTAACTTTCTGGGACATACTATCGCCAAAGGCGTCCAAACACCGGACGACAGTAAGATAAGTAAGATTTTAAAACTCCAGGCTCCTCATACTAAGAAGCAGGTTCGTAGCCTGTTAGGCTTCTTAAGCTATTATCGGAAATTTGTTCCTAATTTTTCGGCCCTTACGGCCCCGTTATCCGATCTTACAAGAAAAGACAGACCCAACAAAATTACCTGGAATACGCAGTGCGCCACCGCGCTCGCGACAGTGCAGCAACTGTTCTCCAGTTCGCCGCTGCTTATACTACCGAATATTAGGCGCACCTTCACCGTCCGAACTGACGCGTCGGACCAGGGAATTGGAGCTGTTTTGCTTCAGGAAAGAGATGGCTTATTGCGCCCTTGTATGTACGCTAGCCGGAAATTACTTCCGAGAGAGCAGAGATACGCTATTATAGAGCGAGAATGCCTGGCGATTGTATACGCCGTAGACGCGTTTTCCCGCTACCTACTTATGACAGAATTCGTCATCGAGACAGACCATAAACCGTTGTTATTTTTAAAATCGAACCGAGCCAAGAACGCTCGTTTGACCAGATGGAGTCTGGCCCTTCAGGAATACCGCTTCATTATAAAGGCCATTCCTGGTGGAGATAATGTCCATGCCGACCTATTATCACGGTTACCTTAATCTTGTTGTATTTTAGTCTGTCATATGTATTGGCGTTGGATACTGATTAGCACCTCATTCAGAGACCGAGGGATGGTATCACATATTGTTCACCCATTGTGAACACTTTTCACCTACCCCTGTGCTTTCCTTTGTTCCAACAGCTATTTTACTGACGTCGACCCGTATTTTGGCCACACCAGACGTTGTTGCCCAGGGTCGAGGACGAGAAGATCATGGCAGACCAGGAGTCCAGATCCACTAATGCCATCGATGCTACTATAGTTATCTTTTCTTGAGTATTATTCATTGTATGTATGCATTCCTGATGACATTCGCACAGGATCAGTGTTGTACTCTAAAATTTTAGAGTTATGATTGTTAATGTCTACCTATTTAGAGGTAAGATTTAATCCTCAGAGAGATATATACTTTTGGACGGAGCCTTAAGATTTTCATGAAGTTTTGTCCATCAATGATACCCGTCCTGTAGGTTTTTTTCAACTTTAGTACTAGTCTTAGTTATTACCTAGTATTCTTAGTTAAGTTAACCTTTCGAGCAATTTCTCGACTCATGCCTTCCCTTTACGATAATCATTTATATCGTTAAAATTGCAAATTTTAACTGGGGTGGGGGATATGTCATGATTCGGATATTGTTAAAACTCACGCAGAGAGTGAGTTGTTGTTGTTTACCAGGGCCATGAGAAATTGGCTGGTGGCCTTGAACGGTCCTCGCCAAATTATAGTTGGTGAGTAAATAAATGTAGAGTTAAACTGCTAGAGTCACGCTTGTCGGCTTATGTTCGTGATTAATAAGTAATGGAGTAGGGGTGAAACAAGGTGGGGGCTAGTTGACATTGTTAAGTATGACTAGACAAGTTTTGCACGTTAACTGGCTGGTAGAATAGTGCAGACGTATTACTACAGTTAAAATGGTGGGAGGTTTCGACCTATGAGATAGCTGAACTAATTGGACCAGCGGACTAGCACGCTGGGTAGTTAGATAGTATAAGACATCGTGTAACGTTCAGATTTAGGTGAATACAGACGAGAGAAGCATCGTTTCGTGAAGTATCTCCGGTTGGCCAGTACCTGAACTGTGTGGTCTGAAGACTAAGAAGTCCTTGCTAACGGACTGACTGAGCTCTAGAAAGAAAGGTCTGAGTGGGCTGACCTTTGAAAGCCCACGCTGCGCTATTTTGATGTTCGCGCCTCCCAGTAGGCGTGAGCAATGGTAATATATTTTATTTATTCAAGTATAATAGAGATCGGAGATAGAGAGAGAACTACAGCCTCATAGGAAGACTAAGGAAACCCCAGCTGGCACTCGACCACGAGTGTCCTGTATGATAGATCTATTGCCATAGTATGATTGGAATAATATAGCACATTGTTGATGAATTGAATAGTGATTGTGCATAAAATATAGTCTTTTGGCAACTGCTTAAATTACCTACAAGCCGAAGAGTGCTTCTGTAGGCTTTGAACGTACTGGGCTCTCCTAACATTTAAGCCCATATGATTTATGGAGAGTTTGCCTGGCGACTGGCCAGTGGCGACTCAACTGTCACTTTAAATTGATATCCAGTTTCGTATAATATACCTATTTACTATTGATTGCAGTACCTCCATAGTTACATGAATATCATTGGTTAAGTTATTAATTAGAGTTTTTGGTTTGAATATATACCTCTATTGTCTTTTGTTTTGTTATTAATATTTATGTAAACTATGGCCTGACCGGCCTGACATATATACGCTCTAGTTATTTAGTACTTTTCTTGTGTGGTTGTGTCCGAGTGTGAGTTAGCTGCCTCTCGTGCAGTCGTAACATCCCCAAGACCCTAACTCTGCTCGTGACAGTCCGCCTCCGTTGTCCGATGTAACACACGCAGCCGCATGATGAAATTTATTAGGGGAACATGGACTGGAGCTACTGTCCACGTTCGCCGCTATCCTACCTGCAGGGCAATTCACGCTGATGTGATCTGCTCTTCCGCAGTTCCAACACTTCGCGGCCCTACATTCGCGTGAAAAGTGACCCACGCGTCCGCAAGTCCAACACTCCGCTCCCTGTGCTGCACTAGACCTGAGTCCCCGTGACCCATCGCGACCGGAACTAAAGTCCCTATGCCGTCGGTCATCGGCAAAGGTCACAAATCGCCCCCGGCCATTACCGCGACCTAGCCCTCCTGCTCGGTCAAACTTACCGGATCCATATGCAGGTGATTGGTGATAGCCCCTACGCTGCCCCTGGGCTTGCCCACTATAGGCACCACGCTGACGCGACCTGTCCTTAAGTCCTGCCGGCGACCCTTCGACAACGGCGACGTACCCAGCATCTTGGACGTACGCCCTGGCGACTGGTTTGGACGGATGTGCCGTACGGTATGCTTCCGCCAACTTAGACGCCTCCTGCACCGTCGCGGGTTCGTTTTCTTTCAGGAAAGCCACCAGATCTTTATGGCACGACGCGTACAGCTGGTCACGGATCATTAGGTCTTTTAATTTAGTAAAATCCGCGCCAACATGCGCCAAGTCTACCCAGTTCGCGAAATATTCCGTTAATCTCGCGACGAAGGCAGCAAAGTCCTCCCTGGTATCCGCACGTGCTCGCCTAAACTGCTCCCGGAAATATTCCTCGGTACGCGCAAATCGGCGAAGCAGCAAAGCCTTCAGCTTATCGTAATCTTGTACGTCTTCGCGCTGTAGCTCTTTAAAGTAGGTTAACGCTCGCCCCTGCAATAGAGACGCCAGGTACGTGGACCACAATTCTTTATTTTCCCCCCATTGCAATTGTGCGTTCAGTTCGAACCTGTAAAGGAAGGCGTCTATGTCGTCCTTCCGGTCGTCGAACGTAGGGAGCTTAATCCTAACACCACCTTTATTGTGTACCTGCCGCTCAACTGTTTCCGTTGGCGTATTCTTTTTGATTTCCAACTCCGCTATTCTTATTCGCGCCTCTCTCTCCTGCTGCTTATCTTCTAACTCCTTTAACTTAAACTCCCTTTCCTGCTCCTTATCCTGTCTCTCGTGTTGCTGAGCTTCTAACTCCTTTAACTTAAACTCTCTTTCCTGTTCCTGAGTCTTAGCCTCTCTTTCTTGTTGACGCTCTTGAGCCTCTTTTTCTCTCTCTCTATCTTTAGCACGCTCATCGCGCAAATCCGCCTGCTGTTCTTTAATCCAGCCGCGTAGCTCTTCTCCCTCCAGGCCAAGTTCCTTACCCAACTTCATTAGTTGTCGGAGTTCCGCCATTTCACAGATTTATGGTTATGGTATCTATTATGAGAACGACCAACCTGTCGGTGTTACGAATCTGGACTGGGTGATAGTGCCCTCCAGTATTAGGGTTCTGGACTAAAGTCCCCTCTAGGTGTTATGAAGAGGGTCTTCTCAATGATGGTATTATGACTGCATTTAAATCGAGAGGTATTTAGTATTCAATCTTTCGTACCATGCCACACACTAAGAACAATCTGAATAAGTTTCATAAACAGACCTGCAGGGCCACAAATTTAATTACATTAATTATCCTAACAATTTTGTCTAGATCTATTACATAGTAAATACAACATCAGCAGCATCAAATCTAAATTCAATAATATGTCACTCGAAGTCTTCTCTAGATTCCTATAATAGTATGATAATTCTGACTCACTAACAATTTAAGTACTAATTATATATCTCTCAGATCTGGTCTGCCTACTATATATCAATCAATATACTAATATGGGCTCTGGCGACGATGTCATCTCAGCTATTTGTGCCTACCGCTTATAATGGATCGAGCTCGTCAATATAAACTGACGTAGCTAAGTCTAGATATCTACTCTAGGATGGGCTGGCAATTCCCAGCCTCATCCAGACAAATCAATCCCAATTCACAGATGCGTATGCCATACATTCATAATAATTGCAAGTCAATATAAATCTTTGTCTTGCAGTCTTGGGTAGCATTCCTAATATATGCGGCAAGCCTGTCCTAGTGGATAACTTATGTTCAGCTCCTCGTTCATTGTTGAGTCATCAATGGACAAACACTTACGCTTGGTCCCTGGTGTTAGAAACAACCAGGGAACAGTGGACAATAGCAGTGGGCATATCTCATTCAAGCATATGGCTTCATCTCAAATGTCTATAGTGGACTAGACATGACATCGAACAGACTTAGGATTCTTCAGGCAGAATCGTGCCGACGCCTGCACAGATTGGAGTTTTCTGTATGGAGTAATGGACATAGGTATGGCTACACTTTTATACTGTGCAGCCACCTGCAAATTACCGTCCAAATCCCTAGATTTGATTGGTGCATCCATGCGAGCTCATCTCGCAGTATTAATATATTCTACGTGGGAGTTGGTCACGGCCTTGTACTAAAAACAGACAAGGTCAATTTAAAATGTCAAAACAATTACTGAAATCTTTAAACCCTCGTGCTTTCTACATTTTATGTACGAATTTCTGAACGCGACTAAGCGTCTTAAACTATCTATCCTTATTCACCCCTTCTCTTCCCTTCTAAGTGTTCATCAAAATCACGGGGTCGAGAATTGCACTGTCACTCCTAACTTATCCATTTATTCTATCTCGCCCCACTTTCTTTCCATCTTTAAGAAAAAGTGTTTCAAAAACAAACTGTTCACGAGGACAGTTCAAGGACAAATTACGCTGGTTATAATCAACGAGACCGTGAAAAATCAACTCCTTGCAAGTCGTGACCCAGCACGGCATTTATAGCACTTAAACCATGACAGTCGGTATGATCACTAACGACACGACCAGAGACCTGAGATCACACCAGATATAACAACACCCACTTGTCTCAAATACAATTCAGAAATTTACCTACTTCCTAACTAATTCTATATTCATACAATGCATAGCACTATTAATAATAAAAAAAAGAATAGAAAAGACAAGAATGAGGAAATTCAGTAGAAGGACCACAAGTACGTCAAGGACAACGAACCAGACTAGGACAAAGACCTAAAAAAGAAAATATAATGGAAAAAAATACAACCTAACTACGCCGATTACACTACAAGGTACGAACAAGAACAGAGTCTGAAAAAAAAGAACGTATCTACAGATAGGGAAGAGAGGGACAAGAGAAACGTCTTCCTGCAGAACAGAGAAGATATCGACGCTACAACTAAACAAAAATACAGGTCCCTATAGAACTGTTCACTGTGATGAACGCGGTTCCAAGTTTAGCCCACCTCCCGAAGAGGATAAACTACGCTCACCACAGCAAACCCGCGCCACCGCCCGTACAATCAATTACAACGAAAACAGCAAAAACAGAGAAAAAGACAGAAGAAAAGACAGCCCTCAATCCAGGGTACAAAATTTTCACTTAACTTTCAGCCTTATGAGTTTAAGTCCTCCCCTTAATCGGAGCTCTGGCTGCTTGTCTCCTCAGGCTGCACGCACACACACTGTCTCTCTGAAAGTTTAAGTACACATTAGTACATATTTATGGCAATACATGCATCAATACATATTCATAAATATACATAAATCATATCATCATGAAATTTCCATTCATCCCACGAACAAAGACAACACAAATTCCTACCACAAGATAAGTATTACGTGGACAAAAACTAAAGTAACAAATGCCCACTGAAAAATACCTCCTAACTAACTACAACTAAATATTACGAAAATGGACGAGTCACAACGGACGAGCCCCCAATGTCACAAATCCCAGACTGGGAGATGTAATAAGTTATGACAGGACAACAATCACGAACAAACAAGTTTAACACTTAACAGAACAATCCATCAGACTCACACATTTATTAAACATAATTATACAGATAATAGCGCAATTACATACATTATATTATTGAAATTAACTGCCGTACAACGGCCTTATTCTCACATACACTCTCCCTCGGATCCACAACCCGGTAGTTACTCCTAAAGGCACTTCGGCCTCAGCCTCTCCCCTCAGGGTCTTAATAGCACATTAATAATTCACTGGCACCGCAGTCTTTCAATATCTCCTTCCTATTGTCATACACCTTAGCATTCCACTCGCATCTCCGCAGGGCAATAACACATTATCATTTCAATAGGCATTATCATTTCAATAGCCCATCACATGGCAATAGTACATTATCACATTCACGCTCATATCTACGTCCCTGTCCGCGGCCTGACTGCCAGGACGTTATGTGCCTCCACTGTCCTGCACTGACAGCCTCACTTCTGGCCTATGTGTGGCCTCCGGCCCTATGCTGGCCTATCACCGTAGGCGGCGCTCTTTGGCCCGACCTCGGCACCAGTCATCACTGGAAAAAACTCTCTCACTAGTCTCCTGACTGCTCCCCTTATGTTCGCCCGCTGGGCTCTTACTAGCGTCCGTTCAGTAGGACCTTCTAACTTGCAGTGATAGTAATACAGCGCTTTCGCCTCATTCAGACCCCCACCACTCATAAGATGCACGCTTTCCTTACTTGTCTTCGTGCGTTAATTTTACTCCCTCCTTTCACGTCTTTCCCTACTTGTCTGCAGTGAGCCCTTCTTACTCTACACCCGCTCTGCAGCAATCCCCTTAATTGCACTCACTCCACTCGTGACAATTGTGACTGATTTTGTCATTGTAACTGACTTTGTCATTGTGCCTGACTTTGACATTGTGACTGACTTTGGCATTGTGACTGACTTTGTCATTGTGACTGACTTTGTCATTGTGACTGACTTTGTCATTGTGACTGACTTTGGCATTGTGACTGACTTTGGCATTGTGTCTGTCTTTGACATTGTGGCTGACTTTGTCATTGTGACTGACTTTGTCATTGTGACTGACTTTGTCATTGTAACTGACTTTGTCATTGTAAATGACTTTGTCAATGTGATTGACTTTGTCATCATTGTAATTGACTTTGTCATTGTGACTGACTTTGGCATTGTGACTGACTTTGTCATTGTGTCTGTCTTTGTCATTGTGACTGACTTTGTCATTGTAACTGACTTTGTCATTGTAACTGACTTTGTCATTGTAACTGACTTTGTCAATGTGATTGACTTTGTCATCATTGTAATTGACTTTGTCATTGTGACTGACTTTGGCATTGTGACTGACTTTGTCATTGTGTCTGTCTTTGTCATTGTGACTGACTTTGTCATTGTGACTGACTTTGTCATTGTAACTGACTTTGTCATTGTAACTGACTTTGTCATTGTGACTGACTTTGTCATTGTGACTGACTTTGTCAATGTGACTGACTTTGTCATTGTGACTGACTTTGTCATTGTGACTGACTTTGGCATTGTGACTGACTTTGGCATTGTGACTGACTTGGGCATTGTGACTGACTTTGTCATTGTGACTGACTTTGTCATTGTGACTGACTTTGGCATTGTGACTGACTTTGTCATTGTGACTGTCTTTGTCATTGTGACTGACTTTGTCATTGTGACTGACTTTGTCATTGTGACTGACTTTGTCAATGTAACTGACTTTGTCATTGTGACTGACTTTGTCATTGTGACTGACTTTGTCATTGTGACTGACTTTGTCATTGTGACTGACTTTGGCATTGTGACTGACTTTGTCATTGTGACTGACTTTGTCATTGTGACTGACTTTGGCATTGTAATTTCTACTATCACTGTGGGGAAACGCTGCTTTTTGTTTTTCTCTTTTAGTTTCTGCCACTAGTTGAGGTAAATTTTGAAATAAAGTGGTATGAAGTCTACGCAGAAGTGTAAAATTTCGTGCAATTTTGTTTGACTGTCGTTTTATGTTTTTCAATCACACAGGGAGAAACCTTGCCAGTGCGTGTCACAGACATAGGTCAGTGTGTGTGTGTGTGTGTGTGTGTGTGTCTGTGTGCGCGAATGCGATGCAGGTGTGCGCGCACTCATGTGTGTTTTAAAGCAAAGAAGACGTGGATCCGGCGACCATTCATGACGGACATTTCTGTAATATTGTCATATATTGTCGTATAGATCAAATAAATATTCTAAAACACGGTTGAGGGAGTGACATATTGGTTTCTAATGACGTCGTCTGACGTACCTACGTGGTTTCTGGGAGCGAATCATTCTCTAAATCAGAACAATGGGGGCAGCTCTAGAGAGATCATACGTGTTGTATTATAGACTAGTGAACCGGGAAGACCACGGGATCTTGTTGAAGTTAAACACCATGTGGACAGACATCTGCAAATGTAGGGCTAATTGTTGAAAAGACAGGAGCTCCCAAAGTAGAAGATTGGGAAGATGACAAGTAGCCTAATAATTTAGCAAACGTAATAGGAGATCGCATAGCTAGACAGTTTCCTCCTCGCGGCAAGGTGCTTTGTGTGGTCCAAAAAGGGACCACGAATGAAAGAGGAGAACTGTTTTAAAAAATTCGGTACTACATTGAACTTAATGAACCCAGATGACTGAAGCTTGGCCGCCAATATTAATGGTTACACTTTCGTTTGGTGACGAGAGTTCACAACTTGGCCAGGCGTGATTAAATACACGATTTTCATTGGCTGATAAAAATGTGTTGTTCGTTTCATTGGCTGATAAAATTATGTCGCGCGGCAAGGAATCCTTGTTCCTGTGTATTTTATTATTTGGGGGGTAAAGGAGTAAAGAATTTGCACAATATGAATCGTTTAAATCAGTCGCCTACTTTTGTGTTGTTGTTGTTGTCAGGAGTAAAGAGGAGAAGACCTGACCAAAGCATAAAAAATTTGATTTAATTTATGCAAATGTATGCATGTTATACCCAAAGAATGACATTCTATGATATTTTTAATGATTTTATTCCAACCCCCAGAAAAAAAAGGCCCCAAGATTGCCAAGTTTCATTCAATTATCATCGATAATAATGAAGATACACAATATGTACAGTAAAAAACAATTTGGAGGTCTGTGGTCTGAGAAGATTTTCTTATAGAAGTCTATCCACATCTGCCACACTTAAAAAATCATAATAGCTTTTTTATTTATTGATGGATTTTTTCAAAATTCAGAGAGTCTTTTGCTTGTGATAGCAAGTTCTAGATCACTATGCCGTTTTTTCTGGTTAAAACAACATTTCAGATTTTGGGTTAGCATCGCTACCTGATATCGAATACAGTGATGTAAGAGGAGCTGTAAAAAGAACTCTACTATAAAAAAAAATAGCTTGCCATCTAACCGACAGTGAATACGTGAACTTTGATGAGTTATTTATGCATTCGTGCAAACAGAAACTAAAATCAGTTCTAAATGATTGCTCACACCCCTTGTTCCATCAGATAGTCCGATCCCAAGGAAGTGGACGAATACTGTATTTAAAAACAGAGAGCGCTATAGACGATCTTTTTTGCCATCCGCAATTCGAAGTAGCAGTGTTTCCTAATGTAGTTCTGTTGTTAGTTTTCCTAATGGATTGTTCTTACAGTGTGTGTGTGTATGTGTGTGTGTGTGTGAGAGAGCAATGTTTTTACTTGCTGGTAATGTTGTGTGAGCAATGTGCGTGTGTGTGGTATGCGTTAAAGACCTGTAGGTTTTAGATATTGTATCTACTGTTGTACCACAACTGAGGTTGTGACAAAAAATTTCCTGGAAACAGGATCATAAAGTTATATCTTATTTTATCAAATCTTATGACAAGTAGCCTAATATCGATACAGTGATGACAAGTAGCGCATAATATCGAACACAGCAATGATAAGTAGCTACACCGAATATAGCACTGACAAGTAGCCTGAATTAGCTGCTCAGGAAAAAATAAAAAAAACAAAAAACAAATTTATTAATGTATACTGTGAAAGTATGGTCACATTAAATGCAAGTTGAAATCATTATGTTTGCATTTCCTTCATATGGATATCTGAAATCACAACCACAAAGCAGAATAAACGACAAAAAGTAAGGACGCTGGCGATATTTGACTAAAATTACAATTTGTAGAATACTTGTCATCCATCCTGGCATTCCCTCCAATTTGGCAGCTCGTGCCGTTTCATAGAACATTGATTTTATATTTTCCCCATGACAGACCAAAATTGCCGGTTCAAGAACTGGTACAGACCAGGTGGAATGGAGGGGTGAGAAAAAGACGACCTGGCCAGGGTTCCACGGCCTACAGGCGTCCCTCTCTACCGCCATCTGTCAAGTCTAGTCACACTCAAGGCAACGAAATCTTACCAGCCACGAGGAAACTGGCGTCCAAGGACAGACAGCGAATGGCGGGTGGGTGCAGGCAGAGAACCTCCAACGGTCTGGAGAGAAACGCTGGTGGTCACCATCACGTGACCCCTTCCTCCTTTGTCCAGCAGCGACAAGGTAAAGGCCAAGCTTTCAACAAAGTCTGCCCGAACCAGCAGAAGACAATTCTGACACGGAAAACAGCGAGCGCATCCAACCAATCAGACAAGAGCTATAGTATCCTCAGCATGAATGCTGGAGCATCTGACCAAACTAGCTTAGTCACGACCGACTGGGCAGCGCTTCTGGCAAATGTAGACACCAGGCGTGGTGGACACACGCGTAGACTGAGACATGCCAAAAAGTCTAGCAAAAGTAAATCTTCGTCATACACAGAGAGGGCAGTTTTACCTAAACAGAAGAAATCCACCATAAAACGCATGAAGAAAATGAAACCTTCAGGTCACAGGGTGGATGAGCTGAAGATCCTGAAGATGGCACATACAAAACCTGTTGACGGCACTGAAAACACATCTCAGTATATCGTCCATTCCACCGAGCCGATCAAACCAACAGCCTCGTCCGCCATGACTATTTTTAATCTTGGCAATCTTAACGAATGTTTCTCCATTAGGAAGACGACAACGCCCGTGTTGAACTCCCTGAAAGGACAAGGCGCGTTTACGTCATATACTCGGCAGAACGCAGAGACGTCAGCCCAGGAAACGATTGCAAATGGCACATTTGAACATGAGACACACGTGAAACGGGAAACAGACAACAGCACATTTTCAAAATGTTCTGTAGGCACAGAGAACAGTTTGAATACCAACTTAGATCAGCGATGCCCACAGGCCATGACCAAGGAAATCACTGTCAGTACCAGTAACACAAGACAGGAAGAGTTACCCGTGGGCTGTTTCCTAGGCAACACAGGGCGTCATAACACCAAATTCTTAAGAGCCAAAAGCAAAATGCTAGACGGCAACACCAGTCTGGCTCACGTACTTGCAATTCCGCCTAAAGACAAAACCTGTCATAAAAACATCAATACAGAAGTTCACGGAAAACCGCATCGTCATCAGCGGCCTGTCGTGGATCAAGACAAAATGAAATGCCACGACCTGCAAAACAATGAACGTTCCCAGCCCAGTAAACTTGTGGGTAAGGAGAACATATCTCATAGTACCAATAGTGCTATACGCCCTCATCTCAATCTGGATTTCTTCCAGAGGAATATGATGAGTTCTGGGCACCAGCAGTATGATCTCAACAAGACAAATATAGAGCAAATGATAAAACCTGCCAAAAACTCGGACCGACATTTATTTCCCACAACATGGACTGGGCAAAACGTGAATGACAAACCTGTAGAACATCAGCAGTCACAATCTAGTCAGAGGCAACCACAACTGCAATTCATCGCGTCCTCTCATCTTCTCGAGAACCCCAAGCTAAATGTTGCTAATGTACGACACGGAACAAATCTATGGACAATCTCCCAGTTGAAAAGGAATGAGAGAAGTGAGGCTTGTGGAGACCAGGAGGCAAACACATCTAAAGGGCCGGAGAAGCCAGCGATGTATAAAGTTGCCAACACCCTTGAGTCTGAAGGAAAAAGATGCATGATCTCCATAGGTTTGGGGTTGGGAACACATACAAATGCAGAAATTGGCGATGTACAATGTCAGACTCAGCCTCCATCAACCTGCAAGCAGCCAGAATGTTGGAAAGTTATATCCCATACACATCCTAGTTCAATGGGAAAGCCAGTCACCAGTAATACTGGCAAGGACAATGCGATATTGGATCAAAATTTACCTTTGTCAAAATGTCAAAGAAACCAAGACGTAGCCAATCCTAGGCACAACAACGAAAACGCTCATGTGCATTCAAGTCAAACCACAACTCCTGCTGGTGAAAAGCATGGTCAGTTGCGAGAAATACAGCGTGGATCCACTGGAGATAACACGGTATTCAAAGTGACCAAAAACAAAATCACACGAGTTCAGTCCAGTTGTCACACTGACCAGCCATGCGAGCCTAAGGGGTTACAGACAAGGAAAGAACTCATTCACAAAGCCTGTGAACTTCAGACCAATACAAACAATTTCCATATCAACTTAAAGAATTATCCAATCAACAATAGGCAGTTTTTAACAGCTGTAAATCAGAAACAACACCTACCCCATACCAAGGGCATTACTTTGCGTTCTGGAAGGACACGGCACGTGTCGCAGGTGACTGGGAAATGTTCCGTGGAGAAAAAGAGGAGACCAGAAGTTAGTAATTCTTCACACCAAACCAGACCAGCACCTGTAGATAAAGAGGGTCAAGTTGGACATGAAGGACACAGGCCTGGGTTCATGGACCAACCATCCCTTCACGGAGACGTCCAGTTGGCAGCGCATGCACCCAGTCGAACTTCGGCCGTCACACGAGGAGTTCAGGAGCCCCGGTCATATGAACAAAGTCTCCCTGTGCTGCAAGCAAGTGGCGATCATATCACAAAGTGTAAAATTCATCATCCCAAACCAGATCAAAATTATTATAATCACCACGATCACGCCGTGCTACATTATGACAATATCACACACAAAAGATCACCTACATTTGACTGGACACAAATCTGCCATTGTCATCAGCCTAGCCAAACAGTCAAAGCCCAGAGGAAACTTTGTGCACACGGCCACGAATGTCATCCTAAAGACAGTGTAAAGGACGAACAGAACGAGTCTGCTGAAGTCCAGAGAAAAACGCCGGCCAGATCCAATGCAAAGAAACAACAGCCGACGGTAAAATTATCTTCACAAAGTGGACAACTTGTAAAAACGTCCAAAAGTTTGATCTCAGTCAGTCAAATGTTATCTGAACTCACAGCAAGTTCTCGATCTAAGAGTGGGACCAATAATTCTCTACACAAATCTCAACTTCTGAGAAAAAGTCACAATAAGACATGCAAAGTTGTCTATTTTACACCTACGCAGCGACCAAGCAAACGGTCAAGATATGACGTCCACCCTAAACCAGAAGGTGCGTCCGTCTGTCCTCAAACAAAACACAAACCCAACAGAGCTGAGTCAGTAGTCAGTACGCAAGGTTGTGTGGGGAAAGCTGACTATATCAGATACTACAAACTCAGGAAAAGCAAGTCACATAGACATGAACCCTACAAACGCCAGATGAACACGTCCAGCGACAGCACCACGGTCACCCCGCCCACTGACCAGTGTTGGTATCACATTAGGAACAAGAACAACTGCAGCCCGTCACGCCGAGGTCGCTATGTCCTAGGTCCAGTCGTGGACGCACAGTGCTTTGAAGAAAGTGAATGCCGTCATCGGACTGAACAATCTCAGATGCCCGGATACAACTTCAGTCACGACCCTGGGACTGAGCAATACGGCCTTACAAGTGAACAGACAGACAGCACGAATGTTCAGTCAACACAATTAGCCGCCGGCCTGGCACAAGGGGGACTACAGCAGGTCAGAGAGGAGAGAAATAGCCAGAAGCATTTACACAGTACTGGCACTCTGGAATCAACCCAGAAACATCAACAAGAAAAAGCTGCCGGTGTCACATCGCACAAGCAATGTTGCCATAGGGGTAAGAACGGCCAGACACAGGACTATGTCAGTGCTGAAGCACAAAAACCGCTGACGTCCACAGCAGGTAAGGCGGACAACACCATCAATACATATCAGATGTTCAGAGATCGGGTACTTTCTGTGGACAAACCAGGGCATGCAGATGTTCTCCTGGAAGCAAACGGTAAACGGAACCGTGAAGATAAAGAGGACACGGTGTTACAGAAAAGACCTGTCCAAACTGCTGGACACACTGGTAAAATTGTAAACAAATATGACGTCATAGAACATTTATTGGGTCATCAGTTACGCCAATCTAGAAATTCCGATGGCGGTATCAATTCTCTACACCAGCACAATCAATCTGCGGATATTACAAATAGGCAGCTGCTGAATACCCGACAGTCAGACAAACTCTGTAAGCCTGAGATGGATGAAACAAAGCCCAGACCAGATGGCAATACTTCGGTAAAGCAATTCAAAGAAATAACCTTACCGAACAGCAGTGGAAGTTTAACTTTGAACGGTATCGATGCTTTATCACCAGACTCGCTGGGAATCGGTTCAGTATCAGAGCAGAAATCGTCTTTTCGTATCAAAATGCCCAGTATCGCCCAGCATCACCTTACAATGGTGAAAAAACATTTGTTGTTAGCAAATAGCAAAAAGAAATCCAATTTTCTAAAGCGGAATTTAAATTTGGAAACTGCCTGGTCAAACTTCAGTCTCCAGGGGAAAAGTACAGAAAACTCTGATGGCCCTGGGAATGTCCAGTCTCGTCCAGAGGAGAAAGGAAGTGAAACCAAAAAAGTGTCTCCCGTAAGAAAAAGTCACATGACCCAGACCGAGGATTCCATCGACTGTGTCAGTGTCAGTGTCCAGACTAGCCCTTACTGGAGTGAGCAATCGGAAAACTCCAGGCACCAGAAATGTAAACAGAGAAAAGACCACTTGACACAACGACTACAACGACAAATGAAGGAAGACAAGATAGCCAGACTTCGCCGTCACAAGTTTTCCAGTAAGAACGAGCGAAGTCCCTCGGCGGCAGGAAGTGCTCACTTTTCTCATAGATCGAACTCCCTGACGGGTAAGCTGGAGTTTTTTCATGCGCTTCGGATGAACCCAAAGTTACAAGGACAGCAAGACACCAAAGCGGCCGGGAGATGTGATGTCTTCACTAGTCAAGGTGGAAATCAAATCAATTTGCCGTTGTCACTGAGAAAGAAAGTTATGACAGACTGCCATGAATCCATGCACAGCCAAGGAAATCTGATAATTCAAGCAACCAGTGGTACCGAAGGAGCCACTGTGGTTCGGGAACAGTTTTGCTCTGAGAAAAAGAAGATGACAGAGACCACTGAAAAAAATACACACCAAAACAATCATGAAGTATCATGTCCTTCGCAGGAGAGCCGGAATACACGGCAAAGATCCACAAATAGAGACAGTGTATCTCAAAAGCTTCTGTTGAAAAAACCAAGCACAGGCCATGTACCCGTCAGCTCAGAGCAAGTTGAATCTACGTCGACGAACACGTTACATCAGCAGCAATGTGAAACTTCAGCCGTACGTCCCGCTCAGAATTGTTGCTTACCTCAGCCAGAGTGCAGTCTCAAACTGGAAGAAGATAAAAGAGAACAAAGAATGAGAGAGCCAGAACATCAGCCAGGGAAATCTCCGGCTCCTCCCGTCATGGCTTTTGTTGGTCCGACGCTTGACCCGCAGGTCGTGAACGTGACGGATCGTCTCTCCTCCAGGTTGTCCGAGCTAAACAAACTCTGTGTGATCCGGCCACTCTGGAAAAATGCCAACATTGATGAAATTGACCGCCGGGTAAAGCGAGCGCTGAGGCTGAGAGAAGAGCTGCAAATGTCCAAATCTTCCGGCGGATCTGTCCGCGGCAACCGACAGTCAAACATCACTGGCTCAGACACAGGTAGTTGTCTAGGACAGGCCATTCAGAAGACAGAAACTACACCAGACACTGGCAATGTCCAGACAGCTCTAATGACCAACCACTGCAGCTCAAGAACTCCTCATGATAGGGTTCACGCATTTGATAACAAAACCGAAAACTATTCTGATGTTAATGATGGGAAACAAGAAGGCACATCTCTACAAGTTGATCATTCGAACCGTCCCATTAATAGTTTTGGCAAAGAGGATAAATCTCAGGGTGGGCCACTGAAACAGCTACACTTAGATTCCACAGGTTTTCGTAGTGAGCAGGGCGGAGCTGCAACATATAAGAAAGCACATATCAATATGTCAGTTGAGACAACAATGAACAGATCTGTTCAGCCACTGAAAAGAGAATCAACATTTCGAATTGAGAGAAGTTTGTCTTTCCATGAGGAAACTATCAGTGAACTGACCAACCGACCAGAGCAGCAGTCCAGTTTACGTCCATCCTCAAATCCCAGCAATGGCCAGAGCCTCAACAACTCCATGAAACGGAGCCGGACCAGAGACAAAAACTCGCCGCCTACAAAAATCTCCAAAGTGGAGAACGTCAGTACCGAGACACCACGACTAGTAGGAGCTTTAGTGCAAAGTCTACCTCAGGTTCCCCTGGCTTCCTTTGTTGAATGGTTCATTGAGACTTCAGACCCCAAAAATTTCATTTCCTCGGACAGATCCAGTACATCTTCAGACAAACCACTGGAAGCGCCGACATGTAGGTCCCAGGCAACAGAGTCCACTGACAATGACCAAACCCCACAAATCCCTTGGACTGACACCATGAAATCCTCACTTGTAGATCCTCAAAATGTTGCCGGTTATTTCCTTGAACATGGACACGGCAGTCAAGAAACGTCATGGGCATTTCAAGCTCAGCTTAAACCCGTGTCCACCTCCAGACGCCAGGACACTATTGGTCAACTGCTGACCGAAAACGCGCATCCACCCACTTCCTTTACGTCCACGTTCTTAGAGACGCCATCATCTGTGACCTACGCCATGTCTACACTGACAGCTGACAACCCAGTGCCATCAGCTGCTGACGGAGACACAAACGAACTCCCACAGATACACGGTCAACATGAATGTACGGACAACAAAACGTCATCAACCAGCCACAAACTGGAGTCGGGAAACAAAATGGAAAATCTGAAAATCAGAAATTCGGCCGGATTAGAACCCAAAAAGTCTAACGTCACCTATCTTTTTCACACTAGAGGAACAGCTACGTCCTGTGAACTGGAGACACGTGACTCTGAAAACTATCAGTTCTTTCTCTCAAACACGAGAGACAAAGTTGCAATAGATGACATGAAGACAGAGACAGCGACAGAAGAAAGAGTTACCAAGAGAAACGAAGAGACCGTGCCCAGCAGCACAAAAAATATGAGGAACCGAGTCAGTCCTACATTCACTACCAGTTTAGTGACCCAGAGACAAGAGATTTCGTGCGATACCTCGCTCAATCAGACTGACACGACGGAACAAAGGGAAGATCAGACGGAGAATATATGTGAGGACGATACCGATAATACTTCAAGCGAAAGCGACGATTACGAAGGTATTAGAATCGATACAACGCGGATAAATCGGGATCCAAACGAAAGTTTGGGCACCAGTAGTGGGATCACTGACCCCGGGGACCAGAAGACACAGGAAATTGAAGAACGTCAACTGGTACAGATCCTGGCACACGGGGACACGGAGGAGACAGGAGAGGACCAGGACCCTGACACCAGGTGCGCCCCTGGGATACGCCACATTTTGATGAAACTGAGAAACGCCCTCGACACGGAGGACCAGGCAGCCACACGACCTGACAGGATGAGAATCACACTCCGGAAATCTTCAGATGTCACCGGGATCATAGCTAAGTTTCAAAACGAGAATTCTTAGCGCGAGTTACACATTTATACTTCACAGTCGCCAAGCTACTCACAGCGAGTAGCAGATAGCTGTTCCAGGATTATAACAACTTGGAGTATTTAATGTCTCATAATATTCACATAATATGCTGTGCTCACGGAATATCGGCGCTTAGGTCTGATTTTCTAATTACACACTAAGCTGTAGACCATTATGGTGTAGAGGGGCGAAGGTCGATGCCCTTGTTTAACGGCATTTTTCTTTCTCTGAAAATATCCTGTAGTCTCGCCGCCCCAAGCTTAGGCGCTTAAAATTATGAGTGTGTTGTTTCACCCTTGAAAAAAGAGAGATAACCGGGAAGTAAAATACATATGGTTGAAAATTGTTTCCATTTTGTGTCAGTAGGAAAGTATTTTGCAGCAAGACTTGCCTTTGTTGCCGAGATACACTGGAGAAACTGATCTATGTTCATGATATTTGGAAGCAACTTGAGCTCTACTGCCCCTATGTTTATATGGCCTTTACATTAATCATGCCGAAATGATTAATTTATAAGATCTCTGTGAGATTTGATATGAAGTACTTCAAGCGGACATTGAAGAAAAGGATGAATATTTATAACACACATCGATTTTTTTTTTATGGTTAGATCTTTCTTTAAAGCCTTGGTGACCTGGACGAAGAGTTGATAATATGCAATTGCCACATTTGGGTGGCTTACAAAATCTCAGCACAAGTACAGTTTTGGAACTCCCTTCATTTCCTTACTATATTATAATTATACCCCCGAGTGTCATAGATTTATATGATGTCATTTAAAAAAAAAATATTTTAAAATGTTATTTTTAATTCTTTTATAATTCTAGACATTTAGTTTTTCTACTCACGGTCATGAATTTCTTTCTATTTGCTATATCTTCATGTTTCCATGGTTACGATAAACAATGTTGTTTTACTTGGCTGTTGTTAGCCTGTGGATTGTACATGTTCATTTGATTTTACTGAAGCTAGAGACTGAATGACGAGTAGATGAACGAATAAATGAACACGTACGACCAACAAGAAAGGAATCTTGAACTTTTTGTGTGTATGTGTGTGTGTGTGTGTGTGTGTGTGTCATAGAACAGCAAGTTTTTATCTTATTGTATGTGTGTGGCATTTATTACATAGGAAACTGAACCAGCTGGAGAACTCAGTGCTGAGCTTCTGAATTCTCACAATCAAGCATGCCAGCGTGTAAAAGATGATAGAGGCATCACAGCTAAATGTGAACCAAATCTGCTTCTTACTTGTCAACATATGAGATTGTGAATAATAAAACCCGGCTCAAGTCGGCAAAGCTGGTTTTGAGAAAAACGGCTTTGAAGTGAAAATATGGGTCTGACACAAACTTCCAACTTGGCTGTTGTTTAGGGGACCGTGGGCATGTTACAGGGTAAACTGTAGACGAGCAGTGAACACTACTCACTATGATCTCTATAACGACTTTGTAATTAGACAACGGCCTCCTAACAACAATCACTCCAATATTATTACTTGGTCAATTAGCTATTGCCACTTACAGGGTTAAATGCCGTTTTCTCAAAATCTTGTTTTAGGGGGGATCACTGACTTCAATTTATCAGAAATATCTTGTCTTTTATTATATGTACAGAACTCAAAAGGCCATGTTGCCGACTTAAGCCTGGTTTTCTCATGCACACTGACATAATAATGTCAAAGCTGCTCACAGCGAGAAAGTTTTCTCCACTGTCATTGTGTCAGTGCCATGCGTGTGGGTCTTGGCTATGATATAGTTCACACATACACGGCAGGTCATTGTAGGTTCATTGCACACAGCAAGAACCAGGGGAACAAACTGACGTGGCACACATTCACACGGTTAAATGATTACCGCTCCTGATCAGACAGGCCAACAGAAAGTGTGTCGGTTAAATAACATGATGGATGTTTGTCCCAGATGGAAGCGGCAGTCAGATTGAAGAAAATTAATTGTCTGACTCAAGTGGAGAATGCACTCCTTTATACTAGGAAACTGCAAACTAAACGACTTTTGCTGGTGACTCATTTGCAGCCCGTGTTGGCTCATCTTCTATTTTGGGTATTACATACGTCCACAAACAAGCGAGCCTAAAAGCTTGTTTACACTGGTAGGTTTTAGGAATAGAAAAAAGGAATTGGGGACTGTGCGGGAAGAACTTTCCTGGCTTTCCGTCTTTTGTTTTCCGATTTCCCCCTTCGAAACATGCCCAAAACAAACGATGCGCATCGCTTCTCATTCAGAAAACGGACCAGTGTAAACAACGTTTCGAAGGGGGAAATCGGAAAACAAAAGATGGAAAGCAAAGAGAGTTCTTCCCACACAGTCCCCCATTCCTTTTTTCTATTCCTAAAATCTACCAGTGTAAATAGGCCGTAAGCATTCACAGCTAGTTTTGATCGACCGGACTAGTTGGACTATGACGCCATGACATTGAACTTCAGTGAATCCAACTAGCTGCCTAGTGGGCCAGGTTTCAGTGATACTAACTGCCAAGACGTCACCTTCCAATTAGTCGACCGATCGAAATCGGTTGGTGCGCCCCTAGGCTTATTGTATCTGAAAGTTGGGTAAAGACCGGACCATCTTGATCATTTAGTCCTAATTATAACCAAACCTCGGCATTTTTAAACCCATAATAAAATTCAACCTCTGTCTTTTTGGAAGTTTAATTACCCTGTGTTTACCTGGACCAGACACACCCATTAGTACAGTAACGGTCTGGGTCATCTAACGCCCTGTCTCTCTACTCGAAAGTTCAGGAGATTTACAGCAAATATTGTTCCCGTTAATTTTGAGTGCACAGCAGTGCTCACCCCATGTGGACTGAGATGACTTTTCCATTTTAACAGTCAAAAGCTGCAAATTGGGACAGTTTTTAATTTTTGTTAAGTGAAGGAAAGTTCACAAGTGTTGAACGTCACCAGCGATGTTTTGTTTAAGTGCAGTCAACAGTCAACAGCTTTCATTTTCATGACATCACCTTTCTGTGAAGCGTTCAATACATGCAGAGAGTTGAATGTACAATGCAGAGAGAAAGAGAAAGAGAGAGAGAGAGAGAGAGAGAGAGAGAGAGAGAGAGAGAGAGAGAGAGAGAAAGAGAGAGAGAGAGAGAGAGAAAGGCTCCAAATTCAACCGATTACGCTGGGAAAAATATGTGTCATTATGACAAATAATCGGCCCATTGTCACTGAGAGAACGAACAGTCAATGTAACCTCACAGAGAACACAAGCAGTTTGACTCTTCAGAAGTTCAGTACAACCTTCTGTGTTTGAAGTCTCTTTGATCTACTGTCGGGGTAACTAACAATAGTGCCAGCAACAGTCGCATCAAATATAACATTAGAAAAAAAAAAAGTTTTACATTGTTCACCTATGCAGTCTTTGTGTCGTATCAACAGTTATCAGGAATACACCAAAAGGAACAAGGAAATACAACTGGAAACAACAACAAAAAGAATACACTCGTACACACACACTGACACAGAGAAATACCCACACATATACACAAGAAACTCCGAAATTTTGTCACTTTTCCAGGGAATGAAGAAGAGAAGAAATGGTAGAGAATTAAGTTTGTTTTTCAGTATTTTGCCGAGAAAAATGTACCTAGTTGGTTGCAAAACGTGGATGGCAGGGATTTGCCCGGACAGATTATGTTAGCCCGTCACAATGGCCATTTCCCAGTTGGAAACCTTTTCAGCTTAAAGTTTTCATTATCAGTACAAAACAAAATCTTTGAGTCTGAAGATTTCGCGAGCTATGGGTGGAATATTTCTGGAGGATCTTAGAATAGAGGTTGTTCCAGATGAGTTTCGTCACTTGATCTACAGCTAGAAGATAGATGTTTATAATAATAAATACATTTTATTATGAATTTCATGCCCAGTGACATGTGTGAACAATCATGCAACAGACACACATTCGACTGAAGGATGGGGAAATGATTGAACTGCCTATCCCAAAATAAATGTAATTATGCTCCCTATTTTTGGTCCTTGTGCGTTTCAACTCTGGAGTTTGTGCCACAAAAAGCTGTTGGATCATTTGAACATAATCCAATGGTGAGAGCATAAAAACGCCACACAATAGGGAGGCGGTGGACATTAGTCATGGAGCCGCACGTGGAGTTGACGGTGTATATATAACGGATGGACCACCAATAGCTGAGCCTAATTTGGTACGGCAAGGCACCGTCTCCGCTTCTAATCGGATCATAACTTTTTGGGTAAAGTTACTATCTGGCCAACTTAAAAATTTTACACATTTGGAGGCTGTTTTCCTGCTCTGCTGTTCTGTGCAAAACATGCAGCTCATCAAACAAATTCTTGCATACTTGTACACAGTTGCTCATGTACTCATCTGTCTCAAGTATCATTTCACGTCTCCAGTTCTGTACGATGAGATGTAAAATTACTTGAACTGATTTACTTACGTGCTGGACTTAATGAATGAGGATAAAAACTCTGCATCATGTCTTTGTTAACTCTTACGAAATTTTATACTGTAATTTGAGAATATTGTAAGTGTAAGTGACTGATTATGTCACGTGGCCACGAATCTGTACCCTAATTGATTCACGAAATTTTGTACATCTGGAATTTATCAATTATAACTGGATTCATTCTAAGCGAGGCACAATATCATGATTGTGTTTTTTAAGATTTGTGTACGTTTATTGTAAACTAAACCAGTGATGATGATATTACTAGAAATTTCTGTTGTTGGTTGTTTGACAAAATCAGGCTGAGCACAGAACTAAATCTTCAACATGTTGGAACTTCTCCTGGTAACAGTTGCCCTGATCAGCGGAACACGTAAGTTGGTTATGTTAAACACTGGAACATCACGTATATCCTTCTTTTGTACTTTTTAACCGGGAGTGAGTAAGAGAGAGACAGAGGGTGCGTGCGTATGAGAAAGAGAGAGAGAGAGAGAGAGAGAGAGAGAGAGAGAGAGAGAGAGAGAGAGAGCGAGAGAGAGAGAGCGACAGAGAGAAAGAGAGAGAGAATGAAATAGGGAGTGAGAGAGAGAGACAGAATAATAGACAGACAGATAGCCGGAGCCTGCACGCGAAAAAGAGAGAGAGAGAGAGAAAGAGACAGACAGACAGACAGAAGGAAAGTGAGAGACAGCGAAGGAGAGAAAGTAGAAAGAAAATATTAAACAGCTTAACTCCGCCGTCCCTGGCAAATCTGACAGACTTTCACGGTGAGAACGTACTGCAACATTACATAGATACATTATTGTTAAAACTCAGAAGTGGACAATTCTGCCCGTACCAATACAAGATACCTTGACATTTGGACATCACCATCCGAGCTGACATGATTTACTCGCTGAAAAAGCAGACTTTGTCCAGCCATGTTAGGGTAGATCATTTTCCAGTTTGAAAGTTTACTTAAAACCCTGAGTAATGCTCTTCAATGAAGAAGGAAGGAAGAATGAAAAGATCAGACATGTTGATGTGTGTACACTTATTGTGACGTCACCCAGGTTCGGAGTTGGTAGCGACAGTGACACCAGAGTTGGTCCAACCTGGCGTGACGGCATCCTTCTCCGTTAATTGTGCCTTGCTGGAAGCTGAGGAACTCATCGTGGCCTCCATGTCTCTCTCCAGGTAAAAATAGTAGGGAATTCATCGTGGCCTCCATGTCTCTCTCCAGGTAAAAATAGTAGGGAATTCATTGTGGCCTCCATGTCTCTCTCCAGGTATAGTAGTAGGGAATTCATCGTGGCCTCCATGTCTGTCTCCAGGTATAGTAGTAGGGAATTCATTGTGGCCTCCATGTCTCTCTCCAGGTATAGTAGTAGGGAATTCATTGTGGCCTCCATGTCTCTCTCCAGGTATAGTAGTAGGGAATTCATTGTGGCCTCCATGTCTCTCTCCAGGTATAGTAGTAGGGAATTCATTGTGGCCTCCATGACTCTCTCCAGGTATAGTAGTAGGGAATTCATTGTGGCCTCCATGTCTCTCTCCAGGTATAGTAGTAGGGAATTCATTGTGGCCTCCATGTCTCTCTCCAGGTATAGTAGTAGGGAATTCATTGTGGCCTCCATGTCTCTCTCCAGGTATAGTAGTAGGGAATTCATTGTGGCCTCCATGTCTCTCTCCAGGTATAGTAGTAGGGAATTCATTGTGGCCTCCATGTCTCTCTCCAGGTATAGTAGTAGGGAATTCACTGTGGCCTCCATGTCTCTCTCCAGGTATAGTAGTAGGGAATTCATTGTGGCCTCCATGTCTCTCTCCAGGTATAGTAGTAGGGAATTCATTGTGGCCTCCATGTCTCTCTCCAGGTATAGTAGTAGGGAATTCATCGTGGCCTCCATGTCTCTCTCCAGGTATAGTAGTAGGAAATTCATCATGGCCTCCATGTCTCTCTCCAGGTATAGTAGTAGGGAATTCATCTTGGCCTCCATGTCTCTCTCCAGGTATAGTAGTAGGGAATTCATTGTGGCCTCCATGTCTCTCTCCAGGTATAGTAGTAGGGAATTCATTGTGGCCTCCATGTCTCTCTCCAGGTATAGTAGTAGGGAATTCATTGTGGCCTCCATGTCTCTCTCCAGGTATAGTAGTAGGGAATTCATTGTGGCCTCCATGTCTCTCTCCAGGTATAGTAGTAGGGAATTCATTGTGGCCTCCATGTCTCTCTCCAGGTATAGTAGTAGGGAATTCATTGTGGCCTCCATGTCTCTCTCCAGGTATAGTAGTAGGGAATTCATTGTGGCCTCCATGTCTCTCTCCAGGTAAAAACAGTAGGGAATTCACTGCGGCCTCCATCTTTCTCTGTGGATATAACAATAGGGAACTCATAGCGGCCAACATCTATCTATCTAAGTACATAAGTAGAAGAGAACTCTGAAAGTGCGTGGGGTGGGGGGGGGGCGGGGGGGGGGAGGGGGGGGGGAGGAGAAAAGAAAAGAAAAGGAGAGAGGGTTTAAAATGGGATGGGAAAGGGATGGTAAACTTGTTGGTGAAATAGTGAAAGTGAAAAAAACACCAACAAGAATAGAGAGTGAAAAATCAAATGTGAAGTTCCGTTTATCACATAAATTCATTTTCTGGTTCGTTTCACGATATTCAACATCGCTCATTTCCAACAGTGCGCTATAACTTATAACTGTCCCAACTAACAAACAGCTGCGAGCTAGTTGGGTCTGGCAAGAATGTATCCAACGTCATGACGTGTGCTGTTTGATTAGGGGAGAGAAAATAACCCCGCAGATTAATCAACCTCTCCGCGTGCTGCAAATGTGAGAGAGAATCAAATTGATCGAGTTTGAGAGTAACCCTGAACCAAGGAGCTTGCCCTGAACATAAGGTAGAAATCGATACTAAATTATGATAGATACGTTGAGGTTGATACAAATTCATTAAAATAATGACAACAGCGACGTAAAAACTATGATTATAAAGGTGAATTTCGGCAGTACAAATAAATCTGACTCTCGCAGGACAAAACACTGATGCTTTCCACTGTTTCCTCTCCCATCCCTCCCCCCCCCTCCCCCACCAGACAAACAATATCCACGAGTGTAGGACAAACCACAGCTGAAGAACTGATTGGCACCATCAGGTCATCCTCACCTAGCGCTCCCGTCGTACAACCTGGCTTTGAACAACAGACTTTACTGGGACAAATTACGTCACTAGAGGTAAGTCTTGGGACATTGACGTCATTGGGGGTAAGTCTGGGAGATGACGTCACTGGGGGTAGGTCTCGGAAGATGACGTCACTAGAGGTAAGATCTGGACTTTACAGGTTCTCACAGGTTCAGGGACATCTAAGATATTAAAATAGAAAAAGATAGATCGCTTCTACCAGATCACGAAACTAGGTCAGTGCGGTAAACAAGCTCGAAAGGGTCGTCTCTATACCCGAGACTGTAAAAGCCGCCTGCAAGCTCGCTCTACCAATGAACACGTACAAAAAGATACTGTTTAGCGAAATGTTGGCGCCAGGCTAACTCTAATTCGTTGAACTGCCCCCCCCCCTCCCCCACCCCTCTCCCCGTGCCTACCAGAACAAGCGACCAATAATTGTCCCTTGCGATACTCTCCAGAGATATTTGGTCTGTAGAATTATGAGATTATTCGAAAATTTGAAATCTTTTATGAAAATGTACTTTTACGTAATTTATGGTTTCCAATACCCCCCGATAGCGAAGCGTGGCGCAAATGCCATGGTCAGAGACCCGCATAAAGCAAAAATCTCTACACTCCCGTATTGAAGTTCTATGTTGTCCTGACGAAACCAACAGAACCTGTCATCATCGTCATGTTAGTCATCCCCTTTGCAGTGCCACCCATGACCATTATTTCTGTGCCCATGATGACACTATAGAGCCAGGAAACAATGTGTATGCAGAGCCACAGGGCAATGGACGCTGGCCAGAAAACTGCATGTCAAGTTTAGGAGGTCAAGAAGGGCTCCAGGCTAGGCGACCTTAGGCTCTAGCTCACTGAAACAGATCTTTATTGCCTCGGTATGAGTGTGAGACGTGGACTATGGAGTTACGCGGTACCTGGCACGGTGTGAGTGTGACACGTGGTCTATGGAGTTACACGGTACCTGGCACGGTGTGAGTGTGACACGTGGTCTATTGAGTTACGCGGTACCTGGCACGGTGTGAGTGTGAAACGTGGTCTATGGAGTTACGCGGTACCTGGCACGGTGTGAGTGTGACACGCGGTCTATGGAGTTACGCGGTACCTGGCACGGTGTGAGTGTGAGACGTGCTCTATGGAGTTACGCGGTACCTGACACCGTGTGAGTGTGAGACGTGGTCTACGGAGTTACGCGGTACCTGGCACGGTGTGAGTGTGAGACCTGGTCTATGGAGTTACGCGGTACCTGGCACGGTGTGAGTGTGAGACGTGGTCTATTGAGTTACGCGGTACCTGGCACGGTGTGAGTGTGAGACGTGAGCTATGGAGTTACGCGATACCTGGCACGGTGTGAGTGTGAGACGTGGTCTATGGAGTTACGCGGTCCCTGACACGGTGTGAGTGTGAGACGTGGTCTATGGACTTACGCGGTATCTGGCACGGTGTGAGTGTGAGACGTGATCTATGGAGTTACGCGGTACCTGGCACGATGTGAGTGGGAGACGTGATCTATGGACTTACGCGGTACCTGACACGGTGTGAGTGTGAGACGTGGTCTATGGAGTTACGCGGTACCTGGCACGGTGTGAGTGTGAGACGTGAGCTATGGAGTTACGCGATACCTGGCACGGTGTGAGTGTGAGACGTGGTCTATGGAGTTACGCGGTCCCTGACACGGTGTGAGTGTGAGACGTGGTCTATGGACTTACGCGGTACCTGGCACGGTGTGAGTGTGAGACGTGATCTATGGAGTTACGCGGTACCTGGCACGATGTGAGTGGGAGACGTGATCTATGGACTTACGCGGTACCTGACACGGTGTGAGTGTGAGACGTGGTCTATGGAGTTACGCGGTACCTGGCACCATGTGAATGTGAGACGTGGAGTATGAAATTACACAGTACCTGGCATTCTAATAGTCACTGGAACAATAATTATTCTCTCTACCTGGTGAATTCCCAGGACAGGTCTAAGTCAAACCCGACGCCAAAACAGACTTGGCTCAGCGAGAAATGGTTCCAGCAGTTCAGAAGTGAAGGTATAGATATCTAATGTCTGATGTGATCTTATTTCTGATAAAATTCTTATCCATATTTCTGCCCCGCAGTCTGAGTTGGGTACCTTTCTGAAAGTTTTGTGGGCTAAGCCAACCATTGAAGATCTGGGCACTTACATTTGTAAAACGACAGTGGTGGGACAGATGGGCGAACTCTTGACTTTCTCTGCTCGAGCTAGCGTCACTACATCAGGTAGGTGGCAAGCCGTGGACACAACACGCCGTGGAGAACACTGAAATGGTACTATAACAACATGAAATACACAAAAGAAAAAAAAAAGCACACAGACCCAGGTTACTGCCGCTGTTGCCAATGTAAACATTCTATCAGCGTATCACATGACTTATTTAGCCGGACAGATTCAGGGCTAGTTCACTATCGCCAGTACAGATACTATATCTACGACCACTGCTTTTTGCCAAAACCACCACCAAAACAACCATCACCATAACCACCACCCCCACTGATGTTACCACCATTGTTGGGTGTGGATTTCTTAGTTCAGATATGGCACACCCCCCTCCACCCCCCCCCCCCTTTAAAAGTTGAATTTTGCAAAGTTTTCAGTACAGTTACCAACAACCAGAAAAGCTACAATAAATTCTACAAAAAAAAAAAAAAAAAATTCAAACTGAGTAGGAGAAAAAACGTTTTTCTTTGAGAATTTTTAGTGTTTTTTACATTTTTCTTTTTCTTTTTTTTTTTTACATAAATTATTGCACATTGTATGGGTAGAATGCGCATATCCACCATCTTGTCTGTCCGGACCCACGCTTCACCATGGCGATGGTGGCATTGATTTTGATTCGTTAGCTGATTTGCACCGTGAGCACTTAAGGCGTCGCGAACCAATCGGCGGCGAGTTTTTAAAAAGTTCACTACAGTAAACAATGACACGTGTGTATACGCACATGGGAGACGTTCGGTCAATTCTTTCACTTCCTTTCTCTTGTTTACACGGATGGTAAGGAATCTGACCAGCTTGGATCCACCTTTTCTACCCCTGTAATAACAGTCAACTGCAATGCAACCAGCAGGCATTTTAACTGCTTAGACACATCTCGAAGTTACACTCATCAGCTGATCCACCGGCCATCTTGTTTGGCGGAAGTACAAAGCAAAAACTCTGTGACGTCATGCGCATTCTACCTATAGTTAAATACTGTCACAGTTCTCACATGTCATCTAACTGCTAAGACTATACACCGGCCATGTGAGTTACTGTCCAACTGGTGACAATGTAGAGCTAAGACTGTATGAGTGTTCACTTCTATCCTAGACCTGACCACTGACCGTCTCCTGGTGGCCTTGCAGTCGCTAGAGGGAAACTTTGACAGTTTCAACCAGACTTTGCAAGATGTCCAGGCTGGAATGGACAATTTGACATCGCGAGGTGAGCATTACTTTGTGTGTCTGTTTGTGTGTGTGTTCTTCCGTGTATGTGAATGTAGGGCGTCGGTATGTCGTTATGTAGACAGGCAATTGTTTATACAAGTCTGCACGCAAGTGATCACTGATCATGGAGATTTATGGGAAACAATATTTGAATCAGTTATCAAGGATCCAGGATTTGTACATTAAATTTTAATTATCTCTTTACTTGCAGTGGAGCCGTGTATCGCTTGTTCTCTCTCTCTCTCTCTCTCTCATTCTCTCTCTCTCTCATTCTCTCTCTCCCCTTCTGTCTCTCATTCTCTGTCTTATTCTTTCCCCCCTCTTTCTCTCTCATTCCCTTTCTTTCTCTCTCTCTCTCATTCTGTCTCTCCCATTGCCTCTTTCTCTCATTCTCTCTGTCTGTCTGTCTGTGTCTGTCTCTCTCTCTCCCTGTCTGTATGTCTGTCTGTCTCTAAGGCCACTTCTTTAAAAGCAGAGACACTTTCTGTGTAATTTGGATATCTGAATATCCAGTGGAGGATTGGCATCAATTTAAAGGCGAAAACTTAAAATACTCTGTGTATACACAGCTTATTTATCATATAAATACTTGTGGTGACCTAGAGGTAATACATAATATCTAGTAGTGGCGGAATCACAAATGTTGACGATACTGCCTTTCCACAGTGGAAGCGCTGGAGACAGAAAGGGAGGTCACTCCTGATGTCCCAGTGAGGGAGGAAACGACAAAACCCACGGATGTGACAGAAGAGGAAGTTGTCGCCCCTGAGGAGGCAGTGCCAGAGGAACCAACTGAGGACCGCACAGGTAAAGCGGAACACTTAGGCCACAGGCAATAGACATGTGTACCAATACTTATTTCAGGTGAACACAAAAAAAACAAACAAAAAACAGGCAAACAAACAAAGCCTGCCATCTGATGAAACCGGGTATGGACTGTAATTCTCCAAATATGACTTTGGCCAAACATGCAATACTGGCAGATGGAAACTTTCTGCAGATACGTGTTTGCTTCTGTGAAGACATTACAGTTTGATATAAAAATGGCTTTGCAATGGCTTCTCTCCCCCCCCCCCCCTCCCCCCTTTTTAAATTCTATTTTCCCCCTTCACTATACTTGTTTGCTTCCAGTCTGTCTGTCTGTTTGTCTATCTATCCATCCACCATTCTATCGTTCAACTTTGACCCCGTTTTCTCCCCTCGTGTATCAGAGAAGGCTCTGGGACGACTGGCTATCGCTATAGAAAACATCGACACCAAGCTAGACGTCTTCAACCAATCGCTGTCCAACCTGGAGAGAAAACTTGAACAAGCGGAGCTGGAAGCGGAAGTCGATGAGGAAGGTACGTAACTCTTTTGTTTTTTCTTTGTCTTATTACTTTTATCATGGTTTTGACAGATGTTTAATGACGTCATGATATGGTTTCTACAGTATCTTCTTCAGTTAAGCTATGGTAGTTTGATTGGAGACAGCCCTGTTCTTATATTTAATTCATAATGTCTGAAGACAAAATTTGAAAGATAGTTTAGTTAGTCTGCTTTCCGCATCGAAAGCATGGTTTTGTTTGAAACAGCTATCTTTTCGTTGGGCAGGAATTCAAAACTGGATGGGTCAGACGAGAAAACAAATATGTACCTAAACCTGCAAGATTTATCGACAGGTCTTGTACATGGTCAAATATGTTCTTGTGGCTGATGTTCCTGTTCTTCTGCATGTCTGTCGGCGGGCGTATAGACTCTCAATTGTATTCATATACTTTAAATGTGGCGCACTATAAGAAGACGTCAGGCATACCATAAGGAACAATAACTGTGTAAACAAAAAGCGCTGCAACTCTGATGTTTCTCGCACGAATTGGTTCCGGTATCAGTACCAGTTTTTCCTCAGTCGTCGCCCTTCACAACTTCAGCACTTTCGCGCGTAAAAGTTAATGATGTTGTATATTATCGCTCTATCACGTGCATGTACTTCACCCCATGTTGTGGTGTCTTCCGTTTTTGTTACTGATTTGTTGTGCCTGTTGTTTAAGATACTTTTATGTGTATCTGAGAGTGTTTCAACCCAACGTCTTCTTTTCTATTTGTCTAAGCAGCAGCTAATGACACAAAGGAAGAGAAAGGTAAGCAGCTATATAGTCTATCGTTTCTCAGAAATTCAGCAGTTCAGCTATCACATTTCTCAGTCTGCACAGCAACCAGACATCCTTCCTCTTTACCCCCATCCCGGAACCCCAAACGCCTTGTTGCCGCTCAACAACTGAACTGGTGAAACTGTCTGACATTTTCATTATAAGAATAATTTCTGCCCCTCTAGACATTCGTCATTTGCACAATTTTTGAAGTTTTTCATTTTATACGTATAAGAGAATTATATGGCAAAATTGTTTGAAATATTAGCTTGGATGTCAGCGGTTAACACAAAAGACTCCAGAATACAACTTACAAGGAACGAGAAAGATAACTCATTCATTCAGAGGGTGAAAATGAGAGTAAGAGAATGAATGAATGAATGAAGGAAGGAATGAAGGAAAGAACAGGTCAGTTCAGCAAAAAGTTTTCCTTCTTTTAAAGTAAGATTAAGATGAGTGTACGTATTTACTTCTTTAGAACAGGAATGGTTTTGATATAAATTTATACAGAATGAAAGTTCATGACCCCCGGCATCTAAAGTTATTCCATCCTTGCAATAAATCATTGGTGTTTTTTTCTGTTAGTATTTTTTTTTTAGTTCTCTTTCCTCGTCCATGTGTTCTGCCAAGTTGATACATGACTAATGAGTAAATGAGTAACCTCCCATTTCAGTGATGTTTGACGTCATCCAGAACTATTTCATCTACGAGAACTCCAGCTACTTCCTGTTTAAAGGCAACACTAACACAGACACCTACAGAGCTCAGGTAAACACAAACACACACACATACAGAGCTCAGGTCAAAGCTTTTTCATTAAAAAATCAAAGTCAGGTATTTCAACCACTACATCATCTCAAACCTGCTCTCATCTACCTGAAGCCGATGCACACCTTTAGCACATGAGTATCTTCTTTGATCCACCTGTCACAGCAATTCTGACAAAATCCCATCGACAACTCAGTGATGGTCACCTTAAGGGGGTATATGGCAGTAACTTCATTTTTTGCTATTTTGGCTGTTAAAGATAAAATAACTAGATCAACTTACTTCTTACATGGTAGGAATTGAATATTAAGTGTTACCAACAAATTTTTTTCATTATTGCTGTGTTTATGTAACAATGTTTATCGGCCATTTTGGAATTTTTTAACAAAGCATATTTCAAAATTGACTTGAGTGTATTTTTTAAAACTTTGCACACAGGTACCTTGAGATCATTTTTAAATATCTACAACTGTTTTTCAAGCTAGGGTTGATATTGATTTTTTAATGATTTTTTTTATTGGACATGCAAATCGGATCACCCAAAAAAGTAGACTGAGCTACAAAAAAAAAAAGGAAATTAAAAAATTCAGTTGAAAATATCAGAAAAAGCAGTTGTAGATTTGTTACAACACACAAAAGGAATATTCATTCAAACTTTCATAAAGATTGATCGCGGGATAAGGGAGAGATCAACTCTGAAAGAATACAGGTAACTAAGAAGCAATTGTTACCACCGTAAATCCCCATTAGTGTACAATCTTACATCTGCCAGGCGATCTGTGAAAGCAAACGTCTCTACTTGGCCGAAGTCAACAGTGACGCCGAGTTTCAGGCCATAGGAGAGGAAATGGGTACGTTTTTCTCTCTTTTCCTTTTTTCTGATCTGATTTTATAAAGTTTACTAAATTATTAACTCTGCTGTGTTCGTTAGGAAGACTCATTCTACAACAACAGAAAGAGTAGCCTTGCTCACGGAGGCAACCGTTTCCATCATTGAAAGGGATTTTTAGGAAGTTGAGTTGACCGATATTGTGTTCATCAATGAGTTTGAATTTTATCTAGGTTACTTGAGGCTCATTACTGTAATACGGTAATATTATGAATGTAATTAAAAAATAAATCATTTCAAATTAAAAATAATAAGTAACTCTCAGTAAATATAATACAGTATTTTCAAGGTGCAATAGTTCCGGCTGTACCGTTTGCTGTTCCAGAGTTCTATGTCCAAGATGAGAATCTGGTGTTGGTCGGTGGACAAAAGAGAGCTGGACAACAGGATTGGCGCTTCCAGGAGAGTGGAGAACTGGTAGGTCTCAGCCTGCTGAATAAACCACGTGCTCTCAGGGCTGGAATTATGGAAACGTAATAGAAAGCTGTAGATTGATATGATAAAAATCATCACTTTGTTACTAAGAGTAACTTATGAAAGAAAACGAATCACTGTAAGGATTTACTAGCAAAAACATTACCATTTAAATCCCACACAATCGAAATTGAAGGACATTGCTCACTCTTTGTAATTGCCTAGATTCAAGGAGATTCCATACAGCAGTTTTTGCTTTAAATTCACTGTAACTGTACCCGAAGTTCTGCTTATGTTCTGGAGTTTCCATTTTGTCATAAAAGAACTTTCGGACTTTCCAATAATAATAATAATGGATGGCATTTATATAGCGCATATCCATTTAAAATGCTCTATGCACTTTACAGAAGCAACATGTCAACCACAGAGCAGAATGGAGCGCCTGCGAAGCGCTGAACACACTACACTGCTTCTTTCTCTCTCCCTGGCTCGCTCACACACTCTCTTTCTACCTCTCTCTATCTCAGAGCAAATTGTAACGCAGCCCGTCAGGCGCAGTACACAACTCACAACAGTTCACAACTCACAACACAAATAATATTTGAATATTTATTAATAATAATATATATTTAATAATGAATAATAAATTTTGTTGTTGCTGGGGGGATGATAAGGATAAATTATAATCTATTAATTTCAATTTCAATAATCATGATCTTACACTTGAAGTATGCCAGAAAAGAACTGATGTTGTATTACATGTGTTACAACAACTGACTTGTTGCTCAGTGACTGTGTACATTTCCTCTCCTCAGGTGACTTTCTTTGCGTGGGGTCCGGGTGAGCCGGTGGAGACACGCAACAGTGAGTGTCTGGCAGTGAGACCAGCGAGTGGAGGAGCCGACATGGTGGCCGTATCTTGCTCAGCTGACCAGGACTTCTACTTCCTGTGTGAGGGTGACCTGTAAAGGCCACGCCCTCTCAGAGCACTGCCCCAGTCCTGATCTTGACCTCAGGCTCATTGTTGTCTGACTGAGGAATCAGCCATGCTTTTTCCACACCTATTTTCTAACTGATAGCTTTTTCCCCGAATTCTCGTACAGATCGAAGACACAAACGCAGATGAGCCTGAAAGATGAAAATGTACATAATTATTTTTATTGATAAGAATTATATCAGATAAACAGAGAATAAAAGCAACCATTTTCTTTCACGAATGTAGTGAAGTGGAATACTTTGTCGGAAAGGGTCGCCGGCAGCCTCTGTTGTGTTTGTCTATGTGAAGAACAGTTCAGCCACGTTCCCATTAGACCTGAATATAGTTATTTATTACAGATTTATTCAGCAAGTTGAGCGATTGCGAAAAAATTTTTTTTCTTTATGTTGTACATAATGTAAACAATCACAAAGCAACATCAATAACATTTACAACAACCAGCGAGATCACGACAACCAACATTATTTCTACGGAAGAGAGAGAGAGAGAGAGAGAGAGAGAGAGAAAAGAAGAAAAAGTGGAAGAGAGAGAGAGAGACAGAAAACGAGGGACAGAAACACGGAGGAAGGGAGAGAGAGAGAGTGTGAAAAAAGATAAAGATGGAGGAAGTAAGAGAGGGAGAGAAATAGGAAGAGTGAAGAGAGGAAGGGAGAGAGAAAGAGGGAGGGGAAGAGAGGCAGTCAGAAAGAGAGAAAGAGGGAAGGTGAGCTGAGAGAGTGTACATGAAAAATACCGAGATTGAGAGCGAGTGTGTGTGTGAGAGAGAGAGAGAGAGGGAGAGAGAGAGAGAGAGAGAGAGAGTGTGTGTGTGTGAGAGAGAGAGAGAGAGAGAGAGAGAGAGAGAAAGCAAATGTGGGAGAGAAAAAAGAGATAGAACGAAAGTGAAAGAGAGAGAGAGAAAGAAAGAGAGCAGTTGTTGTTTTGCACGGTCAGGCCAAATTCCACGGCTACTGCAAATAAAGATCGGTACGTTCAATAAAACACAGAAATCAAACGCAGATTGAACGAGCAACTCAGCATATGATCTGATTGAAAAATCATTAGTGTGTGCGGGTACTTTTCATTTCCTGTGTTTCATTTTTCTCGGCAACAAATTCATTACCCGCAAACTACAGCAAGCAGTAACTTTTTAGCTGCAGTGATGAAAACAATAGCCCATGTCCGCTTGGGCCAGCTGGACCTTTTGCTCTGTTCGGGTAACTAAATGGTTTCTCAGACTCGGGCAATTAACAAATCACTGGTGTACGTCTCGCGGGTATAGAGCAAAATTGTTGTATCTCCAGTGATATGAATTGGGGGTTCATAATGGCAATACTGTAATAATGACAAACTGCTTCTTGCAATTTTTTTCGTTATTCCGCTATCTTTATCCAGTGTCACAAATCCCAGACTGGGAGATGTAATAGTTTATGACAGGACAACAATCACGAACAAACAAGTTTAACACTTAACAGAACAATCCATCAGACTCACACATTTATTAAACCTAATTATACATATAATAGCGCAATTACATACATTATATTATTGAAATGAACTGCCGTACAACGGCCTTATTCTCACATGCACTCTTCCTCGGATCCACGATCCGGTAGTTACTCCTAAAGGCACTTCGGCCTCAGCCTCTCCTCTCAGGGTCTTAATGGCACATTAATAATTTACTGGCACCGCCGTCTCTCAATATCCCCTCCCTATTGTCATACACCTTAGCACTCCCCTAGCACCTCAGCAGGGCAATAACACATTATTATTTCCATAGCCATCAACATGGCAACAACATAGTATCAGTTCACTAGCCTATCAACATGGCAACAACATAGTATCAGTTCACTAGCCTATCAACATGGCAACAACATAGTATCTCATTCACTCTCATATCTACGTTCCTGTCCGTGGCCTGACTGCCACGACTTTATGTGCCTCTACTGTCCTGTACTGACAGCCTCACTTCTGGCCTATGTGCGGCCTCCGGCCCTATGATGGCCTATCACTTGTGCTCATCGAGGTGGCTCTGCGGCCCGTCCCCGACACCTACAAGAATAACATTACATTGGTATAATACCCTACCATTTCTATTCACTCCACCTCTCCTTACAATCCATGAAGCGTACACACACTAGTTCACCTTTCACTCACCACACATCTTACGGTAACACACCTCCATCGGAGTACACACTACTCACTCGCGCTACAAATCCATGAACTCACTTCCATCTATCGCTCGTGGCGCACATTGCTATATCCAATATCAAGGACTTCCACATTCCTCACATATACTTATTTACATCATGGTAATAGACGAATATAATATAATACATCAATCATAATAATCAATCAACGTTCTACATACCAGTCATAAATGGAAAGACTCTCACTAGTCTTCTCGACTGCTTCCCCTTTATGTCCGCCCGATGGGCTTTTATTCACAGGTCCGATCCCTAGGACCTTCTAACTTGCAGTGATAGTAATACCGCGCTTTCGCCTCCTTCAGACCCCGCCCCCACTACTCACAACAGCACGCTTAACTTGCTGTCTACTGTGAGCCTTTCTTACTCTACACCCGCTCTGTAGCAATCCCCTTAATTGCACTCACTCCACTCGTGACATCATCCCCCACCCCAAAAAAATTAATGCAATTAATTTCAAATCGCATCAAGATGACTGTCAACGAGTGAGCGTGAGCAATACCTACACTAAAAAAACTGACCTAGCAGTTCCCCTAGTATCTAAAATACCGAAATCAGGGGAAAATATGGGGATCAATATGGCCTGAAATATGCATATATGTGTCACATCATGAATAGCTAACTAACCACAATATCTAATACAGAATCAAAAACCATTCAACCTATCAACCATTCTTCATATCATATTTATAATGTCAATATTTTAAAGTCGACTCATTCACACAGATCCTGTCACTGTTCCTGTCCTCCGATGTATAAGCTCCTGAAATCTTGCCCTAGGCTCGACTAAGGTAGTCGGCGATATGATTGCTGGTTCCTGGAATTGGTTGAATAACGAAGGTATACGGCTGCAAAGCCAATGCCCATCTAGACAAGCGTGGGCTGGACGAACGATTCTTCGACAAAAATGTCAGCGGCTTGTGGTCTGTCTGGATACAAAATTCTCGTCCCATGAGATAACGTCCTAGTTTCTGGACGGACCAGACAATGGCAAGACACTCACGCTCTATCACAGAATACTTTCTTTCTCTCTGCAATAACTTCCTACTGACATAACATACAGGATGGAGACATTCGTTCTTCTCCTGTAGAAGACAAGCGCCGACACCAGAGTCCGACGCATCCGTTCTGAGGATAAAATTAGATCGAAAATCGGGTAATATCAGAATGGGTGACGATGATAATGCTGTCACCAAATTATCAAATGATGTCTGACATTCAGACGTCCACTGGACCTTATCGGGTTGTCCCTTCTTAGTAAGGTCAGTAAGAGAAGATGACAAGGAGGAAAAATTTGGAATGAACTTTCTGTAATAATTTAAAATTCCCACTAAGCTTCTGACTTGTTTCTTTGTTTTAGGGATTTGCAACCCTACTAATTTGTCAATTTTTGTTTCTTCAGGTCTCTGAACACCTCTACCCACAATATGTCCTAAGAATATTATCTCTGGACATGCCAAATCCATCTTTGCGGGTTTAGCAGTTAACCCAAAATGGCGTAATCGTTGAAAAATTACTGTTAGTGTCTGAATATGCTCAGACCATGTCGACGTATGGCATGCTATATCATCAAAGAATGACACGACATTAGGTATGTCCTTCAACACTAATCTCATTAATCGTGCAAACGTCGCTGGCGCGTTTACCAACCCAAATGGCATGACCTTAAATTGGAATAATCCAATGGGCGTTTGAAACGCCGTGTATTGTTTAGACTCCTCAGTAAGCGGGATTTCCCAATACCCTTTCGTCAAATCTATCTTGGAAAACCACGTGGACCCGGCCAATGAAGCTATTAATTCCTCCTGAGACGGGATAGGCTCCCTATCGCCTACCGTAATAGTGTTCAGTCTTCGAAAGTCAATACAGAACCGCACCGATCCATCAAGTTTTTTCACGAGGACGATGGGTGATGAATACGGCGATGTTGATGGTTCTATCACATCTAACTTCAACATTGACTCAACTTCCTTTATGACTCTATCTCTCGAAGAAAAAGGCAACGGATACGGTCTAAGAAATACTGGCTTATCCGAAGTCAACTTTATTTTGTGCTGGATCACCGTAGTGCGACCCGGCAAATCCGTAACAACGTCCGGGAATGACGCTACCAGGGTCTCAAGTTCCCTACTCCTTGAACTCGTAAGGTCAGGGTTAATTTTAACGTCCCTGTAACCTTGTGTCGGAGTTAACTCCGGCAATTGAATTTGTAACTCTTCCTGCGCCTCGGTGTCGCTTCCGTCACAGTCCAACTGGTCTACGACCCCCGTACAAGCGGTAGAGAAGACAGTCTCCTCCGGTCTTGTCTGTGCACACAGATACTGTGGTCTCTCATAAAATCTCTGTAGCATATTAACATGGAAAACCTTACTCGCTCCATCAATGTGGATAGCGTAATCTACCTTTGAAACAACTCGCTCAATAACATAAGGGCCTTTCCATGTCATCAATAACTTATTATGGTCCGTAGGTAACAACAACAGAACCTTGTCTCCTGGCTTAAAAATTCTCAGTTTGGAACCTCTATCTTTATAGTCTTTTGCTCTTTTCGAAGCGATACTAGACGCTTCTTCTGCTATAGTGCGCGCTGCAGATAGTCTTTCTCTTAAATCAACAAGGTACTGAAACACCGAAATCTGCTCATCGTCTCCCGATGATGGCGACGTCATCATGTCCCGAAGAACATCAGTTGGGCCCCTAGGACTACGACCGTACATCATTTCGAACGGCGAGAATCCCGTTGACTCCTGCCGTACCTCTCTGTACGCGAATAACACTGCAGGGATATATCTATCCCAATCTTTAGGGCGATCAGCAGCTACCTTACGCAGCATCGACTTTAACGTCGAGTTCAATCTCTCGCACATGCCATTAGCCTGCGGATGATAAGGGGTGGTAGTGATGGGTTGTATGCTGAATAAGCGGAACAATTCCTTCATCATCTGCGACGTAAATTGCGCGCCCCTATCAGACAGAATTTGCTCTGGTATTCCTACCCTAGCGAAAATTGCAAACAACGCTTCCGCGACTGCCTCAGACGTTATAGTCCGCAGAGGAACCGCCTCTGGCCATCTCGTAGCATTACCTATGGCCGTTAAGAAAAATCGATTCCCCCTATCGGTCGCTGGGTGAATGGGGCCAACAAGGTCTATCGAGACCTTTTTAAACGGTTCCGAAACCGTGGGGATCTTTTGAAGAGGGGCCTGGGGTGTACGACCCTTATGCGTCGTCTTTTGGCACGCACTGCACGTCTTACAATAGACCTGCACATCTCTGTGGATCGATGGCCAGTAAAAATTTTTAAGAACCCTTTCTTTGGTTCTAGCTATCCCCATATGACCCGCTAATGGGACATCATGTGCCAAATGCAATACTGTTGCGATCAGCAACGCTGGCACAACGACCTGCTTTAAAATGGAGGACACCGTTACATACTTACGGAACAGAATGCCCGCCTGAACAATAAAGGAGGATGACCCGTTCTTATATCTCCTCGTTTTCTCGGTTCGCGCTTCCCCAAAACATGGGTTTAATGATGGGTCCTCCCTTTGTAATCTCGCCAAGCGCTCTGGCGTGATATCTAGGTTGACCGCTGGCGTCGCCAAAGGTCTAATCTTATCTTTATCCGCTACCCGTCGACGTGTTTCGACCGCGGCGCAAAAGTCAATACCTTTTGATTGCGACCATGCTTGCACGTTCTCATCGGAAGGGGAAACCACCCGTGATACATTCCCAATGATGAGCTGGGCGCCTGGAAAACAACCAACGACTGCCTCGACTTCCCCGCTAAGGAAAGGTGTATCTATCATTATTCTTGCCATGGGTAATTTCTCAATGGCCCCCGAAAATTGGATGCACGGGACAGTCTCACCTGTAAGCTGTGAATCCCGAATGCAGTCCCTATGCACTCCCACAACGGTAGATCCTGTATCTCGTAAAACCGAGACCGGTTCGTCCCCAACAAACCCCGGATAAACCCTAAGACCACCTCCTGTATGACATGAATTTATAAGGGGGATCTTTCTCCCACAAGGTAAAACACCGGAAGATAATAACTTCTCACAACTGGGACACTTAGAATACTGTCCGCCTCCGTTGTCCGATGTAACACACGCAGCCGCATGATGAAATTTATTTGGGGAACATGGACTGGAGCTACTGTCCACGTTCGCCGCTATCCTACCTGCAGGGCAGTTCACGCTGATGTGATCTGCTCTTCCGCAGTTCCAACACTTCGCGGCCCTACACTCGCGCGAAAAGTGACCCACGCGTCCGCAAGTCCAACACTCCGCTCCCTGTGCTGTACTAGGCCTGGGTCCCCGTGACCCATCGCGACCGGAACTAGAGTCCCTATGCCGTCGGTTATCGGCAAAGGTTACGACTCGCCCCCGGCCATTACCGCGACCTAGCCCTCCTGCTCGGTCAAACTTACCGGATCCATATGCCGGTGGTTGGTGATAGCCCCTACGCTGCCCCTGGGCTTGCCCGCTATAGGCACCACGCTGACGCGACCTGTCCCCAAGTCCTGCCGGCGACCCCTCGACAACGGCGACGTACCCAGCATCTTGGGCGTACGCCCTGGCGACTGGTTTGGACGGATGCGCCGTACGGTATGCCTCCGCCAACTTAGACGCCTCCTGCACCGTCGCGGGTTCGTTCTCTTTCAGGAAAGCCACCAGATCTTTGTGGCACGACGCGTACAGCTGGTCACGGATCATTAAGTCTTTCAGTTTAGCAAAATCCGTGCCCACATGCGCCAAGTCTACCCAGTTCGCGAAATACTCCGTCAGTCTCGCGACGAAGGCAGCAAAGTCCTCCCTGGTATCTGCACGTGCTCGCCTAAACTGCTCCCGGAAATATTCCTCGGTACGCGCAAATCGGCGAAGCAGCACAGCCTTCAGCTTATCGTAATCTTGCACGTCTTCGCGCTGTAGCTCTTTAAAGTAGGTTAACGCTCGCCCCTGCAAAAGCGACGCCAGGTACGTGGCCCATAATTCCTTATTTTCCCCCCATTGCAATTGTGCGTTCAGTTCGAACCTGTAAAGGAAGGCGTCTATGTCGTCCTTCCGGTCGTCGAACGTAGGGAGCTTAATCCTAACGCCACCTTTATTGTGTACCTGCCGCTCAGCCGTTTCTGTTGGCGCATTCCTTTTGATTTCCAACTCGGCGATCTTTACTTGCGCCTCTATCTCCTTTAACCTTATCTCCCTTTCCTGCTCCTTATCCTGTCTCTCCTGTCGCTGAGCTTCTAACTCCTTTTCCTGAGCCTCTTTTTCTCGCTCTCTATCCTTAGCACGCTCATCGCGCATTTCCGCCTGCTGTTCTTTAATCCAGCCGCGTAGCTCTTCTCCCTCCAGGCCAAGTTCCTTACCCAACTTCATTAGTTGTTGGAGTTCCGCCATTTCACCGATTTATGGTTATGGTATCTATTATAAGACGACCAACCTGTCGGTATGATCACTAGCGATACGACCAGAGACCTGAGATCACACCAGATATAACAAAACCCAAATACAATTCAGAAACACCCCTAACCAAACATTCTACAGCCTACTCTCTCTAACTAATTGTATGTTTATAAAATGTCTAGCACTATTAAATAACAAAACAAAAGGAAAAGATAAGAATGAGAAAATTCAGTAGAAGGACCACAAGTACGTCAAGGACAACGAACCAGACTAAGACAAAGGCCTAAAAAAGAAAATATAATGGAAAAAAAATGCACCCTAAATACGCCGATTACACTACAAGGTACGAACAAGAACAGAGTCTGAAAAAAAAGAACGTATTTACAGACAGGTAAGAGAGGGACAAGAGAAACGTCTTCCTAAAACAACGAGGAAGATATCGACGCTACAACTAACAATATTACAGGTCCCTACAGAACTGGTCACTGTGATGAACGAAGTTCCAAAGTTTACCACACCTTTTTAAAAGGATAAACTAAGTTCAACACGGCAAACCCGCGCCACCGCCCGTACAATCAATTACGACAAAAACAGAAAACCAGCGGAAAAAGACAGATTAAAGGAATAGCCCGCAATCCAGGGCACAAAATTTCAGTTTCACTTAACTTTCAAATTTTGAGTTTAAGTCCTCGACCTAATCGGAGCTCTGGCTACTTGTCTCCTCAGGCTGCACGCACACACACTCTGCAGAAATTTAAGTACACATTAATACCTATTCATAGCAATACATGCATCAATACATATTATAATTCATAAACATACATAAATCATACCATCATGAAATTTCCATTCATACCACGAACAAGGACAACAGCACGAATTCCTAGCACAACAGAAAAACAACTAGATATAACGAATACACAATGTCAAAATGACCACAGGTAAACAGGACGAGCCCCCAGTGTCACAAATCCCAGACTGGGAGATGTAATAGTTTATGACAGGACAACAATCACGAACAAACAAGTTTAACACTTAACAGAACAATCCATCAGACTCACACATTTATTAAACCTAATTATACATATAATAGCGCAATTACATACATTATATTATTGAAATGAACTGCCGTACAACGGCCTTATTCTCACATGCACTCTTCCTCGGATCCACGATCCGGTAGTTACTCCTAAAGGCACTTCGGCCTCAGCCTCTCCTCTCAGGGTCTTAATGGCACATTAATAATTTACTGGCACCGCCGTCTCTCAATATCCCCTCCCTATTGTCATACACCTTAGCACTCCCCTAGCACCTCAGCAGGGCAATAACACATTATTATTTCCATAGCCATCAACATGGCAACAACATAGTATCAGTTCACTAGCCTATCAACATGGCAACAACATAGTATCAGTTCACTAGCCTATCAACATGGCAACAACATAGTATCTCATTCACTCTCATATCTACGTTCCTGTCCGTGGCCTGACTGCCACGACTTTATGTGCCTCTACTGTCCTGTACTGACAGCCTCACTTCTGGCCTATGTGCGGCCTCCGGCCCTATGATGGCCTATCACTTGTGCTCATCGAGGTGGCTCTGCGGCCCGTCCCCGACACCTACAAGAATAACATTACATTGGTATAATACCCTACCATTTCTATTCACTCCACCTCTCCTTACAATCCATGAAGCGTACACACACTAGTTCACCTTTCACTCACCACACATCTTACGGTAACACACCTCCATCGGAGTACACACTACTCACTCGCGCTACAAATCCATGAACTCACTTCCATCTATCGCTCGTGGCGCACATTGCTATATCCAATATCAAGGACTTCCACATTCCTCACATATACTTATTTACATCATGGTAATAGACGAATATAATATAATACATCAATCATAATAATCAATCAACGTTCTACATACCAGTCATAACTGGAAAGACTCTCACTAGTCTTCTCGACTGCTTCCCCTTTATGTCCGCCCGATGGGCTTTTATTCACAGGTCCGATCCCTAGGACCTTCTAACTTGCAGTGATAGTAATACCGCGCTTTCGCCTCCTTCAGACCCCGCCCCCACTACTCACAACAGCACGCTTAACTTGCTGTCTACTGTGAGCCTTTCTTACTCTACACCCGCTCTGTAGCAATCCCCTTAATTGCACTCACTCCACTCGTGACATCCAGTTCCAGGGTACAGAAAAGCAATATTGTTGTATCTCCCTTAGAAATGAGATCATTGAAACCAATATTGTGGTATTTCCGAGTAAGCTCCCATTATTCGTATCACTGGAGATACAACAATTTTGCTCTCTACCCGCGGTCTGGCCTTACATGTGCACTGAAATGTGTTGTTCATCTGTTTCCTTCATTTGTTTTTTCTTTATTAACTTTTTGTTCTGTTGTTTCCAACCACTTCACCGGCACTGCTGAATTTGTAGGCAGAGATACGCTTGAAGTGTTGGTTTTCATTTCAAAATAGTCTTTGGATAAACAGAAATGTTGACAGAGAACGAGAGGTTGAGAATAGAACGCCGTTAGTACCAAAAGGACAAACAAGCAAGAATCATCGTCACCATCATCATCATCTGTTTAGTTATCTTTGTCGTTAACACAACTCACTGTTGCCTTCTCCGTCGCCTTTCATTTCCTTCTTCATCATCTCTGTGAGACAATTGTTTGTTGTCTACTTTCTTCTCCTTCTCTTCTTCTTCTCTTTCTCCCTCTCTCCCTTTCTCTCTCTCTCTCTCCCTGCCTCTCTCTCCCTGCCAAGGAAAACTACACTAGTAGAACACAAGTTGACATTTTGTGATCAGGTGTGATCTTTATTTTCCCAGATCAAAGTTCGATCACTCTTATTTCCCCATCATTCATACAATATTACACAGTTCATTCCCTTGATGAACGATGTTTGAGAAAATAAAATCACTAGGAATGCCCCACAGGCGCCATCTTGAGATAAAACACCGCACGAAGTCGTCGTCGCTGATGTTATTTTGCTTGTCATCCAACGCAATGTTCATCTCTCAACACCACCTGCAAGGTCAAGGCTGAGACCTTTAACCCCTTCCTTCTCGTTATGGGCGCAGCCAAGACTGACTCTCACATTGGCCATATCAATGTTTGCAGTACAAATTGCCCAATGAGGGAAAAGTTCAAGGTATCAAGGTCTCCACGTGCTGCCAAGGCCACCGGTTTAAGCCTCCTCTTCACCTTCCTCCTCGTCGAACTCGCCCTCCTCCTCGGCAGTGGCGTCCTGGTACTGTTGGTACTCAGACACCAAGTCGTTCATGTTGGATTCTGCCTCTGTGAACTCCATCTCATCCATACCCTCACCAGTGTACCAATGGAGGAAAGCCTTACGGCGGAACATAGCTGTGGATGGACGGAGTTAAGAGATATTATGTTAGACTAAATGTCATTGGATACAGGATGAACTGACATTATCACGCATTCAAAACTACGACAGGAACTCGAAGACTGACCCACTCAAGATAAAGAAAAGGAGAAAGGGAAAAACAAGAAGAAGAAGAAGAAACCAGATGGTATGTATGTCCACCTGTAGGTCGGGACTTCACACAGAAACATTGAACAAATGAAGAAACGGGATAGAAATGGAACAATGTTGAAATGTCGAGTCGGTCACTGACTACACAGTGGAAAGAAAGAAAAAGAAAGAGGCGAGAGAACAGTACAAAGACGAAAAATCAGCATAAAATAAATTAAATGACAACAATTTGACGGTAAAAAAAACAACGAAACCAGTTTGATAAAGAGAGACGAGACATGAATACAAAGAATGGTTGCAGAAACAGAAAGTTCAAGGCCTAGGGATGATATGACTAAAAGATGTCTGCGGTGAGGTAGGTGACAATAAGTGAGAGGATGACGTGTATGACATTTTTGTCCTCACCTGTGAATTGTTCAGAGATACGCTTGAACAGCTCCTGGATGGCGGTGCTGTTGCCGATGAATGTGGCGGACATCTAGCAGTAGAGAAAGAGAACAGAAAATGTATCAGCTGAAGTCGCGGGGACTAAAAACCAATTAAATCAAGATAAAACAACCACTGAAATATGAACATTTCCAGTTTAGAGGATCTACGGCCTTGCTTGTTGCTCATCAAAATATGAGGTAGAAAAGTCCCAAGTTTTCACCAAGCACATGCAAATCTAAACTGCCTGGGCCGCAATTTCATCTACAAACCAACGTCTGGTTTATGAAGTCATTCAAACAGAGATTTTTCATTTCACTTTTTGAAACAACTCTTTTTTGGGGAACCTGAAATCTGAGAACTAACCCAAGCTAAGATACCCCCCTACCCCCCCCCTACCCCCCCCTAGCCCCCCGCCCCCCAAAAAAGAAAAAAAGAGTGGCCAAAATCATCGTGCCAACTCGCCGTTAAACTCAAACTCAAACCCCAGTCTCAAACAACACTTTATGAATTGATTCTAACATTTGCTGGTGGCGACAGAGTTAAAGCCTCAGCTTGTCCAACATCAGTCCAGTTGTGTCTATTCAGCTGTTCTAATGTCTACATGCTACAACTTTGTACTGACCTTGAGACCACGTGGTGGGATGTCACAGACGGCGGTCTTGACGTTGTTGGGGATCCATTCAACGAAGTAGGAGGAGTTCTTGTTCTGGACGTTGAGCATCTGCTCATCAACCTCTTTCATGGACATACGTCCACGGAACATGGCGGCAACGGTCAGATAACGTCCGTGACGTGGGTCACAGGCGGCCATCATGTTCTTGGCATCGAACATCTGCTGGGTCAGCTCGGGCACAGTCAGAGCTCTGGGGGAAACAGAAAATATTTGCAGGAATCAGGATCTGAATGTGATAAGCGATGTAAAAGTATCGATGCAAGCGATGTTAGACATTTGTGTACCAGTGGATTTTGACAGTAACAAAGTATCAATCGTGAGAAATGGTAGACGCGTTCTCTCAAATGTTCTATTCCTTTAGTTTTAATCAGCAAATTTTGTATTTAGCCAATGTAGTACGTGGTTTCTTATTGTTATTTACTTAAGCTGTGTGTGTGCGCCTGTCTGTTATACTATGTGTGTGTGTTGTGTGTGCATTGTGTATGTGTGTGAGAGAGAGAGAGGAAGAGAGAGAAAGAGAGACAGAGACACACATAGAGGGAGAGAGAGAGAGGGAAAGAAATAACATTTTTAAGCATTGGCCCTGAAATGAAAGTACACGAGAAATAACAACTGGTAAATTTGAAAGTACCAAAGTGCAAGGGAAGTAACTGTTGAGCTTACCTGTATTGCTGGCTGCCACGGGAGGTAAGTGGGGCGAAGCCTGGCATGAAGAAGTGGAGACGTGGGAAGGGCACCATGTTGACGGCCAGTTTCCTCAAGTCAGCGTTCAGCTGGCCAGGGAATCTCAGACAGGTGGTCACACCGGACATGGTGGCGCTGACCAAATGGTTCAAGTCACCGTAGGTTGGGGTGGTCAACTTCAGGGTTCTGGAACATCAAGTCAAACCATCCATTAGACAACATATTTTTTTTTCATTGAGTCATTCATCTAGGAAATCACGTTGTTTTTTTTTTTTTAGCTTTGACATCTCTTTCTGTCATTAAATGTTTTGTTTTGAGCAGATGAAAGTGATTTTACCTGAGTCTTAAAGGCTATCTTGGAGCGGACCTGTTCTTTTGGCAACGTAGTCTACAAATCTCCAAACCAGTTTTGCAAAGTATTACAGTAAATATATATTAGGTTCTCTGCAAATCACGCCGGTTCACGGGAGAGTTGTTGATGACTTTGTCATTAAGTTAAGGTGTAAAAATGCATGACTGGGACTTGGTGGAATGACACGAGAATATGTGACAGATGGAGGAAGAGTGTTTACCTGAAGCAGATATCGTACAGGGCCTCGTTGTCAATGCAGTATGTCTCATCTGTGTTCTCGACCAGCTGGTGAACTGACAGAGTGGCATTGTAGGGCTCGACGACTGTGTCAGACACCTGGACACAGATACATACAGGGGGTCAGGCTAATCTTAACACAAACTTCACCATTGATAAAACAACATAAAAAAGAAACTTTACTGGGAAATTAACCAGACATACAACCATGATTGCTGAGATTTAGACATTCTGGAAAACAAAAAATACATTTCTTTCCCAAGGATAAGTTTTAGTGACAAATGTTCACGTAGATGAATGACCTCCCAAGAGTTCCAGACATATTTCATTACTGTGATTACACTTTCAGAACTCTGAATTTACGCTGATCATTGAGTTCTGACTCTGTGTTTTACTTTGAAAGTGTATAGTAAAGACGTTCAAAACGCATTCTATAACCCAAATTAATACATTAGATATTTTAAAAAGCTAATTTCTAATATCAGTTGTCTCCCTGTGTCTGTGCATACATTCAGTCGTGCTAAAGGTTTTCGAATCTGCCTAAACGACTCAATGGTCTTGCTTACCTTGGGAGATGGGACAACAGAGAAAGTGTTCATGATTCTGTCTGGGTACTCCTCACGGATCTTGCTGATGAGCAGAGTTCCCATACCAGAGCCGGTACCACCGCCAAGGGAGTGGGTCAGCTGGAATCCCTGCAGGCAATCGCAGGACTCAGCCTCCTTCCTGACAACATCCAGGACAGAGTCGACAAGCTCGGCTCCCTCTGTGTAGTGACCCTACAGACAGATAACAGATCAAACCTTACACATGGTGTGACAAAGTCTGTCTTAGAACGTACCCAAAACAGGCAATTGCTTAGAGAGAATAATCGACAATTGAAATTGGTGAAAAGAATAAAAATACAACGTTGCTGTGGTTACGGAATACTTTTCGCAGGGAATTTTTTCACTGGTTTACATTTCACCATGCAATATCTTTATCGCCTTTTTATATATTACTAGATGAGGTTCTCGGCATTATCCGATATAAACCTGGCGTATGTTTCTCTCTCTCTTTTTTTTGGTCTAGAAAGCTTCCCATACTTATTCTACAGTCTTACTACAGATTTCATGCACACCAGAGCGCACTCATTTCTGGTAAGGAAATTGCCCGCACCGAACTGAACACGTATTAATACATCGTTTCCGGTGCAATGAGCTTACTACTGGGTGTCAAGGGTAAAGTTATAATTGTCGTGCTGGGTCACGACTTGTTTTTTGTCACGGTTTCGCTGATTATAACCAGCGGAAATGTCCTTGAACTGTTTTCGTGAACAGTTTGTTTTTGTAACGCTTTTTCTTAGAGATGGAAAGAAAGTGGGGCAAGATAGAATAAATGGATAGGTTAGCAGTGACGGTGCAATTCTCGACCCCGTGATTTTGGTGAACTCTGACAGGGGAAGAGAGGGGGTGAGTAAAGGGAGATAGTAAATTCGTACATAAAACGTAGAGGGTTTAGAGACTTTAGTAAGGGTTTTGACATGTTAATTTGCAGCCGGCCGCACAGTATATAAGCGCAGCCATTCCTATGTTTGATCACTCCATGCAGAAATATCCATCTGTGCAGGCGGTCGGCGGGATTCTGCCAGAAGAATCAGAAGACTGTTATATTCATGTCTATGTCCATTATAGACACTGAAATGAGACCATATGCTCTTTGTGAGAATTACCCACTGCTGTTATCTACTGTTCCCTGATTTCTGATCAGGGACCAAGTGTAAGTGTCTGCCTGTTGATTCAACAATGAACGTGAAGCTGACCTTAATTTTTTCAGTAGAAGTGCTACCCAAGAATGCAAGACAACCATGTATATTAACTTGCAACTAGATCTAGTATGAATGTCTGGCATACACATTTGTAAATTGAGATTGATGTGTCTGGATGAGGCTGGGGATTGCCAGCCCATCCTAGAGCAGATCTAGATCTAACTTAACTACGTCAGTTTGTATTGACGAGTTTGATCCATTATAAGCGGTAGGCACAAATAACTGAGATAACATTGTCGTCTGAGACATCAGAATATTATTTGTTAAATAGTAGGCAGACTATATCTGAGAGATAGATAAGTAATACTTAAATTGTGAGTGAGTCAGAATGATATAATCTTTTAGGAATCTAGAGGAGACTTCTAGTGATATATTATTGAATTTTCATTTGATGCTGCTGATGTTGTCTTTTTAGTATGTAAGAGCTAGACGAAATTGTTAGGGAATATAAAGTAAATAAATTTGTGGCCCTGCAGGTCTGTTGATAAAAACCATTCAGATTGTTATTAGTATGTGGCATGGTATGAACGAGTAATTCCTAAATACCTCTCGATTTTTAAATGCAGTCGTAACACCTATAATTCTTAATAACCCAACTCGTAACACTGGGAGCCAAAACAAAAACCATTGTATTTTACTTTTTTGCGACTTTTAATTTAAAAATACCTGAAACTTGAATCAACATAATCGGTCGACACAAAAGCGATTGGACTGGATTCGTTGACACTTTGGAAAATTAACTTTATAATTTGCGAAATTGTCATTTAGGCTCTAGTGTTGAGCAAATAAAAGGTCAAAATTGCACCACAATGAATTACTCCCGCCACTATTTTCTTTCATAACTAGATGAAGTTCCCGGCATTATCCGGGATAAACCTGTGAACCCATCGTTCCATCTTTCTCTCTCTTTGGTATAGAAAGCTTCCCATATTCTACAGTCTTACTACAGATTTCATGCGCACCAGAGCGCTACGCACTCATGTCTGATAGGGAAATTGCGTGCACCAAATTGAACGCGTATTAATACATCGTTTCCGGTGCGGCGGGCTTGCTATAGGGAGCCAAAACAAAGATCATTGTATTTTACATTTTTACAACTTTTCTTTAAAAGTACCTGAAACTTGAATCAACACAATAGGTCGATACAAAAGCGAATGGACTGGATTAGTTGACACTTAAGAAAATTAATTTTATAATTTTTGAAACTGTCATTTAGGCTGTAGAGCCGAGCAAAAAAAGGGGCGAAATTGCACCACAATGAATTACTCACGCCACTATTTTTTTTTATAATAAGATAAGATAAAGCTTAACAGGAGTTACTGTAGATACGCGATTGGATGGAAGGCACTGAACATTTTCTGTAACATATCAACATTAGGCCTAAAACTTTCTTGTTTTCTTTCCATTTTTTTGTGTGGTCCTTTCTATCTTTGTTTTGCTTCTCCCAGCTAAGCCAGGGCGCGTTGACCTTACCTTGGCCCAGTTGTTTCCAGCGCCGGACTGGCCGAAAACAAAGTTGTCTGGACGGAAGATCTGACCGAATGGACCAGAGCGGACACTGTCCATGGTACCTGGCTCAAGATCGACCAGGATGGCACGGGGAACGTATTTGCCGCCTGAGGACAAGAAATCATTTAGCATGCAATTATTGAACATTGAAACAGTCATTTTATTTCCATGCGACTGCCTGGGATTGGTAATATAGCGAAAGGAAAAGAATTTCAGTATCTACTTAAGCTTAAATTTAGTCGCATGGAAAGTCCAACTTCTATTTTCTGGGTAGATGAATGCACTGGGCATCTAAGTAAGTATATCAAGGACAAACGGGGGTCTGGATGTGAAACCAGAGACGATAGACAAAAGTGTTTCTTTATGTCTTTGTTCATTTTATTGGTTTATGTTTACCATAAATACTCGTACAACTGGTATGATTTTGTTGATGTTCACAAAGAAGATGTATCATTGCCCCAGTCGTAGTAAAAATTTGCTCTGTCGATTTCGCCCGTACATGCCAGACAGCTCGAGAACTAAGTATCTTTCTTTCTTACAGAAATCAAAGACGGAAAGAGCAAATATTGGCTTCAAATAAAACAAACTCAAAAACGAGTGAAAATTAGCAATTGATTTTTGCATTTGATGTGAAGTAATTTTCTTCCAGTTTTTATGATTATTTTTACAGTTAAATTTTGAAATCATTTTCACATAAATAGCGTCCGTGCCATTAGTTAAGACAACACACAGCGCAGTTGTGTTGTCGATTGAAAATATTGCCATTTTTCTGCGTTTTCCCCCCAGACAGCGGATCTCAACACAGAGCTAGTGATCAGTAGGTCAGAAAGAGAATGAAAACTGTACTGACCGGTGGCCTCATTGTAGTAGACATTGATTCTCTCCAGCTGCAAGTCGCTGTCACCGTGGTATGTACCGGTGGGGTCAATGCCGTGCTCATCGGAGATCACTTCCCAGAACTGTGGGACAAACACACAAGCAAAAATGTAGGTCATTTTAGTCAGACAGTCGTATTCATATTAAAAATTTTATTATTTCTTGTCACCCTTCAGCCTAGCTGTCAAAATGCAACAACAGGGTGAAACTGTGGTGAGGAAAGTGTAAACACAACATGGTTTATTGTAGTTTAGTATCTCTAGAGTGACGTCAGTTCCTAGACCGTTGAGCAGCTCTCAAAGAGTGATCTATCAGCAATGACAGCGGAAATAATTACACGCGTGTTAGGAGTTGATGGGTGACATAGAAGAAGATGGTGCTTCCTGTATGCAGGGTGGGGGTGGTTAGGGGTGGTTAGGGGTGGGATTCGCATTAGACGCGCATGTTTAGATGTTTTAGAGAGTAGAAATGACGTGATGATCACTAGTGCGCCTGTCCTGGTATTCTAGAAACAGAAAGTTAACCGGACTGTGAGAGGTACAGGACATGCCAGGTAGTAGTGTTGTCAATCTTCCTCAGAAGTGTTTCTCAATATGTTTTCTATTTCATTCACAGAACTACTGAACTATGTGCAGTATTACAGCAGTGATGCCATAGATCACTTTAGCTCTAATGTGCGGCTCTCAAGTCTCGATCACGTCCATTCTGTAGAGAAAACATTACTGTGCCACCCTCCCATCAAACCACCCCACACCCCAGCCTAATAAATCGATCCCATTTAAGCAAACACTAGAAACGGGCGCTATTTACTGGACAGAAATGCTATAACTGTTGCACTTGTCCCCATTCTTGGAGACGCCGGTATGAAATAATGATATTTACGTCACAAGCTTTTGATTTGTTTAATGGCCTCGCGTGTGTGCATGTGTATTATAATAATTGATCAGAGGGAAGGATTTCTGCCTCGCAGTTTGATGTTTAATAATTTGAAAATAATTTGGCATCCAATAAAGGCAACTATGCTTTGTCCACGTGCATTCAAGTATGGACAATTAAAAGAAAGAAATCGAATCCTGACGATGTCTTGAAATAAAACCAAATGGATCTTTTCAGTGGTGACAATGCCAGTCCATGTAAAATGTAGAATGTTTTGCTCTGTGTGAGTTTCCGCCCGTCCGCACACGCGCGCTTACTGATCATGAAATCATTTCTCCTCATTCTCTCTGCCACTGGCAAGTTATCAATAATTTTTAGCATATTTGATTAAATCAAAATTCTGACCGTTACTGAAATGTTCTTAGAGTCAAAAGTATTGATTGAAGTTTGCGTCCATGCCAACACAACATATCTTTGTCTTGTCACCATACCCAACCACCCCCACCACATTGTGTGGAGTCAGCGGAGGAAGGACAAATTCTGATTGTAAAATAGAAAAAAAAATACATACCTCAGAGTTGGTAGCCAGAACAGAAACGGAGGAAGGAGGGAATAAAAAATGAAGATAAGATGTTAGGAGACCAAGTGGAAGACAAAGGGGACTAGAGAGTGCGTAGACGGTGAGGGACCCCGGACTGGTCCAGGCAAGGCGTCTATCGATCGCGCGATTTTTCCGGAAGTTTCTTTTTGTTTTTATTTTCTTGGTTGATTGTGGCTGGCGCTGTCTGCTGTTATAATTTGGGTGGGGGGGGGGGCTAGAGGACAGCACTCATCGGGAAAGATAGGACTTTATCATTTAATGACTCATACAATAGTTTCTGAACACAGCTAGAGAAAATATCCCCGTCGAATATTTGTATCTACTTTAAGTAAAAAGAAATTGCGGCATCTGCAGATGAACAGTCCAGTAAGTTACAGCCCAGAACTGACAGTGTTACATTTTGTATTCTGGATTTCCCGCCAAAGCAAATGAAACGCTGTGTAGATACTTTGTACCGCGTTCATAGCAGTACCTGTCCACAAGTAGGAGATTCAGATACAAAAATTCATTTTTGATTTGTTTAAAAATTAAGTAAAATTCATTTTTGAAAAACAGTGAGTGCTGAGTTTGATCAAAATCGACTGTTATCTCGGTATCTTCCACTATCGTCAGCCCCAACCCCTCCCCCGCCCAACCGTCCCTATATTTATTGCCGTTATATTGGTTTCTCTGTCAAGAATTCACTAACCAGCTATAAAAGCCGCTATGTTACAATTAAGGTCGGTCAGATAGTTTTCCCATAATGACTCTTGCAATGTTCTCTTTGCGTGTCAAACTGTAAAAGTAACTCTGTGGCTGTGGCCAGACATGACGTGTATTCCTTTCCAGTACCGGTACATGTGTGTACATTACATTTTACTGTTGGTGTTGTTGTCCTTTCCACTTGTGCATTTTCCAATTTAGTATAAAAAAATAGTTCCCCTCCAACAGAAATATTCTATGGTTCTATCTACCACTGCAAATGCTGCAGTCTCTCTCCCTCGCTCTCTCTCTCTCTCTCTCTCTTTCTCTCTGTTTCTCTCTCTTTCCATCCACCGAGCACGATGACCTGCTACAGAATCAAAGTTGCCGTGATCTGTGTAACTTCAGGCTTAAGTCTAGCACCGCCGTCCACTCCCCTACAAGGACCTGCCACGTCCACAATGGGCCCCGGACTGTAGGGGGTGGACATATCGGCTCTCAGAAAGAGGATTACTAAGCTCGATTACATTGTAAGTGCCCGATTGTGCTGTCGCGTTCAATGGGCCCAAATGACGTGCACCGTAACCAGCAGATGGGGGGGGGGGGGGGGAGGCTCTTGATATCGACCTCCTCCAGTCAGGCTTTTGTGGTTTCAAGTCATGTTGCTGATTTGTCTCCGCGCCGCCAGTCAACACTTTTTTTTTTTAAATACATGAGTAAAAGCGAGCAAAATATGTATTGAATTCGCTAGGAAGTTTCATGTGACGATAGTTAAATGAAATGGCTTCACGTCTGAGTCTACAACCATTTGGAGATGACGACGTGCTATTCTAGAATACGAGGGCTTGTAAAACAACGACAAAAAAAAAGCTAATAGTTTTTTTTAGGTGTTTTTTTTTTTTCTACTGTAAGTGACTGCACAACATTCAAGTTTCTCCGTCATACAAATTGACTATGTCTGGGTTTCAGATCTACCAGCATGAAACTATAAATAGTTGAGCCCTGGAGTCGCAGCCGTTTCAGTTTCAAAGTCGTGAAATGTTTTACTACGTCGTGTACGTTCAGACAATTTAAAACTGGACCAAATTACTGAGGTATTTGAATGAGCAAAGCTTTGACCTTTGACCCTCCCGGCCCTGTCGTCTCATCAAATCAATTCCGGATCTACTCCCTTTGTAATGACCGGTGTGTGGATAAAGACAGCACTGGACTGCAGCACTAATACCCGGCTTACAGAACTATCAACGGTATGTCAATGTATGTGTGAACCTGAAGCTTTCTATGTAAAATGCTGAGAGTCAAGCCTGAAAGATTCCTTTACTTTTCAAGGGTTCACTCAAATTTTAACACCACTTTGCTTCAAGTTAAAAAAAAAAAAATTAAAATTAAAATTTAGTAAGTCCAGATTGATCAGAGATTTGAACCCCCGACAACTGCTGATGAAAGAATTGACTTTGCTTACCTTGGCACCGATCTGGTTACCGCACTGACCAGCTTGGATGTGCACAATCTCACGCATGTTGGCTTATGTTGATGTGTCGTGAGCACAAAATGTGATATAAACAAGTGTACAAGGCGTTGCTTTTGCCTGTTATAAAAGTCGAGCGTCGAGGCGAGGGCCTGGTCTCCGCTTTTATACAGCCGGTGCCAGATCATGTTGCGAAGCGGGGGTGAGTCACGTCACATGTGCGTCCGTAGCAACGGGTCGGGCCTTCAGCCAGGATCTAATGGCGGGGCAGAAGAGGGAACAAAGTGGTCGGAGAGATTAGTGCTGGTGCAGGAGGAGAGGAGAGTTGGATATACTCAGTAAACTCGTTCTGCACTTGGATCGGGTCATCAGAGGATAATTATATACGGCCCATTTGCATGAGGTTAACCTTAGATATTTACAACAGTATCTAATAGACACTAATCCTTCAACACATACAACTCTTTCATATTCGTTTCCTACTTTCTTATCCGAATTAATTTATTTCCAGGTCTATGGTGGGAGGTGGGAGGTGGGAGGTTCTGTGTAGAGTTTTCGTTCATTCACCAATGTCTTTGGTTTGACTACCCAGCATGATCAAACCTAGCACTCTACCAATGAGCCTGCACTTCCTGCAAACATTCAAAACAACAGATTGTGTCTCAAGTTTGCAATTTGTAGAAGCCTAAAACAGGCGTCTTTTCGACATGAAATGCAGAAATAAACTGTCAGAGAATATGAATTCACATCTAATGAAAACTTTAGAGAAATGACGTGTCAAATTTTTGTCTACTGAAACAATATTTTGTTGAAAGTTGTTCACTCAAACATTGACAACAAAGACAATGATCATGAACCAACTCTGGGGATTCCATGCAAGGCAGATTCACCAGGAGACTCTTGAAGATCCGATGCGACTAGAAAGTTTTAATAATAATGTGTCAAACTTGACGAGGATGAACAAAATTTGTGCGAAATGTTGAAGGTGTCTTCCTATCGACCTTCTTGGGAGACTTGAAGGTTTTTTGGTTTTTTTGGCTTTGTGTCGCCGATTCGCCCCAGATCCGTTTTTTTTTTTTAAGGACCGCATGGAGCCATGACGTTATCATTTCCAGCAAAATGGTCGGTGCTGACGTTAGCGCAATATGTACTGCTCTAGTCTATTTATAACTCGCTGAATTTCGTGGATCAAACTCTGCATCTCGGCCTCTATGAAAACCTATGTCTGAGGGCTTTGCTTTAGGTCTGACGTGGTGCCTTTCATTTCGTCTTTGACCGCCCAAAGAACGGGACAGTTACCGGTAGAAAAGAAAACATACCAATAGAGAATCAGTGAAGTCCCGCGTTAGAAACAAACAATACAAAAAACCCCCCACAATAGATCCTCCCCCCCCCCCCCCAGAAACATTTTGTAAACCCAATCTAGTAAAGCTTAAACATATTAGTTATAAACAAGCAACAAAAACAATGTCAACTGCAAAGAACGGAAAGAGAGATTTTGATGGTGTTTATCTGCTCATTTGAGAAGCTGAGAAAGTAACACAGACAGGGATATAAGATGAGATTCTGGACAATGATCAAGGAGTCGAATACGCTGGTGTTGGGATATCGAAGTTTATGCCAGAGTTTGTTCTCCTCTCAGCAAAACTGTTTGGAATAACTAAAGAGAAAAATGGAGAGAGTAACCAAGTGATGCACATAGGGGGGGAGGGGGGGGAGGGGGGGGGGTGGTCTGCCAGTTTAGCTTACCACTGACTGGAGCTTGTCTCAGGGCTGAGATGGCGATCAATAACTGCCGTCACGTGACGTTTCGCTTACAATTCTAGCGAATTTCCTACAACAAAACGTTTTCATTGATAGGAATCAGTTCAGCATCGTTACCCCACCCCCTCCTAAACCCCCCCCCCCTACACCCCCACCCCCATCCTACCCCGGCCGCCGTCATAGGATCATTGAATATTTTATCTCGGGGAGGTCAATGTCTTCACTGAGAGACCAGGATTATGCATACACGGCATACAAACCGATTCTATATAGTTTGGTTGGACCATTTCGAGGGCCACATGGTAACTGTCGTAACTGTTTACACATTTTTCAGGAGCAGCAAAAAAAAAAAAGAAGTACATAACTTTCTTTGTCAGACTTAATTTTCAAAAACGTGATATTCACCCTTTGTTTTCAGAAATTAACCCCCCCCCCCCCCAACTTATAAAACAATCTGTGGGCTATCAAGACCTATATAGACATGCGAAATAACGGTGTTTTTTTTACAAACATGCAGTTACGATAATTTACTTATCGTTTGTGAAATGAACCCATCAGACAGCACTTGCAGTCCATACAGCCCATAAAGCATGGTTCTCCCTGCAGTATTTTACAGAAATTCACCCGTAACTGTCGGTATGGCATTATGAGCATCTCACTGGACAGCAATTTAGTTGACCTACATCCATGGGTCTCACTACCCCAGGCCACATCCGTCCATCCCCCGTCCCGTGCGATCCCAGATTTCTTCAATTCCTCCCCCATTTTGACCTGCCATCTAATCATTTCTTCCAGCATTATAGTTTTACTGTGGTAATTATTGAAACAAATTATGAAAGTACATTTCTTCGTTAATTACAGTTCAATGAACAGAGATGTATTAATTCTAAAACTTTTCTGAATGAAATTCCTCAA